>CM038716.1:6036893-6226893 GCA_021613375.1 Megaleporinus macrocephalus
ACACTCCTGATGGACAGCAAACATGTAATTACAGGAAAGCTAAATCCAGAGCCGCCCCACGTTAATGAATGGATGAATTTAATAACTAATGTAAGAAGTCCGGGTTGTTGGTTATTTCAGCTGTCCAGCTCAGCATCACACAGTTGAAATGAATTCATAAATATGAGAGTACAGACTTTTAGCTGTAGGGTCAGGCTATTTACATCCAAATGAGGTGAGTGTTTGTGGGAATTACTACCATTTTTATAAACGACAGCCCATTTTCACAGGCTCAGAAATAACTGGACAATCTAACATACTCATAAATTACATTGGGACCCACAGCTTACTGACCCACAGCTAAAGACTGAGAACATTTTCTTTTCCTGTCCGTCTACTTTTGTGTGTCTGCTTGTAAAGCAGCCAATCAGAGCAGAGCTCATCAAATTATTTTGAGCCCACAACAGCTCTTTCACTCTAAGAGCACATCACAGGCTGGAAATGGGGGTAAGAACCTTAGACCAAGTCACATACTTGCTATGTAGAACATAAAAAAACAATTAGAAAGGTTAAATTAATGCATTCTATGGCACCTTTAATACTAGATTAATAATAATTATTAATATTAATACAATTAATAATAATCACATTTCATTAAAGTAACAAAAAGTCAACTCATTCAACTCAAATGCCTTAGACCCAGACCTTCAATAGGGCTTTAATAGGTCAGGTGATTGGCTTGGCCATTGCTGACCGTTCCTCTTCTTTGCCCTACCAAAGTCTTGGGTTGCTTTCACAGTATGCTTTAATTCACCGTCAACCAGCACTGATTTTCCTGAATCTTAGTGACTAATAAAGCCGTATACACCACAGAATTCATCCTGCGGTCAGCAATCAAATCATCAATACAAACTAAAAAAAACAGTTCAACTGGCAGCAGTAAATCGTTACTGTCCAATGAAAAAAGAAGCATCTCCAAAATAGCAACTTTACAGGAGAGACCAAAAACATACTTCACTTTCAATGTAAGTCAATGGAACCAGATATTTTTCCAAGCTGTTTTGAAGCACTTCTATTGGTCCATTCATCAGGGAATTCCCACACAATGTAAACGAGCATTGGTGTGTTCAATTATGTTCAAAATTCAAAATCACCAAAAATGGAGATGCATGTTTTTCATTGGACAGCAACGATATGCTTATGCTGTAACACTCCAGATGAAGTGGTGTGCTTTGAATCATGAGCAGCTCCGTCTCTTCTTCTCTTCGTAGTAGCTTTTTGTCTAGTCTGTTTAGGAGATGTTGATCCAGAACTGGAGAGCATTTTTAACTTGGACCAAATCACACACATCCTACACAGACACTAGAGAACAACTTAAAACACTATATAAATAGTATATATATATATATATATATATATATATATATATATATATATATATATATATATATATATATATATATATATATATATATATATATATATATATATATATATATATATATTTGGGGCTATATTATATGGAAGAAAATAAGAAAATATTGAAAATATCAAATATCGGGATATTATGTTTAGTGATACTGTATCGATTCTCAAAAACACAGTATCGATACACAGATTCCTGGCAGACAGTGAATCAATGTGTCTTGTGTTTAAACCTCTGACCACTAGATGGCAGTGTTGTAATCCATTTTCAGCTCCACTCCAACAATAACAAGCTGCACAAGGGCGCAATGCTATTGTAAGTATTAACAAACCTGTTCATACAGCCCTAACACACACACAAAGACATGAAGACACACACACACACACACACACACACACAAACAAAGACATGAAGACACACACACACAGACACACAAAGACATGAAGACACACACACACACAAACAAAGACATGAAGACACACACACAGACACACAAAGACATGAAGACACACACACACACACACACACAGACATGAAGACACATGCGCACACACACACACAAAGACATGAAGACGAAGACACACACACACACACACACACAAAGACATGAAGACGAAGACACACACACACACACACACACAAAGACATGAAGACACACATGTGCACACACACACACAAAGACATGAAGACACACACACAAAGACATGAAGACACACATGTGCACACACACACAGACATGAAGACACACATGTGCACACACACACACAGACAGACATTTTCACACACACAGATACACACACACACACACACAAAGACATGAAGACACACACATTCACGCACACACAATGATACATGCACACACAGATATTTTCACATACACACAAACACTTGCACACCCACACTAACACACACACAACACATATACACACAGGCATGCACACACACAAGCATGCACAAAAATACGCACAAACACAGGCATTAACACACGCACTCGCGCACACACATGCTTTCATGCACACAGGCATTACTACATGCATGAACACACACAAACACATACATGCACACACACACACACTGACAATCAAATACGCACAACACCTGTACACACACAGGCATGCCCACACATAAGCACGCACACAAATATGCACAAACACAGGCATTAACACACACACACGCGCACACACATGCTTGCTCGCCCGCACACACACACAAACACGCTCAGACACACATATATATATATATACACAAACACGCACACACAGACATTTTCACACACTTGCGAACACACTGACACTCACACATGCACAACACATACACACACAGGCACGTACACACACACACACACACAAATCCACACAAACACAGACACACACACTCGCACGTACACACACACTCACACTCTTAGTCCAGTGTGTGCAGTAGATTTTGTTCCAGAGCTGGTGTGTTTGGGTGACAGTCTGTGCTGAACTCTCTGCATGTGTTCTAGTTTTTACTGCTCTTGATTGTTGACTTTGACACACACAGTCAGACCCCCTGGAATGTTCTCGACTCGGCCAACTGTTGTGAAGGGTTTTCCTTCACCAGGGAAAGAATTCTCCTGACCAGCGCATTCCTTCCTTTGAAGCATGCACCAAATAACACACCTGATGTTTTCGCTATCTCTCTGATGTGTTTCAGACTCGCTTCACACTGACATTTAAACAGCATCAGATTCCAAACGCAAATACCAAGCTCGGAATCTAGTCTAGACTTTACGTCTGCTCGCTAGTATGTGAAATAGTGAGGCAATAACATACACCTGGCCCAGGGACGGCTGAGCAGACAACTGTCCAATTACTTTTGAGTCCCTATAACTGTGGGCTAAGTAAGAAAATAGTAGCGAGCCTCAAATTAAAGCACTTGGAGCCCAAACGCATTATTACATTTCAACTCCAACATGCTGTGCTAGACAGCTAAAACCACAACTGTGTCAACGTCCAAATATTTATGGCCCAAACTGTATAATGTGTAGGTAGGTATATGGTGTGTATATGTATATATGTAGAATGTGAGCACCACTTTCTCTGTTGTAAATTGTTTTGCTTAGACAGTGCATGTGTGTGTACATGTACATGTAGTTGTGTGTGCGGGTCAGGTTAATGCCACGTTGTGGGGACCTTTCGTCCTTGTGTAATATAATTCATTAGCCTTTGCGGTCAGGGGAAGGTTGAGGTAATTATTAGGGGTAAGGTTAGGTTAATGTTCAGGTTACAGTAAGGTTAATGTTAAGGTTAAGGTTAGGGTAGCAGTAGTTCTGGACATGATACGGGTCAGTCTCCAGGGAATTTACGGAAGCCTGTAATGTCCCCACAGTTCACAGAAACAGACAGGAGCATATGCGTAAGTGTGGTATGATGCTGGATGTGCGTGTGTGTGCGAGTGTGTGTGTGTGTATACCTGTGGTATGTAGTTGCGTCTCTCCTGACACACAGCGTGGAACCAGGCCAGGCAGAATAAACTCTGAGCTCGAGCCACCTGCCCTCCTTTACTGATCTGTTCAGCACTCCACGACTCATACGTCCTTAACAGGTTCTTCTTCAGACCAGGAGGAGCCTGAAACACACAGACCCAGTGAACTTCATACACTCTCTGTCTGTCTGTCTGTCCGCCACCTGTCTATCTACCAGCCTGTCTAACGCTCTGCCTATCTGTCTGTCTGTCTGCTTACCAGCCTGTCTAACTATCTGCCTATCTTTCTGTCTGTCTGCTTACCAGCCTGTCTAACTATCTGCCTATCTTTCTGTCTGTCTGCTTACCAGCCTGTCTAACTATCTGCCTATCTTTCTGTCTGTCTGCTTACCAGCCTGTCTAACTATCTGCCTATCTTTCTGTCTGTCTGCTTACCAGCCTGTCTAACGCTCTGCCTATCTGTCTGTCTGTCTGCTTACCAGCCTGTCTAACTATCTGCCTGTCTGTCTGCTTACCAGCCTGTCTAACTATCTGTCTATCTACCAGCCTGTCTAACTATCTGCCTATCTTTCTGTCTGTCTGCTTACCAGCCTGTCTAACTATCTGTCTATCTGTCTGTCTGCTTACCAGCCTGTCTAACTATCTGCCTATCTGTCTGCCTACTAGCCTGTCTAACGCTCTGCCTGTTTGTCTGTCTGTCTGCTTACCAGCCTGTCTAACTATCTGCCTGTCTGTCTGCTTACCAGCCTGTCTAACTATCTGCCTGTCTGTCTGCTTACCAGCCTGTCTAACTATCTGCCTATCTGTCTGTCTGCTTACCAGCCTGTCTAACTATCTGTCTATCTGTCTGTCTGCTTACCAGCCTGTCTAACTATCTGCCTATCTGTCTGCCTACTAGCCTGTCTAACTATCTGTCTATCTGTCTGCCTACTAGCCTGTCTAACGCTCTGCCTGTTTGTCTGTCTGTCTGCTTACCAGCCTGTCTAACTATCTGCCTGTCTGTCTGCTTACCAGCCTGTCTAACTATCTGCCTGTCTGTCTGCTTACCAGCCTGCCTAACTATCTGCCTATCTGTCTGTCTGCTTACCAGCCTGTCTAACTATCTGCCTATCTGTCTGTCTGCTTACCAGCCTGTCTAACTATCTGTCTATCTGTCTGTCTGCTTACCAGCCTGTCTAACTATCTGCCTATCTGTCTGCCTACTAGCCTGTCTAACGCTCTGCCTGTTTGTCTGTCTGTCTGCTTACCAGCCTGCCTAACTATCTGCCTATCTGTCTGTCTGCTTACGAGCATGTCTAACTATCTGCCTATCTGTCTGTCTGCTTACCAGCCTGTCTAACTATCTGCCTATCTGTCTGTCTGCTTACCAGCATGTCTAACTATCTGCCTATCTGTCTGTCTGCCTGCCTACTAGCCTGTCTAACGCTCTGCCTGTTTGTCTGTCTGTCTGCTTACCAGCCTGTCTAACTATCTGCCTGTCTGTCTGCTTACCAGCCTGTCTAACTATCTGTCTATCTGTCTGTCTGCTTACCAGCCTGTCTAACTATCTGTCTATCTGTCTGTCTGCTTACCAGCCTGTCTAACTATCTGTCTATCTGTCTGTCTGCTTACCAGCCTGTCTAACTATCTGTCTATCTGTCTGTCTGCTTACCAGCCTGTCTAACTATCTGCCTATCTTTCTGTCTGTCTGCTTACCAGCCTGTCTAACTATCTGTCTATCTGTCTGTCTGCTTACCAGCCTGTCTAACTATCTGCCTATCTTTCTGTCTGTCTGCTTACCAGCCTGTCTAACTATCTGCCTGTCTGTCTGCTTACCAGCCTGTCTAACTATCTGTCTATCTGTCTGTCTGCTTACCAGCCTGTCTAACTATCTGTCTATCTGTCTGTCTGCTTACCAGCCTGTCTAACTATCTGTCTATCTGTCTGTCTGCTTACCAGCCTGTCTAACTATCTGTCTATCTGTCTGTCTGCTTACCAGCCTGTCTAACTATCTGCCTATCTTTCTGTCTGTCTGCTTACCAGCCTGTCTAACTATCTGCCTGTCTGTCTGCTTACCAGCCTGTCTAACTATCTGTCTATCTGTCTGTCTGCTTACCAGCCTGTCTAACTATCTGTCTATCTGTCTGTCTGCTTACCAGCCTGTCTAACTATCTGCCTATCTGTCTGCCTACTAGCCTGTCTAACGCTCTGCCTGTTTGTCTGTCTGTCTGCTTACCAGCCTGCCTAACTATCTGCCTATCTGTCTGTCTGCTTACGAGCATGTCTAACTATCTGCCTATCTGTCTGTCTGCTTACGAGCATGTCTAACTATCTGCCTATCTGTCTGTCTGCTTACCAGCCTGTCTAACTCTCTATCTCTGTCTGTCTACCTACCAGCCTGTCTAACTCTCTGCCTATGTGTCTGTCTACCTACCAGCCTGTCTAACTCTCTGCCCATATGTCTGTCTACCTATCAGCCTGTCTAACTCTCTGCCTATCTGTCTGTCTACCTACCAGCCTGTCTAACTCTCTATTAATCTGTCTGTCTGTTGGTTTCTCTGCCTGCCTACCAGCCAGTCTAACTCTCTACCCATCTATCTGTTTGTCCATCTGCCTGTCTGTCTAACTTTCTGCCTAACTGTCTGTCTGCCTGCCTAACTCTCTATCTCTGTCTGTTTGTTTGTTTGTCTCTCTGTATGTCTGTCTGCTGCCTGTCTAACTCACACAGACTCAATGAGCTCTAATACACTCTAATACACTGTCTGTCTGTCTGCATGTTTTTCTGTCTGCCTATCTGTCTGTCTGCATAACAGCATGTCTAACTCTCTGCCAAACTATCTGTCAGTTGTCTCTCTGTCTGTCTGCCTACCAGCCTGTCTAACTCTCAACCCATCTGTCTGTTTGTCCCTCTGTCTATCAGCCTGTCTAACTATCTGCCTATCTGTCTGTGTGTCTGCTCACCAGCCTGTCTAACTCTGCCTATCTGTCTGTCTCTCTGTCTTTCTGCTTGCCAGCCTCTCTAACTCTTCGTCTTCTTGGCCGGCACATTAATAACAACCAGAGCAAACCGGACAAACAAGCTTACAACAACTACAAATACGAGACACTCACTTTTAGTATGTCCTAAGCAGCAGCACACTCATAGCAAAAACGGTTCTATACAGTAGCAGATAAGGTTCTGAGTCTCAACAATAATGGGACCCTATTTGCGTGTAGTACAGAACAATTTCTATAAATTTATAAAGAATCAAATAACACAGCCTCTCCAGAGAAGAACGACTAAGATGCAAAACAACAACTCAGCATTCTAAAGGCTCTGTAAGTTGTCATGGTTCTATATATAACATATAGCCAGACCTTTCAGAGCATGTGTGTGTGACGTTGATATGGATAGACGTATGACGAGGTGTGAAAGAAACTTCTGGGTGACTCACAGCAGCGCAGGCACGTGATATTTTAGTGTTTTTATTCTCCTTATTATATAGTAATCATAAATATTACTGATAATCTAGCATAGTGCTGCTTTAAAATTTCAATATTTGGTAAAGAAACAAGAGGACAATTCAAATTTGACAATTTCTGAGGGGGGGTTTGATTCACACCTGAGAGCCCAGTTAACCCCGCTTGTGTATCAGCTCATTAACACTTACAGATACAGAAATATGACAATTAGCTAGTATTCACAGCTCTTAATCACCTCATACGTGATCTTGAGGCTGGACTGCAGTAGAATAGGTGTGAAGCTGGGATGGACCTCTGCAGTTAACCACAGTCTGAACCCTGCTTTAGGCTGCATACTGTTCAGCTCCTGAAACACAGAACACAAACCGTTATACTATACAATTTACAATATACAAAAATATTCATGATAAGTATATACACTCACTGAGCACTCTCAGAAACACTACAGTAATACTGGATAGGGGCTCCCTTGGATTTCATGGACTCCATGAGACGTTGGACACATTCCTTTGAGCTCTGGTCCACGCTGACATGATTGCATCAAGCAACTCCTGTAGGTTTTTTCGGTGCAGTCATGCTGCAACTCTCTAATTCCACCAGATCCCAAAGCACTCAGATCAGAGACTGGAAGTTCAATGAAGAGTAAACTCATTCTCAAGTTGATGAAAGGAGTTTGAGGAGACTTTAATAATGTCTTTGTGACGTTATCACGCTGGAAGTAGCCATTAGAAGATGGTAAACTGTGGCTATGAGGGGATACGCTTGGTAAGCAGCAGTACCCAAATACTCAATTCATCCCTACCATTACACCACCTCCACCAGCCTGGACTGTTCACACAAGGCACCAAACTCTGACCCTATCATGTATCTTGGCAAAAACGGTGATCCATCAGACCAGGCAATGCTTTTCCAGTCTTTAACTACTCTTCAGTCTATGTCCACTTCAGTTTCAGCTTTGTGTTCCTGGCTGACAGGAGTAGAACCAGATGTGGTCTTCTGTTGTTATAGCCCATCCGCCTCTGAGTTCGCTGTATTGTACATTCTCAAACCAGTGTGGTCATTCTCCAGTGACATGGTTAAAACAACTGAGATCACCCTCCCCAGCATTCTGAGGGTTCATGTAAACATTACCTGAAGGTGCTGGCGTGAACCTGCATGGTTTTATGCACTGCAGCCTCACAATTGGTGGTACGAATATGCCGTCTGATGTGTGAGACCACTAAAATCCATTAGTGGCGAAAGGACACATGCAGATCATCACTGTGAATAGGGCTGGGCGATAAAACGATAACGATAATTATGGTGAAATAACATTTCCTTGAAAGAGTCGGTAGAAAGTCGATAAAATTAAGTGTATATATATATATGTGTGTGTGCGTGTTTGTTTATTTGAAAAAAAATTGAAATTTTGATATCTTCACTTCTCACTTAAAGGCAATACTGATTTGATTTATATCATGATATATATCAATATCGACTGAAATGAAAAAAAAATTATCGTGATTAGATTTTTTCCCATATCGCCCAGCTCTACTGTGCGGCAAAACAGCCCCTAAAGAAAACATTTTGAGAGGGATTTTCACTATTTCACTTTCACCAACAATCCATATAAAACTCAGACGAGCTGTGTAGGTTCACTGCTGGGTTTAGATAATAAACTAAACTGCTGTGCTTGTGCTGAAGACATGGTGACCCCTGGTTTCCATCACCACCGCTCTAAAGAAATCTGAGCATCTTCCACCGACCATTTCACACCAAACTCCCTCTGAAAGACATCACAACCACTGAATTACGAACAAAGTTCCACTTTTGGGGATGGACGATGTTACTGACCTTCTCCAACAGGGGGAGCCACGCAGTGACCAGGTGCAGGTTCTTCAGACAGAGCCACTCTCCGTTCCGCACGCACTCTCTCAGAACCTGTAGCGCTAGATCAGCCTGACCCTGTCCCATCGCCACCTGCACAAACACAAAGAAGCCACAGAATCAAGTCTGTTAGACAGGACACTTCACTCCACACGGCCTGAGGCATGAAATTAGCTGAAGTTCATCGGTGAGGTTAAAATTGCCATTGCTTGTTGATTACATTAGTCTTGTAGCTTTAATGCTAAAGCTAGAGAAGCAGACTTGAGACACCAAACATGTTATTCTGTTCATACTCCTCACACTCTGTTCATACTCCTCACACTCTGTTCATACTCCTCACACTCTGTTCATACTCCTCACACTCTGTTCATACTCCTCACACTCTGTTCATACTCCTCATACTCTGTTCATACTCCTCACACTCTGTTCATACTCCTCATACTCTCTTCATACTCCTCACACTCTGTTCATACTCCTCACACTCTGTTCATACTCCTCACACTCTGTTCATACTCCTCATACTCTGTTCATACTCCTCACACTCTGTTCATACTCCTCACACTCTGTTCATACTCCTCACACTCTGTTCATACTCCTCATACTCTGTTCATACTCCTCATACTCTGTTCATACTCTGTTCATACTCCTCATACTCTGTTCATACTCCTCACACTCTGTTCATACTCCTCATACTCTGTTCATACTCCTCACACTCTCTTCATACTCCTCATACTCTCTTCATACTCCTCATACTCTCTTCATACTCTGTATACTCTGTTCATACTCCTCATACTCTGTTCATACTCCTCATACTCTGTTCATACTCCTCACACTCTGTTCATACTCCTCATACTCTGTTCATACTCCTCATACTCTGTTCATACTCCTCATACTCTGTTCATACTCCTCATACTCTGTTCATACTCTGTATACTCTGTTCATACTCCTCATACTCTGTTCATACTCCTCATACTCTCTTCATACTCCTCATACTCTCTTCATACTCCTCATACTCTGTTCATACTCTGTATACTCTGTTCATACTCCTCATACTCTGTTCATACTCCTCATACTCTCTTCATACTCCTCATACTCTCTTCATACTCTGTATACTCTGTTCATACTCCTCATACTCTGTTCATACTCCTCATACTCTGTTCATACTCCTCATACTCTGTTCATACTCTTCATACTCTGTTCATACTCTTCATACTCTGTTCATACTCTGTTCATACTCTGTTCATACTCCTCATACTCTGTTCATACTCTTCATACTCTGTTCATACTCTTCATACTCTGTTCATACTCTGTTCATACTCTGTTCATACTCCTCATACTCTGTTCATACTCCTCATACTCTGTTCATACTCCTCATACTCTGTTCATACTCCTCATACTCTGTTCATACTCCTCATACTCTGTTCGTACTCCTCATACTCTGTTCATACTCCTCATACTCTCTTCATACTCCTCATACTCTCTTCATACTCCTCATATTCTCTTCATACTCCTCATACTCTGTGTGGTGGTTTGTTGGGAGATGATAAACAGGTTAGCTGTGTAGATCTTTAACGGCTGTTTTCTTACAAAGTCTGTAAACTGTCGTCTTCTGAGTAACGTCAGTCTTTTCAGATCCAGACCAGCTCCACACGAGTGAAGATGATCCTCACCTAGGAGTTAAATCTGAGTTTCTTCTCCTGGTGCAGTGTGTTCACTCATTTTCAGATTTAGGTGTGTTGTTTAGGCAGCTATGCTAGCTTTAGCCTACGCTTGCAAAACAGTATGGCCACTCTCAACGGCAGCCTGTACTAAAGCATGAAGTTGTGAATGTGTGGAGTCGAGACATTCTGATTGGTGTTTTTTCCCCCAGTCAGTAGCGTACTTGATAATGTCAGCTAGTGCATCGTTAACACGGCAATTAAGATATTATCCTAGACGATATATAGCACACACCCCTAATCTTTCATAACTTCCAAGTCTCATGCATTGGTTTAAACATTAAGGCCAAACAGTTTGAACTCTTTAAATCTCAGTCTTTGTTTCTAACAAACTTTAACTAAATATCATTTCCATATTTTCAGCCAACAAGCTGAACTTCCCAAAGCTTACAAGTCTCAAAGTTTACCTTTATTTACACCTGTTCTTTCGCTGCAGCCTCATTGGCAGTGGATATTTATAATATGTATAATATTCATTTCACACAGTATTAATTTACAGTTTTATTGCAGTATCTGGCTAAACTGGACTCGTCTGTGAATTAAAATGACTCCATTCAGCATTTTACAGACACAGACCAACACAGACACCTCAAAAAAAATACCCAGACAGCTCATTTCAATGCTGGAAGAATCAGCCAGCGTCTAAATAGAATGTATGCAGAAGAGAATTCCCTGGAATGCAGCGTTAACTTTGATCCATCATTAAGTCAAACCCAGGGGGGGCGGTGCTCGTTTTGTAAAGAGCTACTTAAAAAATCCCTGCGCGCTTTTAACAATGCAAAACACTTCAAAACAAGCGGCACGCTGGTACAACTCAGTGCAGCCACAGCGCAGCCACAGCACAGCCACAGCACAGCCACTGCAGAGCCACAGCACAGCCACAGCACAGCACAGCCACTGCAGAGCCACAGCACAGCCACTGCAGAGCCACAGCACAGCCACAGACAAAGCACAGCCACTGCAGAGCCACAGCACAGCCACTGCAGAGCCACAGCACAGCCACAGACAAAGCACAGACACTGCAGAGCCACAGCACAGCCACTGCAGAGCCACAGCACAGCCACAGACAAAGCACAGACACTGCAGAGCCACAGCACAGCACAGCCACTGCAGAGCCACAGCACAGCCACAGCACAGCACAGCCACTGCAGAGCCACAGCACAGCCACTGCAGAGCCACTGCAGAGCCACAGACAAAGCACAGCCACTGCAGAGCCACAGCACAGCCACTGCAGAGCCACAGCACAGCCACAGACAAAGCACAGCCACTGCAGAGCCACAGACACTGCAGAGCCACAGCACAGCCACTGCAGAGCCACAGCACAGCCACAGCACAGCCACTGCAGAGCCACAGCACAGCCACTGCAGAGCCACAGCACAGACAAAGCACAGCCACTGCAGAGCCACAGCACAGCCACAGACAAAGCACAGCCACTGCAGAGCCACAGCACAGCCACAGACAAAGCACAGACACTGCAGAGCCACAGCACAGCCACTGCAGAGCCACAGCACAGACACAGCACAGACACGGCACAGACACGGCACAGACACGGCACAGACACGGCACAGACACGGCACAGACACGGCACAGACACAGCACAGCGTTTGGGAGAAATTAACATGCACAGACTTTCCATCGTTTTCATGTCATTACTGAAATACACACAGTCCACAGTCCAGTCCAGTATCTCTGTCCCTGACAGCCACATGGTGAGCAGTTAGATCCCAGGTCTGCACGGACCTGATTATTTTTAGGGCTGAGCACCAGCTAATCTGAAAATATCAAATATAGAACTACAGCGGAGTTTGAGATTCACACGACGACTGGATCTTAATCTGACGCTGTTCAACAATATGGGCGTGTAAGAAACCAGCGAGAGGAGTTCAAGATCCTTTTTAACTAAATGAACAGTAAATAAACAAAGTAAATCTAATATCCCCAATACTGCAATTATTAAATTTAGACCCTTAATTTAAAACTAAAAAAGCTAATTAAATAAATACAGTAACTGCAGTCATTAAACACAGACTGATTATTTTAAACTAAATCTGTAATCATTAAATGTAGAATATTTAATTGTTGCTGCTGTTCTGTTTGTACCGGTCAGATCTGGTCTGTAGGTGTTCTGGGTTGTTTGTTTTGTGTTAGCTGTGTGTGCTAGCTCTGCTGTTTACTGATACTCACTGTATTTAGCTGGGAGGTGTACCGTATCAGATTAGTAGTGTTAAATGTCTTTGTCTTGTTTCTCCAATGAGACGCTGATTTTACTAATTTAAAAAAGTCCTGGATGAGTCTGATTCACATACGGTAAAACACTGCCAGACGGACATGCAGTGAACGCCAAAAACTGTTCTCGAGAGGTCGCCACTTTAGTCAGTCTGTGGAAAATGAAAGGGTGTGTATTTCCACCTAGTGGTTCAGATAGGAATTGCAGGGAGGGGGTCTTCTCTTCCTGGATGACATGCTAGCTGGAAATACAGAAATTAGACTCATTTGTTTAACGCCATCGATCGGCTCTCAGGATCGGCTAAATTGGAGAAATATCGGCCGATACCGATCACATATTTTGATAAAAAAAATCGTCCAATACCGATACATATCGATCCTTCCATCTTTATTATAACTATTTAAAGCGGGTCGCATAAACAGTCTCTACATTTAAACTGTGTTAATAGTAACAAAATAGAATTTTATTCATTTGTTTGGAAAAGATAAGCAGACTTGAGCTTTAGAGTCATTTAAAACTGAATGATTTAAGTCTGAGCTCAGAGACCAATATCAGACTTGGAACCAGTTTAGAAGAATGATCCATATTGTGTTAAGTTGGCTCCTGTTTTTTTAAGATGGGCATGTTGTCGCTTCTATAAACTAGCTGAAAAATAAGCTGAAATAAAAAACCTGTTTTTGTTCATCATACAGTTCAGGGTAACTGAGTGACCGCGCATGGTCTAACTTTGGATTCGATTATAAAAAAAAATCTTCTTTAAAAAAAAAAGCTCCTAATGTCGGCGGCTGGAGTATTTCGATTTGAACTCTGGGCGCTGGGAGCGCTTTGCACCTGCTGGTTTCACATCAATCTGCTGAGGCGTGGTTTATGATACAGTACGTTCTCTATGTGTCTCGCCAACTGAGTGCGCCCCCCTTTTACATTTCCTGAAGAATCCTGGCTAATCGACTACATCTCTGGGGGAAACTGATCTTTGGTGGAGAGATAAGACGGAGAGAGAGATAGAAACCTCGTGGTAGCTCTCCCGCCCCACTGTGTCGCTGGCGAGCTCCAGCAGCTCCTGTGATGGATCGGCTCCAGGTGAGATGATTAACAAAACCGGCTCTGTCTCCACCGTCTCTCCGTACACGCGCCGCAGGTTCAGAGGTGGAGGAGATAACTCCTTCATACCTGACACAAAACACACAAACACAACGTTCACCAGTTCATCAGTCCTACCAACACTAGCCACTGCCTGCTACTGAAGATCTTCCCAGCTGCACTGACCAGGGCTGTGTTCTGGTGAGAACCTGGTGATACGGTGGTACAGGGGTTATGATTTTTTGTACTGTGATATATTGTGATACTGTGAGCAAGGCATTATATATAGTGCTCATGCGCTCTTATGCTACTGATTTATATTGGAGTACAAACCTCTGATAGTGAAGAACACTGGTGTCTAGTGGTCGGGAGTTTAAACACAGCTTAAAATAAACCATGGTCTGTAACAATTCTTTAATTGCATGCTGTTCATTAAAAGTCGATACTGTGTTTGTGAGAATTGATACTGTAACACAAAAAGTAATATTGCAATATTTGATATTGTCAATATTTTCTTATATCCCTCTACAGTAATGTATAAAAGCCAAACCTTTGTTTGTAAAATGACTATATATCATCAGAATACATTAAATAAAACATAAATAAACGTAAACAAGAATTTAATATTTTCAAATAAGTAGTAATTAGTAGGTAGGAGAGCAGAGTTTCTCATTAAATGTAGTAACTGTCATATAAACTCTAAAGTTTCTATAATTGAGTCTGTAGTTTCTCATTAGGTTGAATGTATAACTCTAAATGTAGGCATTGTATATAAACTGAGTCTACAGTTTCTCATTAGGTTGAATGTATAACTCTAAATGTAGGCATTGTATAAAAACTGAATCTACAGTTTCTCATTAGGTTGAATGTATAACTCTAAATGTAGGTATTGTATATAAACTGAGTCGACAGTTTCTCATTAGGTTGAATGTATAACTCTAAATGTAGGTATTGTGATATAAACTAAGTCTAGAGTTTCATATTAGATTGAATGTATAACTCTAAATGTAGGTATTGTATATAAACTAAGTCTAGAGTTTCATATTAGGTTGAATGTATAACTCTAAATGTAGGTATTGTATATAAACTAAGTCTAGAGTTTCATATTAGGTTGAATGTATAACTCTAAATGTAGGTATTGTATATAAACTGAGTGTACAGTTTCTCATTAGGTTGAATGTATAACTATAAATGTAGGTATTGTATATAAACTAAGTCTACAGTTTCTCATTAGGTTGAATGTACAACCTTAAATGTAGGTATTGTATATAAACTAAGTCTAGAGTTTCTCATTAGGTTGAATGTATAACCTTAAATGTGGGTATTGTATATAAACTAAGTCTAGAGTTTGATATTAGGTTGAATGTATAACCCTAAATGTGGGTATTGTATATAAACTAAGTCTAGAGTTTCATATTAGGTTGAATGTATAACTCTAAATGTAGGTATTGTATATAAACTAAGTCTAGAGTTTCATATTAGGTTGAATGTATAGCCCTAAATGTAGGTATTGTATATAAACTGAGTTTACAGTTTCTCATTAGGTTGAATGTATAGCCCTAAATGTAGGTATTGTATATAAACTGAGTCTAGAGTTTCTCATTAGGTTGTATGGGCTTTTTACCCCCCTCCCCCAACGTTCTTGCTTATTAACGCTATTAATCATTATCAATATTAATCATTCCGTTTATTGCTTTCACAAACACACACTAATTACAATTCATGCCCTCTGAATTTGAATTTCAACCTGAATCTGAGGGAGCGAGAGAGAGAGGGACTATGAGGAGGGAAAGAGGAGCTGAGAGTTAATCTGAGGTCAGGATGAATGAGTTCTCTGGTGTTCTCAGAGAGGAATATGGGAGTATGATTGCATAACGAGGTTTCTGCTAGTGTTAATTATTGGAAGCGACGATTAGGTGATTAATTGGGGAGATGTTATCTTAGTGTTTGCTGCAGGGTGAGAGCTCGGAGTGTGTGTGTGTGTGTGTGTGTGTGTGTGTGTTCTGAAGCTTATTGTTGATGTTTAAAACCTGGAAAAACATCAATTATCTATATCGATACATCAACGTCAACAACAAAGCAAACTTCCCATTCGCTCCATTCATCACGATCACAGAGACGTTATTGGATACAGCAGCAACACACATTTCTACAGATTGTGTTTTGTTTACACAGTTAAAGCAGCTGCGCAGCATTACCTTCGTCAAAGATTACGACAATGTAGTTTCTTTGATGGACCAGATTAAATATTTAAGACAATCACAGACAAATATCAAAGCACACATGCCTCTATTTTTCCTGCCACTGGCTACAACACAACCCCAACATATAACAGATCCACTGTCACGCTTAACAGCTGGCACAGTGTTCCCTTCATCAACTGCTGCTCCTTTTCTTATTAACTGATTTAGCTGTGCTCTTTTTCTATTGACTGATTTAGCTGTGCTCTTTTTCTATTGATTGATTTAGCTGTGCTCTTTTTCTATTGACTGATTTAGCTGTGCTCTTTTTCTATTGATTGATTTAGCTGTGCTCTTTTTCTATTGATTGATTTAGCTGTGCTCTTTTTCTATTGATTGATTTAGCTGTGCTCTTTTTCTATTGATTGATTTAGCTGTGCTCTTTTTCTATTGATTGATTTAGCTGTGCTCTTTTTCTATTGATTGATTTAGCTGTGCTCTTTTTCTATTGACTGATTTAGCTGTGCTCTTTTTCTATTGATTGATTTAGCTGTGCTCTTTTTCTATTGATTGATTTAGCTGTGCTCTTTTTTAATTGATTGATTTGGCTGTGCTCTTTTTTATTGACTGATTTAGCTGTGCTCTTTTTCTATTGACTGATTTAGCTGTGCTCTTTTTTAATTGATTGATTTGGCTGTGCTCTTTTTTATTGACTGATTTAGCTGTGCTTTTTTCTATTGATTGATTTAGCTGTGCTCTTTTTCTATTGACTGATTTAGCTGTGCTCTTTTTTAATTGATTGATTTGGCTGTGCTCTTTTTTATTGACTGATTTAGCTGTGCTCTTTTTTAATTGATTGATTTGGCTGTGCTCTTTTTTATTGACTGATTTAGCTGTGCTCTTTTTTAATTGATTGATTTGGCTGTGCTCTTTTTCTATTGACTGATTTAGCTGTGCTCTTTTTTTAATTGATTGATTTGGCTGTGCTCTTTTTTATTGACTGATTTAGCTGTGCTCTTTTTCTATTGATTGATTTGGCTGTGCTCTTTTTTATTGGCTGATTTAGCTGTGCTCTTTTTCTATTGACTGATTTGGCTGTGCTCTTTTTTAATTGATTGATTTGGCTGTGCTCTTTTTTTATTGACTGATTTAGCTGTGCTCTTTTTCTATTGATCGATTTGGCTGTGCTCTTTTTTTATTGACTGATTTAGCTGTGCTCTT
Organism: Megaleporinus macrocephalus; assembly: GCA_021613375.1. Taxonomy (NCBI): domain Eukaryota; kingdom Metazoa; phylum Chordata; class Actinopteri; order Characiformes; family Anostomidae; genus Megaleporinus; species Megaleporinus macrocephalus. Next base: position 6,054,480 of record CM038716.1, read on the forward strand.
TTTTAATTGATTGATTTGGCTGTGCTCTTTTTTTATTGACTGATTTGGCTGTGCTATTTTTTATTTATTGATTTAGCTGTGCTCTTTTCCTATTGATTGATTTAGCTGTGCTCTTTTTCTATTGACTGATTCAGCTGTGCTCTTTTCCTATTGACTGATTTAGCTGTGCTCTTTTCCTATTGAGGGATTTTTAGCTGTGTTCTTTTCCTTCTGATGGATTTTTAGTTGTGCTTTTCTCCTATTGATGGAATTTTAATTGTGCTGTTCTCCTGTTGATGGATTTTTAACTGTGCTGTTTTCCTATTGATTTATTTGTAGCTGTGCTCTTCTCCTATTGATTGATTTGTAGCTCTGCTCTTCTCCTATTGATTGATTTGTATCTCTGCTGTTGTCCTATTGATTGATTTGTAACTGTGCTGTTGTCCTATTGATTGATTTGTAGCTGTGCTGTTTTCCTATTGATGGATTTTTAGCTCTAATGTTTTCTTATTAATTGATTTAGCTGCGCTGTTTTCCTATTGATTGATTTAGCTGTGCGCTTTTTTGACTGATTGATTTTTAGCTGTGCTGTTCTCCTATTGCTGAATGTTTAGCTGCGCTATTTTCCTATTGATGAACGTTTAGCTGTGCTGTTCTCCTACTGTTGGATATTGCGGTTCTACTATTGGTGGATTCAAACATCTCAAACACATTCGAGTATGGCTCAATTAATGGTCCACTACTGGGAACCAACACTCTTAACAGTGATATTTACCACAAACAAATAACTGTGGTTCTGTCATGTAACAATACTGTGCTTAACTAGAGTTTGTGTTTGACTTTACACGGAAAGTTTGATACAGTATCAGTGAAGAGTGGGAGAGACCTGTGAAGGTTAATTGATACTGTAAGGCATTCTGAGCAGAGAACCGCTTCAGCTGAGGATAGAGGAGGAGTATGTGTGTGTGTGATGTCGGACAGATTTCTACTGAAAACTGTGCTGTTCTCATTATCTCCACGGAAGCGAGACGACACACGCTACAAAAATCCATCACACACACACGCACACCCCTCCGCTCTCTATGCTGATACAATCACTGAGACTCTGACATAAAATCAATCAATCAGCTTCACCTAACCCTTCATACCTTTTACCCAAAACAGCCTCCCCTCTATAACCCAGCCCACACGCTCTATAGCCGGATCCTCATTACCACTGAACAACGCTCTGTTCAGTTCTCCCTCCTGTGCTGAGACCTGGAAACATGACAGAATAACAGAATCAGAAGTCAGTGTTCCCCTCCGAGTGTTAGGTGTTAAGCTGTCCAGCTGCGTTTGAAAAGATGGGGGGAAGCCTGACGCATCTCAGAGGGAGGCCAGGTAAGCCCTAACCTCCCAGCTTGGTGGCGCTGTGAGGCCTAGCTAACGGGGCTTAAGGTGACCACTACACCACCGTACTAACCACTATACCACCATACTAACCACTACACCACCATACTAACCACTACACAGCCATACTAACCACTACACCACTATACTAACCACTACACCACCGTACTAACCACTACACAGCCATACTAACCACTACACCACCATACTAACCACTACACCACTATACTAACCACTACACCACCGTACTAACCACTACACCACCATACTAACCACCACACCACCATACTAACCACCACACCACCAAACTAACCACTACACCACCATACTAACCACTACACCACCGTACTAACCACTACACCACCATATTAACCACTACACCACCATACTAACCACTACACCACCGTACTAACCACTACACCACCATATTAACCACTACACCACCGTACTAACCACCACACCACCATACTAACCACCACACCACCATACTAACCACCACACCACCAAACTAACCACTACACCACCATACTAAACACTACACCACCGTACTAACCACTACACCACCATATTAACCACTACACCACCGTACTAACCACCACACCACCATACTAACCACCACACCACCATACTAACCACCACACCACCAAACTAACCACTACACCACCATACTAAACACTACACCACCGTACTAACCACTACACCACCATATTAACCACTACACCACCATACTAACCACTACACCACCATACTAACCACTACACCACCGTACTAACCACTACACCACCGTACTAACCACTACACCACCGTACTAACCACTACACCACCATAATTACCACTACACCACCGTACTAACCACTACACCACCGTACTAACCACTACACCACCATACTAACCACTACACCACCATACTAACCACTACACCACCATACTGACCACTACACCACCATACTAACCACTACACCACCGTACTAACCCCTACACCACCGTACTAACCACTACACCACCGTACTAACCACTACACCACCATACTAACCACTACACCACCGTACTAACCACTACACCACCGTACTAACCACTACACCACCATACTAACCACTACACAGCCATACTAACCACTACACCACCATACTAACCACTACACCACTATACTAACCACTACACCACCGTACTAACCACTACACAGCCATACTAACCACTACACCACCATACTAACCACTACACCACTATACTAACCACTACACCACCGTACTAACCACTACACCACCATACTAACCACCACACCACCATACTAACCACCACACCACCAAACTAACCACTACACCACCATACTAACCACTACACCACCGTACTAACCACTACACCACCATATTAACCACTACACCACCATACTAACCACTACACCACCATACTAACCACTACACCACCGTACTAACCACTACACCACCATATTAACCACTACACCACCGTACTAACCACCACACCACCATACTAACCACCACACCACCATACTAACCACCACACCACCAAACTAACCACTACACCACCATACTAAACACTACACCACCGTACTAACCACTACACCACCATATTAACCACTACACCACCATACTAACCACTACACCACCATACTAACCACTACACCACTATACTAACCACTACACCACCGTACTAACCACTACACCACCGTACTAACCACTACACCACCATAATTACCACTACACCACCGTACTAACCACTACACCACCATACTAACCACTACACCACCATACTAACCACTACACCACCATACTAACCACTACACCACCATACTGACCACTACACCACTGTACTAACCACTACACCACCTTAGTAACCACTACACCACCATACTAACCACTACACCACCATACTAACCACTACACCACCGTACTAACCACTACACCACTGTACTAACCACTACACCACCTTAGTAACCACTACACCACCATACTAACCACTACACCACCATACTAACCACTACACCACCGTACTAACCACTACACCACTGTACTAACCACTACACCACCTTAGTAACCACTACACCACCATACTAACCACTACACCACCGTACTAACCCCTACACCACCGTACTAACCACTACACCACCGTACTAACCACTACACCACCATACTAACCACTACACCACCGTACTAACCACTACACCACCATACTAACCACTACACCACCTTAGTAACCACTACACCACCATACTAACCACTACACCACCATACTAACCACTACACCACCGTACTAACCACTACACCACCGTACTAACCACTACACCACCGTACTAACCACTACACCACCGTATTAACCACTACACCACCTTACTAACCACTACACCACCATACTAACCACTACACCACCATACTAACCACTACACCACCATACTCACCACTACACCACCATACTCACCACTACACCACCTTACTAACCACTACACCACCATACTAACCACTACACCACCGTACTAACCACTACACCACCGTACTAACCACTACACCACCTTACTAACCACTACACCACCGTACTAACCACTACACCACCATACTAACCACTACACCACCATACTAACCACTACACCACCGTACTAACACTACACCACCGTATTAACCACTGCACCACCATACTAACACTACACCACCATACTAACCACTACACCACCGTACTAACCACTACATCACCATACTAACCACTACACCACTGTACTAACCACTACACCACTGTACTAACCACTACACCACCGTACTAACCACTACGCCACCATACTAACCACTACGCCACCAAACTAACCACTACACCACCATACTAACCACTACGCCACCGTACTAACCACTACACCACCTTACTAACCACTACACCACCATACTAACCACTACACCACCGTACTAACAACTACACCACCATACTAACCACTACACCACCATACTAACCACTACACCACCATACTGACCACTACACCACCATACTAACCACTACACCACCATACTAACCACTACACCACTGTGCCGCCTCACAATTATCAATATCATCTATGATTAGCAAGAATGAAAAAATAAACAAAATAATTCCTGCACACAGCAATTGACTATGTGCAAAATAAATAAATAAATAAACAAATACAAAAACTAGAAGCAGAAGCATCTCATACACTTATTTTAGGACTATTATCACTGGAGCTGAGATGGCAGGTAGATCTAAAGGACCAGAGTTGAAGCCCACTGTACCACACAATGACATCATTGTACCATCATTATTAAAAAAAAAAAAAATAGGACATTCAGTTTTTTTCACTTCGCTGCACTATTTTCCAATGGTTACTACTTTAACACTACGGAGGTTGGTCAGTAGGATGGCGCAGTGCACCTCAAACTCCACCTACCAGCCCAGTCACTGGCTCATGAGCCACTAAACGCTGCCATTTAATTGGCTCCCTAGTCAAACATCTGCATGAATTAGGGCATGCTTCATGTAAATGATATGCAAATGAGGGGCTGGAACGAAGCTTGTGCTTGAAATCTGCATAACAAGCTCAGCTCTTGCTTTTTAATGTGTACAAGGCTACGGCTGTGGACGCAACCAGGGAGCATCTCCTGGTAGCCATTTATTATTAAACCGAGTTATTTGTTCTAGCTTCGCTAAAAGCTAAAAACGAGCGGACCACCGCTCTCTGTCTGGCCTGCACATAATAATAGTTGCATTAGCTCGTGATCCGACGGGCTTTGATTCATTATCCCATAATCAGGTGATGAATGAAATCCATCTCTCCACCTTTGCGCGACTCATTTCTCTCAGAGGAGCAACTTCAACTCCCAAAAACCCCATTACAGTCCGGAGAGGCCCAAAGCAACATGTGAGAAATGAGGACGGGACAGATTGAGTGCTGCTTTTGTTTCTCCTTCTTCAAGCTGGTGGAGCGCAGGAGGTGAAAACCAATGTTCAAAGTGCTGTGAGAGCCACATGATACTCCTCCCATTGCTCCGAAGACAAAAGCTTGTCTCATGTCTTGATACTGTCTTTAAAAGCCTGTGATTTATTAATAGTATCTTGCATAGTCACATTAGGTCTGTTTATGGTGTTCTGCCTCAAGTATGTGCCAGATGTTTACAGAACATTAGGAACGTTAGGAGTCTGCACAGCTAAGGCTTGTAAGCCTTGAAAGAAGCGATTGCCAAATGAAGTTATTACAAAACACAGCTGCTCTGTTGTGACTGGCCTGAGAGCATGTTGCTGTAATTTAGTACCTTAATCTCAGGATCTTTCTTGTTAAAGGCAGGACATGAACTCGGTCCAAAGAAAAAACATCTTACTTTACAGGTGAAGATCAAACGTTCTTAACGTTTACTGAAAGATAACGTGAGGAGACTTCATTCCGACTGACTTTTTATTGGTCTATTCATTATTGTTTTTTCCCACAATGGAAAGAACAGCAAAATATATATATATATATATATATATATATATATATATATATATATATATATATATATATGGACACACCTTCTCCACCTTCTCATTCAAAGAGTTTTCTTTATGACTATGAAAATTGTAGATTCACACTGAAGGCAGATGATCTGGCCTCCACAGTCAACGGACCTGAACCCAATCGAGATGGTTTGGGGTGAGCTGGACCGCAGAGTGAAGGCAAAAAGGCCAACAAGTGCTAAACATCTCTGGGAACTCCTTCAAGACTGTTGGAAGACCATTTCAGGTGACTACCTCTTGATGCTCATCAAGAGAATGCCAAGAGTGTGCGAAGCAGTAAGCAAAGCAAAAGGTGGCTACTTTGAAGAACCTAGAATATAAGACATATTTTCAGTTGTTTCACACTTTTTTGTTAAGTATATAATTCCACATGTGTTAATTCATAGTTTTGATGCCTTCAGTGTGAATCTATAATTTTCATGACTATGAAAATAAAGAAAACTCTTTGAATAAGAAGGTGTGTCCAAACTTTTGGTCTGTACAGTATATATATATATATATATATATATATATATATATATATATATATATATATATATATATATATTGTCAAAAGTATTCGCTTGTCTGTCTTCACACACATATGAAATTGAGTGACGTCCCATTCTTAATCTATAGGGTTAAATATGATGTCCATTTGCAGCTAAAACAGCTCCAACTCTTCTGGGAAGTCTCTCCACACGGTTTAGGAGAGTGTTTATGGAAATGTTGGACCGTTCTTCCAGAAGCTCATTGGTGAGATCAGACACTGATGTTGGACGAGAAGGTCTGACTCACAGTCTCCGCTCTAATTCATCCCAAAGGTGTTCTATCAGGTTGAGGTCAGGACTCTGTGCAGGCCAGTCAAGTTCTTCCACAACAAACTCACTCCTCCATGTTTTTATGGAGCTGCTTTGTGCACTGGTGGGCAGTCATGTTGGAACAGGAAGGGGCTGTCCCCAAACTGTCCCCACAAAGTTGGGAGCATAAAATTGTCTAGAGTCTCTTGATCTGCTGAAGCATTAAGAGTTCCTTTCACTGGAACTAAGGATCCGAGCTCTCAGACAAATACTGTTCTGCTGGCAACCGGCAAATCTGATGGACTCGTGATTGGTCACTCCAGAGAACACGTCTCCACGGCTCTATAGTCCAGTGGCGGTGTGCTTTACACCACTGCATCTGACGCTCTGCATTCGCTTAGTGATATAAGGCTTGGATGCAGCTGCTCGGCCATGGAGACCCATTTCATGTAGCTCTCTACACTCTGTGCTTGAGCTGATCTGAAGCTCCACATGAAGTTTGGAGGTCTGTAGCCATTGGACATTGTACTTCATGGCTGAGTTGCGGTCGTTCCCAATCTATTCCACTGTGTTCTAACACCACTGACAGTCGACTGTGGAATATTTAGTAGTGAGGAAACTTCACGACTGGACTTGTTGCACAGGTGGCGTCCTATCACGGTACCACACTGGAGTTCACCTGTGGTCATGGAAGTGAGTAGAACACCTGAATTCTATGATTTGGATAGATGAGTGAATACTTATGGCGGTATAGTGTATATTATGTTCACTTCAGCATTTATTAAACTTTTTCAGATTCTTAATATATTTATTTAATTTTCATCCATATGTACAACATAATATCACTAGACAAACGTAGGGCTCTGAAGTTGTTCTGAAACCAAATGTTCAAGCTACTACAGCTACCTAGACAAATATGCTGGTTAGCTCCGCCCTCAGGACAATAATCTTTTATTAAAGACTACAAGTTTGTGCTGTTTAACCACTGGAGCATAACGTTACAACATACGATTATACTGGACTGTATCTCAATTATCTTCTGCACAGCTCTCTTATTAGATGCTCTAATGGTGTGCGCATCGTGGGCACCTGAGATAATTCAATAACGCCGAGTCGCTTTACTCATTATTGATGACGCAGCAGGTTTGCTGTCACCAGCGGAACCTGAGCCGCGTTCTGTAGCTGCGCTGAATTAATAGCCTAATTAGTAAACAAAACGGCTTGTTTATGAACACACTGGCTTGGTATGGGGAACATTCACTCCAAGGGCAGGCTATCAATTAGCCTGTGATTAGCTGCATCGAGTTGGCGCTGCAATTCGTTTCTCTGAGCGAGAGCAGTCACGGCGGCTGATTACAGGGCAGGTACGGCGGGGCGGCCCCCCGCGCTCAACCACTGACAAACAAACAGCTCTGCTTCTGATTCATAAAGCTTTCCGGAGATCCATAGAACTGGCATGCAGACGTTTTTGGTCAGGAGCCAATGAAATGACTGCATTGGACAGCTCAGTATAGCCCATTCTACTGAATGACGCATCCCAGGCTCCGCCCACGTCTTCTCTCCCACATTCAGCATCACTGGAATTCTGATTACCAGCCCCGCCAGTCCTTGGCTTTATAAACTTGGTAGTAGTTCTGGGCTGCGAGTCTGGGTTCTCTGAGCTTCTCTTCTCTACGTACACCTGTTTGCTGGCGTTTAGACTTGGACTGTCTGATTTCTCTCTTCTGTGCCATTAAACCATCCTGCATGGGAAACCCCTCAGAGCCAGTGCAGGTGGGGGGAGACAGAAGGATGTTAGCCAAGCTGGCATCTATGCTGGGCAGCTCTTTCAGCGGCAGGCTGCTTTACCCCAAGTGTATGAAAGAGTGGCATCACAGGTTCTTCCTTCCTGTTGTTGTTGGACTCTACAACCAGCACTCCTCCCAGCAGACCTCATACATATCAATGTAACATAACAATGTACAATATGTTTCCATTCCTGCATCTGCAGTTAAGAGTTAATGTGCAGTTGAGAGTTAATGTGCAGTTGAGAGTTAATGTGCTATTATATAAAAGGTTTTGACTTTTAATATTTATATTGTATATACGGTGTATGTACTGTACTGTTTATTTATCTATTTTAAGTGCACTGCTATCCTTTGGCTGCTGTAACACTGTTAATTTTGTATATCTAATAAACTGTGGGACTAGTAAAGGATTATCTTATCTTATTTGCATCATCACAACTCAGCTCCTACAATATATAATATATATAAATAATAATAAAAAATATTACAAATAAAAAAAAAAGGAACCTAACCCTCCAACTCTTCCCTGGCACTGTGGATAGGGCTGCCGGCCGTGTGTATATGGGGATGTCAAATTCTGCTGCGCTATAAAACACAAGTGGCAAATATTTCTTATATTCTAATATTTACAAAAACTCACCCGGTTGCTCATTTTAAAAAATCACAAGAAGTTGGTGGCTGAACCAATAATATAGTTTTTGAAAAGATCTGGGCCTTAAAATCGTTTCCGGGTGGAGGGTTACATGCAAGACGCTGTGAGGCAAAATAGTCCCCAAAGAAAGATTAGTATAAAGTTGATGACTGGAAAATAATTGGCCTTCTATTGTTTTACAAGAGCTTTAACAATATTTGTGTTTAGAGCTTAGACATTCACAAGGATCACGTTATGATCTATTTAAGTCTGAGACATAGATAGTAAGAGAGAGAGTTATAAGATATATCAGTGTTCATACAGTACTGTCTATTAGGAGGTGGCTGTATTCAATGAATGTGGAGGTCCTGATCACTAAGGAACAGAGGAATAAAGTATACAGAGAAGTACTCATACTCTCTTCATACTCTAATTCTCTCTTCATACTCTCCTTATACTCCTCATACTCTCTTCATACTCCTCATACTCTCTTCATACTCCTCATACTCTGTTCATACTCCTCATACTCTCTTCATACTCCTCATACTCTGTTCATACTCCTCATACTCTCTTCATACTCCTCATACTCTCTTCATACTCCTCATACTCTGTTCATACTCCTCATACTCTCTTCATACTCCTCATACTCTGTTCATACTCCTCATACTCTCTTCATACTCCTCATACTCTCTTCATACTCCTCATACTCTGTTCATACTCCTCATATTCTGTTCATACTCCTCATACTCTGTTCATACTCCTCATACTCTCTTCATACTCCTCATACTCTCTTCATACTCCTCATACTCTGTTCATACTCCTCATACTCTGTTCATACTCCTCATACTCTGTTCATACTCCTCATACTCTGTTCATACTCCTCATACTCTGTGTGGTGGTTTGTTGGGAGATGGAACAGGTTAGCTGTGTTGATCTTTATCGGCTGCTTTCTTACAAAGTCTAACTACCGTCTTCTGATCAACAACAGTCTTTTCAGATCCAGACCAGCTCCACACGAGTGAAGATCATCCTCGTCTAGGAGTTAAATCTAAGGAGATAGACTGTTGACGATCGTTAACACGGCAATTATTGTATCGCACACCCCTAGGATCCAAGGTGGTGGTTTTAATGTTATGGCTGATCGGCGTATGTTTTCAGCTCTGGTTTCACTGATAGTGTTTTTTTTTTCTTGATCAGATAATTAATTTGTTTAGATTAAACTTCACCAGCTGTTTTGCTTATGAGTTCACATGTTCCAAAAGTCTGTGACACAAGCAAAACAAAACTGTTTGGACTTTTCGGTTTTCCATTTCTCCCCAATCAGATAAACGCATCCACATCAATCAGAAGTAATGTGATCAATGGAGGAAGACAGCAGTCTCAACAGCGGAAATAGCCACAATTTAGCAACTGCCTGAGCTCTGAGCAACAATCTGTAACAATTTGAATATTTTTCCGTGTACGACCCAAATACCGGGATGATAAATGTTTTTAATCTATTTAATCTAATTGTACTGTTTTGGTACCGAGCTCTGATTATACACTTCATATCAGCATCAGTGTCATAATCCTGATATTGCCACCTCACTGCTGCGCTGGGATCATATGTTGCCCTACAGTTAATCACGGGAGAGCACAGTCTGAGCACCGGTGACACACAGAAACTCCGAGTTCTAATTAAGAGTGCGAAGAGTGCCCCTGTGTGAGTTTCTGTGTGGAGGCTAAAACGAGTGGGCGTGTGTCTGTGTCGAGAGCTCTCAGCCTGTCAAGGACCCTGTTAAGCGCTGGGGAAAATAAATCTAGCCCTTCACTTAACCTGCACACTGCTGTCTGATCTGCTGCACCTACGGAGAGTAAAACAATCCATTATCAGACGTCGTCAATCAGGGAGATGCTGGGGGACGAGCGCGGCTACTCAGACGAGATGGGAACCAAACTCTAGTGAGGCTCTGTTTACTTAAGTGGGTGAAGAATAAGGCACTGCAGTTTTGTTCACATGTAGTCAAGGGCATAGGCTTGCATACCCAATACTTAGGGTTTAAATAATTGTCCCTACCAATAAATTAGTTTTAAAGTACAGTCCCTACCAATATTGTAGGTTTAAAAGAATTGTCCCTACCAATATTTGAGGTCTAAAGAACTGTTACTACCAATATTTTGGGTTTAAAGAATTGTCCCAGCCAATATTTGGGGTTTAAAGAATTGTCCCAGCCAATATTTGGAGTTTAAAGAATTGTCCCAGCCAATATTTGGGGTTTAAAGTATTGTCCCTACCAATATTTTGGGTTTAAAGAATTGTCCCTACCAATATTTTGGGTTTAAAGAATTGTCCCTACCAATATTTTGGGTTTAAAATAATTGTCCCTATCAATATTTCAGTTTAAAAATTGCCCCTGCCAATAATTTAGTTTTAAAGAATTGTCCCTACCAATATTGTGGGTTTAAAGAATTGTCCCAGCCAATATTTAGTGTTTAAAAGAATTGTCCCTACCAATATTTTGGGTTTAAAATAATTGTCCCTATCAATATTTCAGTTTAAAAATTGCCCCTGCCAATAATTTAGTTTTAAAGAATTGTCCCTACCAATACTGTGGGTTTAAAAGAATTGTCCCTACCAATATTGTGGGTTTAAAAGAATTGTCCCTACCAATATTGTGGGTTTAAAAGAATTGTCCCTACCAATATTGTGTGTTTAAAAGAATTGTCCCTACCAATATTGTGGGGTTGAAAGAACTGCCTATGAATATTTAGGATTTAAAGAATTGTCCCTACAAATATTTGATGTTTAAAGAAATGTTCCCACCAATACTTGGGGTTTAAAGAACTGTCCCAAACAATGCGTCTTCTAGAGGCTGCATATTCTAGATGTTGCTGCCATTTGATTGGCTGAAAGGGAGGCTGTTCTGCGAGGCCTGGTCTAACTGGTCTCAGCAGTTGTTAGTGAGACTAAAGTTTGTGAATATTCAATAGCCAATCAATGTGTGCAGGTTATAGAAGTTGTGTTGCCATTCTGCTGTCGCCGTCATGCGCATATTTGCAAACTAAACGTTTCCTCTACGACACAAATGATGAAAAAAAAAACAAAAACAAAAAAAAACAGCTGCTTTCTCACCCAAACATTCCAACGCAGGCATGTTCTGCTGTACTGATTACGTTCCCTCATAAATTGCTGAAGCTTCTGAATTATGAGGTAATTAAGGAACCAAATATGAAAACTGATAAATATAGGTTAACACTGCTCCGCACTCAACTACTATAACAGTACTGACCACTGGGGTGGTTTTCAGGTGAAACTTAAACTAATAGATTGTAGTTTGGTCACCATATAATCATGTGATTAAGCTTTAAAAATGGTTAAACTATCTAAATGTATAGAATAACACAATCCAGAGACTGCAGGGATGGTTTTCTGCTGGGGCTTCAGCAAAAAGCTGGATGGAAATATTAAAGTATATCAATAATTCAGTAACTCAAACGAAACTCTGCTGTGAGGAAAAAAAACAATGTAGAAGATTTAATGCTGACGTGCATAAACACTGAATGTGTGAATGGGTTCTATCAGAGAATCAGTTCTATCTCTTTCATTCTTTTTATCTCTCTTCTCCACTCATTCTCTCTCTCTCTCTCTCTTCTTACCCAATGCGCGAGAAGCGAATGTTGCCATGGCGCTCTGGAGTCTGTCCGGTCTGAGAGCCTGCACCACCAACACCTGCAGAGAGACCAAAGCATTTATACAGTCACAACACTTGTTGTTCAATGGACACTTCTACTTCCACTCACTGGCCACTTTATCAGAAACACCTACCTTCTGCTTCCATTCACTGGCCACTTTATCAGAAACACCTACCTTCTACTTCCACTCACTGGCCACTTTATCAGAAACACCTACCTTCTGCTTCCATTCACTGGCCACTTTATCAGAAACACCTACCTTCTACTTCCACTAACTGGCCACTGTATCAGAAACATTTACCTTCTACCTGGACTAACTGGCCACTTTATTAGAAACACCCACCTTCTACTTCCACTAACTGGCCATTTTATCAGAAACATTTACCTTCTACTTCCATTCACTGGCCACTTTATCAGAAACACCTACCTTCTACTTCCACTAACTGGACACTTTATTAGAAACACCCACCTTCTACTTCCACTAACTGGACACTTTATTAGAAACACCCACCTTCTACTTCTACTAACTGGACACTTTATTAGAAACACCCACCTTCTACTTCCACTAACTGGACACTTTATTAGAAACACCCACCTTCTACTTCCACCAACTGGCCATTTTATCAGAAACATTTACCTTCTACTTCCATTCACTGGCCACTTTATCAGAAACACCTACCTTCTACTTCCACTAACTGGACACTTTATTAGAAACACCCACCTTCTACTTCTACTAACTGGACACTTTATTAGAAACACCCACCTTCTACTTCCACTAACTGGACACTTTATTAGAAACACCCACCTTTTACTTCCACTAACTGACCACTTTATTAGAAACACCCACCTTCTACTTCTACTAACTGGACACTTTATTAGAAACACCTACATTCTACTAACTGGCCATTTTATTAGAAACACCCACCTTCTACTTCCACTAACAGGACAATTTATTTGAAACACCCACCTTCTACTTCCACTTACTGGCCAATTTAATAGAAACTCCTATGTCTGCTTTGTTACACTTCTCTCACAGGAAATTTTATTGAAAATGTATTAAGTACAAGCTCACCTGCTGAAAGAGAGAGATTTTCTTTGAGACGGAAGGCGGGAAGTCCTGCTCGCAGGTGGAGCTCCGAGAGAAGGACAGCCAGAGATCTGCATCGTTCAGACACAGAGACTGATACAGTGGTGGAAATGTGGTCTACAAAAAAGAAACACAGAGCGGCTGGGCTTCATCACCCTCACACAGCACATCATCTGCCTGGTGTAAAAGTGAATCTTCTTGTATCCTCTAACCCAAGCTAACACTCTTGAGCACTGAAATGATGTCATTGAAGTACATGAAAGTTTGTCTGCTGTTAAATTGCAACACCACCTACTCCAAATACACTCTACTCCTGGCAAAGCAGCTTAACCACCCCGCTGGACCAATCCTGCCAGTGTGTCTGGGGTATTTTTGAGCACTTGTCTATCAATTTAGTGCACAGCAGTGTTATCTCGCTCAGATCCTGGCTTCTTAACAACCTCACAATTAAGAAGATCCAGTGAGTGAGATTCAGTGGAAATATGTATGTAGGGCCTACAGGTTGCTTAGACCTGGGGTTTTTAATATGGGTGTGATGGAGGTGATGTATTATGATGAATGAAATCATAGCTGGGATGGATGATCTACTGCCAAAAACCATGGCCAGCATGATATTCATCATTTCTCACTATGTCCAGTGCTCTACCGCTTAGCAGGCCTGAGAGACTGAGACAGGGTGTGCAGCTCAGAACATCTTACTTTGAGTAAAGCCACAGCTGTTAGTCTCTCCTGATCGATCCAAGAAGGAATCTGTTCTTGTAAGGATTTCTGAGAGTCCTGTAGAAACGATGGACAGACACAGAGTCAGTGAGAGAGTAAAAAAATATGCTATTTGTGTGTTTATAATAAAAAACAATCATAATTCATTTCTATGTGATCCACCTCTCTTTAACCCTTAGAATTTTGTTACTGTGCCTTTAAGACTGACACATGTAAATGACTTCAGCTGAATGGGTGGAGCTAAACTGTTGTAGGCTGAATGTGTGGAGCTAAACTGTTGTAGGCTGAATGTGTGGGGCTAAACTGCTGTAGGATGAATGGGTGGAGCTAAACTGCTGTAGGATGAATGGGTGAAGCTAAACTGCTGTAGGCTGAATGTGTGGGGCTAAACTGCTGTAGGCTGAATGTGTGGGGCTAAACTGCTCTAAGCTGAATGGGTGGAGCTAAACTGCTGTAGGATGAATGTGTGGAGCTAAACTGCTGTAGGATGAATGTGTGGAGCTAAACTGCTGTAGGCTGAATGTGTGGAGCTAAACTGATATAGGCTAAATGGGTGGAGCTAAACTGCTGTAGGCTGAATGGGTGGAGCTAAACTGCTGTAGGCTGAATGTGTGGGGCTAAACTGCTGTAGGCTGAATGTGTGGAGCTAAACTGCTGTAGGCTGAATGTGTGGGGCTAAACTGCTCTAAGCTGAATGGGTGGAGCTAAACTGCTGTAGGATGAATGTGTGGCGCTAAACTGCTGTAGGCTGAATGTGTGGGGCTAAACTGCTGTAGGATGAATGGGTGAAGCTAAACTGCTGTAGGCTGAATGTGTGGGGCTAAACTGTTGTAGGATGAATGTGTGGAGCTAAACTGCTGTAGGATGAATGTGTGGAGCTAAACTGCTGTAGGCTGAATGTGTGGGGCTAAACTGTTGTAGGCTGAATGTGTGGGGCTAAACTGCTGTAGGATGAATGGGTGAAGCTAAACTGTTGTAGGCTGAATGTGTGGGGCTAAACTGCTGTAGGCTGAATGTGTGGGGCTAAACTGCTGTAGGATGAATGTGTGGAGCTAAACTGCTGTAGGCTGAATGTGTGGGGCTAAACTGTTGTAGGCTGAATGTGTGGGGCTAAACTGCTGTAGGCTGAATGTGTGGAGCTAAACTGCTGTAGGCTGAATGTGTGGAGCTAAACTGCTGTAGGCTGAATGTGTGGAGCTAAACTGTTGTAGGCTGAATGTGTGGAGCTAAACTGCTGTAGGCTGAATGTGTGGGGCTAAACTGTTGTAGGCTGAATGTGTGGGGCTAAACTGCTGTAGGCTGAATGTGTGGAGCTAAACTGCTGTAGGCTGAATGTGTGGAGCTAAACTGCTGTAGGCTGAATGTGTGGGGCTAAACTGTTGTAGGCTGAATGTGTGGGGCTAAACTGCTGTAGGATGAATGGGTGAAGCTAAACTGTTGTAGGCTGAATGTGTGGGGCTAAACTGCTGTAGGCTGAATGTGTGGGGCTAAACTGCTGTAGGATGAATGTGTGGAGCTAAACTGCTGTAGGCTGAATGTGTGGGGCTAAACTGTTGTAGGCTGAATGTGTGGGGCTAAACTGCTGTAGGCTGGATGTGTGGAGCTAAACTGCTGTAGGCTGAATGTGTGGGGCTAAACTGCTGTAGGCTGAATGTGTGGAGCTAAACTGCTGTAGGATGAATGTGTGGAGCTAAACTGCTGTAGGATGAATGGGTGGAGCTCACTTGCACTAGGCTCAGTCGGTAAATAGATGCAAACGTATTAACAAAAACTGACTGAAACTGTGAGCCAAACTTTTAGAAACTATAAGAACTTCTTCCGTACCACTTTTCTGACCATGTCTCCAACTATCAGTCCAATGAACGCATCCCACTCCTGAAACAAACACACACACAAACATGCTTGAATATCTGAGCACCTTTCAGCAAAGAACAGTCACATGTAAACACGTATTAATAAAGCGCGGGTGTCCGTACATTCTCCTGGAACAGCTCAGGATGCATTCCCTTCACAAAGTGCAGCGCAAACATGAGCTGATCTGCCTGTAAAGAAACAACACCAATGTAATCATTACAAAACCCATGAATGACATTAAAATTAACAGCAAAGGCAAAAACAGATACTATAGAACTATAGAGGTTATAGAACCTCAGTTTAGCTGGGTTTCTAAAGTCAACCTAAAGGCTGAGCACCAGCTAATATGAAAATATCAAACACATAACTACAGCGGCATCTGAGATCCTAACTTCTAAGTCAAGAAATACGGCTTAAAAGACTGTTTAGCTCCGCCCACTGTTCAGAAACTGCTGTAGGTGTTATGTGTGTGACGTAGATGGTGGACAACAACGCTAGAAGATACACTTACAGTGATACACAATGATAGAAAGCTGTTGTTGCTTCTGGCTGCAGTACTTGGATGTACAGTGGACCCCCGAGCACAAACGACCCAAAGACCCCCAAATATCCAGAAAGTGGTCCAAACCTGTCAACTTTAAACAGCACACTGGAAAGGAGCGTCCTCTCACTCCATCATCTGTAGATCATCTCACGTCTGAAGATTATCACAGCTATGGGACGTAGACTTACACGACGACTGGATCTTAATCTGACGCTGTTTAACAATATGGGCGTGTAGGAAACCAGCGAGAGGAGTTCAAGAGCCTCCGTGTACGTGGAGGTAAACCAGGTAAGCTCAGTTACTGAGCCTGCTTTAGCTGATGTTAGCTAACATTAGCTTCACTTGCTAAGTCCGGTGGATCAAGTTATGCTAAGCTAACGTAGCTGAATTATGAAGATTTATAGAGTCGTATGAGTGAGAGTTCCACTTTAATCATATTTACTACAATAACTGTTCCTCTATATCTGAGTGTAGCTGGTTGCTAGGCTGTTGTTATGAATACTGTTGGTTATGTATCTAGACACTGTTTACACTCAGGATGAGCTGCTGTTGTGGGTGTGGTTTGACTAAAAGTATCAGCTCTAAGTGATATGCTGGTCTATTTCTACATTACAGCTCTTTCACATTCAAATTTAGAAATATCATCAGAATCTGAAGAAGCAGTTCTGGAACATTCTCAGTCCCAGTCAGTCATAGTGCTGTTGTACCGCCGCGCTGTTCACTGTTGTCCACCAGTGACGTCACAGGGTAGCGTTCAGGAATTTCTATACCGAGCTCGGCTTTTTCCGTCAGTTTAATTAAAGCAAATTAAGCAGCAAAGTTAATTTTAAGTTTATATATTTTTTAGTTTTCTAAACCAATGTGACCAGGAGTGTTTAAAAGTGGTGCTTAGCCGTTAACTCTTTATATCACAGGTTTACATATTCTACATAGTAACTACACAGACTGGCTGAGTCGTTCTTAGGTTAAAGAACTTTAGACCCTCTGGTGGTCCTGGTCATTAAAGATAAAAAAATAAAGAAAGTTCCGCTTTGAGTTATTTCTGTCTCCTCCATTCTTCTCTTTTCACTGTTCCTCGAAAAGGAAAAGATCACACACAGACTGAAAGCTCCAACACTCAGGAGGTCAAAAGAAGATCTGACTCAAACCGGAGACAGTGTGCGTGCGTGTGGGAGAGTTCACCTTAAACAGTGAGCGGCAGACATACTCGTACACCATACACTTCAGAGACGCCTCCAGAGCAGCGATCCTGACCTCCGTGCTCTCGCTCTCCTGAAACCGACACAGAGGTAACACACTATCCATAACCCACACACACACACACACACACACACGGTCGGCTCTGTCCCAAAGCCAACGAATGGAAAACGGTTTGGTGTGCATTCTAGAGATACTAGAGCTGTCCACAGTGTTGGTGATGAGAACCAGGTGTCCCCCTTTTTTTTAAAGGGAACCCCGGCTGGTAACACATGTAAGTCTTAATATGGTGTAATGACTCTAAATTATTAGGACACATTGAAAAAAGATTTTCTGTAAAGTCCTGCTACAAGTGGGTCTCCATTGTTGTATCTACTGACGTGCTCAGCGGGTGGTGGCGTCAAATGGTTGCAGTAACCGGCCGTCGCGCTTGAGCACAGCTAGCTACTAAACATGCTACTGTTCAGTCTTTACAGTTTGAGCTAGAACACAACATTTCTGACATCAGCGGTGACATCAAACACCACGTTAGTGTAAATGGTGAACAGAGAGGGTGGAGGAGAGAGTGACACAGTGCTGGAGTTGTTGTGAAGCTGTGTGTTGGTGTTGACGGAGAAGGAGAGTGTCTGTTAAAGGAGCTCCGCTTTCTAGCAGGAAACATTCACGCTCAGTAAACAGCTAGATACACTGAACGGGAGTGTCTCTGAGCTTCACACTCCTTTATTAGTGAAGTAGTATGTTCACTACTAAGACTGTACTTTCACCTTCAGGACCCACAAACGAGGAGAAGCAGGTGACTCTAACGCTAAACGTTCTCAGGAGAGAGTCCAGCGCATGTTCACGTTCACGGTTCTTCTCGCGGTTCTCCATAATCTGGAGCTTTTGGACTTCCTGTGTGGGGAAACTGTGGCACTGCATTGTGTTTTAGTCTACGCTTAAAACCAACAGCCTCCGTCAAGTCTCTCACCAGTGGTGGTCTACTGAACGACTCAAATTTATCCAGACTGAAGTGAGGAGAGCAGAGCGGGGGTCTTTGGGTAGCTGTGTTGGTCCACACGCTGCTTCACTAACTATTCTCCTTGTTTATGTTTGTGAAGCTGTTTAGACTAATATCAGTCTCTCCACTGCCTTTCACTGAAACAACATCAACAACACAATGTACATGGTTTTCTTTAAGCTAGGTTAGTAACTAACACTCACTCCTTCCAACCACAGTCTAGTTTAGCACCTATTTGACCTCATCTACCCAGCAGGCATTGCGCGTCAGTAATAATGGCTGCGTTCATCTGTTAAATATTTAGAATAAAAGCTTAATTAATCAATAAATCTGCTGCTTTTGTTGTTTTTTACAACACGTTGTTGGGGATTTGTATTAACAGCTTAGGCTCCGAGCTCACCGGAAGGTCAGGGCTTTTTGGGACCCCCCCATATAGAGCCATATACCCTGCTGCATTATCTTGGAAACTTCTATTTGAGAACTACTCTACCAAAAAGAATGGCGTGGCCAGGTGTACAAGGGCCGAAAAAAGCCCAAAGCCAGGGCCATTAAAGACAAGCAGTCACAGTCATCTTTGAGACCAGGTTGGACCAGGGCAGACCAGGGTGTGAGAGCTCAGAGGAACGTCGGTATCGCAAGCCCTTCGAATAAAAAAGCTTAAACCCTGGATTGGTCTCCCTCTTCATTCTGACGGCAAAAACGAAGATACAACAATGTTTTAAGAATTTAGAGTCATTAAACCATATTAAGGCTTATAAGTGTTACCAGCCGGGGTTCCCTTTAAAATATCATGTTGTAGATCTATGGAATGGAAAAGATAACTGCATCTGTCAATTACAAAATGAAACTATTTGACATGTATTGGGAAAAACTGATCAATTATATATCATCCCATTGGCCAAACTTTACTTTCACAAATTGATGCTTGATGTAAACAGACCACTCCCCCTGTATATAGTTTATTTAGTGTTTTTTTCTCTTTCCTCTCTTTCTTTTATTGTCTGTTTAACATAACTTTGAAATGTCCTAAGGTATGTGATCATCAAGAATAAATGAAGTACGCATGGGTGTGCTTGCGTATGTCTTGATATGTGCATATACCTGTATACATGTATGTGTGCATGCTTGGGTATGTATTACTACCTTTGGTATATATCATATTCCGATGTCAAGCTGATGAGGAAAATTAATAAAAAGATAATAAAAAAAATGACTTCACTGCCTGATACCTTTTTTCCCTATTTTACCATCATCATCGTTCAATATAAACACTCAGGAGACACGAGTAGGTTCACTGGGGGGTTTAGGTAGTAAATAAAATGACTATACTGGTGTTGTAGACATGGAGACCCCTGGTTCCCATCACCACCACTGTAAAGATATTCGAGCCTCTTCACACCAAATCACTCTCAATGACTTTAGTGTTAAAACCATTGATTCTATTTAGAGTTCTAAAATGCAACACAATGTTTGTTATTACAAATGAACACAAAAGGTCTTACATGTTGTCATAACCTGACCAAACAATGTTCAGTAACATTACTGCATCTGTTACCTGTTACTGGTCATGTTTGAAGTCGTGACAGCTGCTGACAGCATACCGTGGCTGTCCAACGAAAACCATGTACACTATATTGCCAAAATAATTATATTCAGGAGTTCCAATCACTTCCATGACCACAGGTGTATAAAACCAAGTACCTAGTCATGCAGACTGCTTCTACACACATTAGTAAAAGAATGGGTCACTCTCAGGAGCTCAGTGAACTCCAGCGTGGTAACGTGATAGGACGACACCTGTGTAACAAGTCCAGTGGTGAAGTTTCCTCACTACTAAATATTCCACAGTGGACTGTCAGTGGTGTTATAACAAAGTGGAAGTGATTTGGGAACAGCAGCAACTCAGCTACCAAGTGGTAGAACATGTAGAATGACAGAGCGGGTCAGCGGATGCTGAGGTCATCAACTTTGAGTCAATCACTACAGACCTCCAAACTTCATGGGGTCTTCAGATCAGCTCAAGAACAGAGCATAGAGAGATTCATGGAATGGGTTTTCATGGCCGAGCAGCTGCACCCAAGCCTTACATCACAAAGAACAATGCAGAGCGTCGGATGCAGTGGAGTAAAGCACGCCGCCACTGGACTCTAGAGCCGTGGAGACGTGTTCTCTGAAGAGACCAATCACGTTTCTGCGTCTAGCAATCTGATGGACGAGTCTGGGTTTGGCGGCTGCCAGGAGAACGGTACTCGTCTGACTGCATTGTGCTGAGTGTAAAGTTTGGTGGAGGGAGGATCTTGGTGGGGTTGTTTTTCAGGAGGTGGGCTCGGACTCTTAGTTCCAGTGAAAGGAATAGTTTGGGAACGACCCCTTCCTGTTCCAACATGAGTGCCCACCAGTGCACAAAGCAGCTCCATAAAGACATAGAGGAGCGAGTTTGGTGTGGAAGAACTTGACTGGCCTGCACAGAGTCCTGACCTCAACCTGATAGAACACCTTTGGGATGAATTAGAGCGGAGACTGTGAGCCAGACCTTCTCGTCCAACATCAGTGTCTGACCTCAACAATGAGATTCTGGAAGAACGGTCCAACATTCCCATAAACACTCCTAAACCGTGTGGAGAGACTTCCCAGAAGAGCTGAAGCTGTTATAGCTGCAAAGGTTGGGCCGACATCATATTAAACCCTTTGGATTAAGAATAATGGGACGTCACTCAAGTTTATATGAGTATGAAAGCAGACGAGCAAATACTTTTGGCCGTATAGTGTATGTCAATTTTTTGCAATCTTTAGTTTTCTACAGTTTGAACTCTCCTTTATTCTCCTTTACACTGTGTCAAAATTTCTTGATGATTGGACCAAAAAATCAAAACCATGATTGGACCAAAACAGCTACACACTAAATACATTTCCATAGACTTACATTGAAAGTAAAGAGGGTTTTTGTCCTCTACTGTAAAGTCATAATTTTAGATATTCTTGGTTTTCTTTGGGCAGCGACCATATAATTGATCTGCCATGACATGTTTATGGTAATCATATGATCAGCGTAAGAGTTTGAGTTAGAATCTCTGAAATATTTACAACAATATAGTTGCTTTTGTTACTGTATGACCCCCCGTTTTGCTTTGCTTTAGGAAAGGTTGCGAGATGTTTCTGATAAAGCAGCCAATGAGTGCAGATCCAGGGTAGGTGGACTTAACGATGCATGCGTAATAACTGAACGTGTGTACGTGTTTTACCTGCTTGGTCTGCAGCGCTCGGTGGAAGATGCGCAGGAAGGAGGCCAGACTGAAGCGGTACATGTTATTGATGCGGGAGAGATCCGTTATTACAAAGTACATCATACTGGCCCTCTCCGCTAATGGGAGATATGCATCCCTCTCCTACAGATAGAGAGAGAGAGAGAAAGAGAGAGAGAGAGATTAGTAGTGACGTAGCAATGCTGCCCCCAAGTTGACGTCTGCTGCACTGCAGGTTAAATAAACAAGATTCATCTGAGAACATTACATTTCAACAGCCATCTATCAGTAATTCTTTGCTCAGAATAAACACCTATTTATATACAGTAAGTAGTGATTCTATGTATGTTAATGGGTTTCTTTTCTAATCTCTCCTTGTGGACAAATGTTATTTGTAGTTCTCACCCTGTTCCTGTTGGCTAAGATCTATACTTCATTAGGTGAAATTAGGTGTACTGTGATGAAAATGAAAAATGCATGACGGCTGGAGGCGAGAAATACATTCTCCTTACTTTCTACTGTGTTTATGATTATCTGCATTTAGTCTAGTGCTAAACTTCGCCAGCAGAAGCTTTCTTACTGCCGAGATACAACAGGTCCATAATGGCAGGCTGGGGTTCGATTTTACACTGTACTTGTGTAATTTTACTGAAATAAAACTTTCGGTCACACTGTTATGGGTTACGATGTACGGTGGTGTAGTGGTTAGTATGGTGGTGTAGTGGTTAGTAAGGTAGTGTAGTGGTTAGTATGGTGGTGTAGAGGTTAGTACGGTGGTGTAGTGGTTAGTAAGGTGGTGTAGTGGTTAGTATGGTGGTGTAGAGGTTAGTACGGTGGTGTAGTGGTTAGTATAGTGGTGTAGTGGTTAGTATGGTGGTGTAGTGGTTAGTACGGTGGTGTAGAGGTTAGTACGGTGGTGTAGTGGTTAGTATAGTGGTGTAGTGGTTAGTATGGTGGTGTAGTGGTTAGTACGGTGGTGTAGTGGTTAGTATGGTGGTGTAGTGGTTAGTATGGTGGTGTAGTGGTTAGTACGGTGGTGTAGTGGTTAGTATGGTGGTGTAGTGGTTAGTATGGTGGTGTAGTGGTTAGTATGGTGGTGTAGTGGTTAGTACGGTGGTGTAGTGGTTAGTACGGTTGTGTAGTGGTTAGTATGGTGGTGTAGTGGTTAGTATGGTGGTGTAGTGGGTAGTATGGTGGTGTAGTGGTTAGTATGGTGGTGTGGTGGTTAGTATGGTGGTGTAGTGGTTAGTATGGTGGTGTAGTGGTTAGTATGGTGGTGTAGTGGTTAGTATGGTGGTGTAGTGGTCAGTGTGGTGGTGTAGAGGTTAGTATGGTGGTGTAGTGGTTAGTATGGTGGTGTAGTGGTTAGTATAGTGGTGTAGTGGTCAGTATGGTGGTGTAGTGGTTAGTACGGTGGTGTAGTGGTTAGTATGGTGGTGTAGTGGTTAGTATGGTGGTGTAGTGGTTAGTACGGTGGTGTAGTGGTTAGTATGGTGGTGTAGTGGTTAGTATGGTGGTGTAGTGGTTAGTATAGTGGTGTAGTGGTTAGTATGGTGGTGTAGTGGTTAGTACGGTGGTGTAGTGGTTAGTATGGTGGTGTAGTGGTTAGTATGGTGGTGTAGTGGTTAATATGGTGGTGTAGTGGTTAGTACGGTGGTGTAGTGGTTAGTATGGTGGTGTAGTGGTCAGTATGGTGGTGTAGTGGTTAGTATGGTGGTGTAGTGGTTAGTATGGTGGTGTAGTGGTTAGTACGGTGGTGTAGTGGTTAGTACGGTGGTGTAGTGGTTAGTACGGTGGTGTAGTGGTTAGTATAGTGGTGTAGTGGTTAGTATGGTGGTGTAGTGGTTAGTATGGTGGTGTAGTGGTTAGTATGGTGGTGTAGTGGTTAGTATGGTGGTGTAGTGGTTAGTACGGTAGTGTAGTGGTTAGTACAGTGGTGTAGTGGTTAGTATGGTGGTGTAGTGGTTAGTATGGTGGTGTAGTGGTCAGTATGGTGGTGTAGTGGTTAGTATGGTGGTGTAGTGGTTAGTACGGTGGTGTAGTGGTTAGTACGGTGGTGTAGTGGTTAGTATGGTGGTGTAGTGGTTAGTATGGTGGTGTAGTGGTTAGTACGGTGGTGTAGTGGTTAGTATGGTGGTGTAGTGGTTAGTATGGTGGTGTAGTGGTTAGTATGGTGGTGTAGTGGTTAGTACGGTGGTGTAGTGGTTAGTACGGTGGTGTAGTGGTTAGTACGGTGGTGTAGTGGTTAGTATGGTGGTGTAGTGGTTAGTACGGTGGTGTAGAGGTTAGTATGGTGGTGTAGTGGTTAGTACGGTGGTGTAGTGGTTAGTACGGTGGTGTAGTGGTTAGTATGGTGGTGTAGTGGTTAGTATGGTGGTGTAGTGGTTAGTATGGTGGTGTAGTGGTTAGTATGGTGGTGTAGTGGTTAGTACGGTGGTGTAGAGGTTAGTATGGTGGTGTAGTGGTCAGCACTGTCTCCTCACAGTAAGATGATCTGGGTTAGATTCCCGGTCCGGGTGGTTCTGTGTGGAGTGTGTATGTTCTCTCTGTGTTTGAGTGGGTTCCTCCGGGTACTCTGGTTTCCTCCCACAGTCCAAACACATACATGTTAGGTTGATCAGTCACTCTAAACTGGCTGTAGGTGTAAGTGTGTACGTGAGTGTGTGTGTTGGCCATGTGATGGACTGGTGACCTGCCCATGGTGTACCCAGCCTTCACCTGATGACGCTCCAGCCCCCCGTGACCCCGACTAGCAGGATAAAGCGGAAGATAATGGATAGATGGATGACGGAAGATAGCCATCTTCTCTTTTCTCTGTTCTTTGCCTTCTTTTGTTTTCATCTATTTATTATTTTTACTCTTCTCAGTTTCAATCTCTAGCTCTTCTTTTCTTTCCTCTGTCTTGTCTTTTCTTTCCCTCCCTCCTGTCTCAGTAGGCATACCTTACCGGTTACCCTTCAAAGCAGGTGTAACACTGGGCTGCTGCTTCGGAGAGCCTTTGTGCAGAGCCCAGCGGGTGTGACAGCTCAGCACTGATTAGTGCTGGGGCTTCTGGGAGTTAGAGTTTCGGGAGGTGCTACCTGCAGCTCTCCTGGCACAGCGCCTGGGTCCCCTGCTGGCGGCGTGGGCTGACCCCTTACAGAACCAGTTTATTATTTCTTCACACACGGGCTGTGACAGTAACCACAGCAGATCCATAGCATTTGCCTGTTCATCTAAAACACTGACTGTCTTCTCTGTGTACGTTTCAAGCCACACATGATCTGCTGTGCACTGTCAGCGCCGGTGTGCACACCTTCATTAGAAGCGAGGGCTCACAACTGTGGGATTCTGGTGTGGACAGTGACCTTGCACTGTTCCAGAACAGAGACCCGTACCTGGTCCAGAACGGTCTGCAGCCTGTGAGACTCCGAGAGAGAATCGTGGATCAGAGCGCTGCTCGCCTTCGTCTGGTTCAGGGACTCAATCAGCTCCTTATTCTCCAGAATGTTCCCCTGCGCTGTGGCCAGAGTCTGCACGCAATCACAAAATATACAATAGAATCAATCAGCAAACAGAAACAATCAGGATTAAACCTAATAAACTGGAAAGAACTAGAACATCCCATGAAGGAGGATCGGAGGACTGCTCAGGCCCAGCAAGGAACGTATCTGCAGTGTTGTACCTCTAACAGCGACTCCTCCAGCAGAGCGAGCTGGATCTTCTTCTCCTCCTCCTGCTGTAGCAGTTTCGTTTTCTCGCTCTCCAGCTCCGGCTTCTCATGCTGGATGGTCAACGCCAGCAGCTGCGAACATAGTTCCATTAAAAAAGTTGATTATTTGCAATTCAGGTCAAAGTCGGGATCGTTTCAGAACCTTACTGATGCAGTGGATCGGCGTACAGAGCACTACTGACCTTATTAACACCACCTCCTTGTATCTACACACACTGTCCATCTTATCAGCTCCACTGACCATACAGGAGCTCCACTTACAGACTGTAGTTCATCTGATTCTCTGTATACTTTATTACTCTGTTCTTTAATGATCAGGACCCCCACAGGACCACCACAGAGCAGGTACTATCAGGAAAGTGGATCATTCTCAGCACTGCAGTGACACTGACATGGTGGTGGTGTATTAGTGTGTGTTGTACTGGTGTGAGTGGATCAGACACAGCAGTGCTGCTGTTGCTGGAGTGTTTAAACATCTCAGTGTCTCTGCGGGACTGAGAATCGTCCGCCAACCAAAACTATCCAGACAGCAGTGTCCTGTTGGTGGCGTCCTGTGTCCACTGATGAAGGACTAGAGGAACACAAACTGTGCAGCAGCAGATGAGCTACTGTCTCTGACTTTACATCTACAAGGTGGACCAGCAAGTAGTAGGAGTGTCTAATAGAGTGGACAGTGAGTGGACACAGTCAGTAGTAGCACTGCTGTGTCTGATCCACTCATACTAGTGAAACACGATAACATACAACCATTATGTCAGTGTCAGTGCTGAGAATGATCCACCAACCTAATAGTAGCTGCTCTGTGGTGGTCCTGTGAGGGTCCTGATTATTGAAGAACAGGGTAATAAAGTATACAGAGAATCAGATGAACTACAGTCTGTAAGTGGAGCTCCTGTATGGTCAGTGGAGCTGATACAGTGGACGATGTGTGTAGAAACAAGGAGGTGCTGTTAATGTTACATTTAAACTAAGCACTACTGCTCAGCGCCACCAGAGGTCTCAGTCTCTGGAGTACTAGGTAGCCTAGAACGCATTCACCTGGTGCTGGTTACACACCCACACACACCTGTAGCTCATGGCACTCTCCCCTTTAAATGCTCTTCTCACTCTTCCCTCAATGAATGGTAATAAATGTACACCCTTGTGTACACGCCAGGCCTCTTTGTTTGAACTAGGGTCAGCTGGACGTACCTCACTCTCGTCCTCCCAGACTAAAGCTCTGTCAAGACTCAGTCTCACTCTCAGTCCGAGGTCAGTATTCGTCCTGCTGTTTTCACCTATGTACCAGAAAGACTGGCTAAACAACACCATGGTCCAGGGAGGCTCGTCCAGCTAAAGACTCTCTCTGTGTGACTTACTGGTCACAGACTTTCAGACTTTGTTCTGAACTGCTCTCTCTTAAACGTTACCCTTGAGAAGGGGTTTTGTTTATCTCTGCTCGGGCAGGATCATCATCCTGGATACTACGACGGCTGAGGGAACCGATCTTTGAACTGCTTAGACAGGACTACGCTCCTGGATACCACTCCTCAGAGGGAGCTGCTCCACTCACTGCTTGGACGAGAAATCTCCACCTAGAATAACCAGCTCTAGCCGGGATCCCCATCTACAGCTGCTTTCCACCTATTCTACACGACCTGCTCCTGCAGCTAGCCCACTGGCTACCCTGGTTTTCAGGTTACCAGGCGTTCCCGGTGTTGTCTGCCTGCCCCCTGCCCAGTTCTACGTTTTCACTGCATTCTTTCATTGTTATTCAATAAACAAGCCCTCTCATGGATCTCACCTTTGCGTCTGAGAGCTCTGCCTCCAAATAATCTGATAGACTGTACAGTCCAAAAGCTTACATTTCATAAACTACAGCTCATAAAAAGCCTAAATTCATAGAATATCACGGTTTTGTTAGTACTAACCTCTAGAGCAGTGTGTAATGTAGATACCTTACACATACAATAACCATTTCCACAGAGGGAGGTATACTGGTACTCAGGTACAGAATCAGTACTCAGTATCAGCCGATACACAGATATCAGAGTAGACCGTCAGTATCAGGTCAGTATCAGGTCAGTATCAGGTCAGTATCAGGAGTGTGTGTGTGTGTGTGTGTGTGTCTGACCTGGCCCCGCAGTCCCGCTCTTGTGGTGGTGAAGTTTACTTCAGTTATTATGGACGCAGCGTCAGGGGGGATAAAGGGGCTGGGGTTTCGGGTTGTCAGAAACAGGCGGAAATCCTCGTTATAATCAACGACTTTATCTCCGATCTGCACCACATAGCGAGGACCTAGAAAACAGACAAGCGGATGTTACTAAAATGTAATGAATAATTTAAGTAAAAGATAGATGAATGGATGGATGGATGGATGGATAAGATGGATAACATGAAATATTTACATTCTAACACTCACATTTAACACCTGGGTTAAATGTGATGTGTCAATAAACAAGATTTAATTTAATGTGAAAAAGTTGATAGACAAGTGGATAGAGGGATAGACAAATGGATGGATGAACTGATGAAAAGACTAATGGATGGATAGATGATGGATAAATCATCTATAAGTGAATGGTTGGATAGATGATGGATAGATGATCTATAAGTGAATGGATGGATAGATGATGGATAGATGATCTATAAGTGAATGGATGGATAGATGATGGATAAATCATCTATAAGTGAATGGTTGGATAGATGATGGATAGATGATCTATAAGTGAATGGTTGGATAGATGATGGATAGATGATCTATAAGTGAATGGATGGATAGATGATGGATAAATCATCTATAAGTGAATGGATGGATAGATGATGGATAGATGATCTATAAGTGAATGGATGGATAGATGATATATAAATCATCTATAAGTGAATGGGTGGATAGATGATGGATAGATGATCTATAAGTGAATGGATGGATAGATGATGGATAAATCATCTATAAGTGAATGGATGGATAGATGATGGATAGATGATCTATAAGTGAATGGATGGATAGATGATGGATAAATGATCTATAAGTGAATGGGTGGATAGATGAATCTATGTGTGGAGGGATCTATGAGTGGAGGGATGGGTAGATGGATGGATGGATGAATCTATGAGTGGAGGGATGAATAGATGGATGTATGGATGAATCTATGAGTGGGTGAATGTATGGATGAATCTATGAGTGGAGGGATGGATAGATGGGTGGATAGAGGAACCTATGAGTGGAGGGATGAATAGATGGACGTATGGATGAATCTATGAATGGGTGAATGTATGGATGAATCTATGAGTGGAGGGATGTATGGATGGATGAATCTATGAGTGCAGGGATGAATAGATGGATGTATGGATGAATCTATGAGTGGGTGAATGTATGGGTGAATCTATGAGTGGAGGGATGGATAGATGGGTGAATAGAGGAATCTATGAGTGGAGGGATGAATATATGGACGTATGGATAATTCTATGAGTGGGTGAATGTATGGATGAATCTATGAGTGGAGGAATGCATGGATGGATGAATCTATGAGTGGAGGGATGAATAGATGGATGGATGGACGGATGAATCTATGAGTGGAGGGATGAATAAATGGATGGATGAATCTATGAGCGTACAGATGAATAGATGGATTGATGGATGGATGAATCTATGAGTGGAGGAATAAATAGATGGATGGATGGATGGATGAATCTATGAGTAGAGGGATGAATAGGTGGATGGATGGATGGATGAATCTATGAGTGGAGGAATAAATAGATGGATGGATGGATGAATCTATGAGTGGAGGGATGAATAGGTGGATGGATGGATGGATGAATCTATGAGTGGAGGAATAAATAGATGGATGGACGGATGAATCTATGAGTGGAGGGATGAATAAATGGATGGATGAATCTATGAGCGTACAGATGAATAGATGGATTGATGGATGGATGAATCTATGAGTGGAGGAATAAATAGATGGATGGATGGATGGATGAATCTATGAGTAGAGGGATGAATAGGTGGATGGATGGATGGATGAATCTATGAGTGGAGGAATAAATAGATGGATGGATGGATGAATCTATGAGTGGAGGGATGAATAGGTGGATGGATGGATGGATGAATCTATGAGTGGAGGAATAAATAGATGGATGGACGGATGAATCTATGAGTGGAGGGATGAATAAATGGATGGATGAATCTATGAGCGTACAGATGAATAGATGGATTGATGGATGGATGAATCTATGAGTGGAGGAATAAATAGATGGATGGATGGATGGATGAATCTATGAGTGGAGGGATGAATAGGTGGATGGATGGATGGATGAATCTATGAGTGGAGGGATGAATAGGTGGATGGATGGATGGATGAATCTATGAGTGGAGGGATGAATGGATGGATAAATGGATGAATGAGCTCACCCTGGGCGATCAGGTCTCTGCGCAGCAGAGGGTAGAGCACCGGCTCGACACCATCAACTTCCTGAATGATCACAGTTTTACCAAAACGCACTGCTAACTCCAGAACAGTGATAAAATTAGAGTCCTGAGAGAGAGAGAGAGACAGAGAGAGAGAGAGAGAGACAGAGAGAGAGAGAGACAGAGAGAGAGAGAGAGAGAGAGAGAGAGAGAGAGAGAGAGAGAGAGAGAGAGAGAGAGAGAGAGACAGAGAGACAGAGAGACAGAGAGAGAGAGAGAGAGAGAGACAGAGAGAGAGAGAGAGAGAGAGAGAGAGAGAGAGAGAGAGAGAGACAGAGAGACAGAGAGAGAGAGAGAGAGAGAGAGACAGAGAGACAGAGAGAGACAGAGAGAGAGAGAGAGAGAGAGACAGAGAGAGAGAGAGAGAGAGAGAGAGACAGAGAGAGAGAGAGAGACAGACAGAGAGACAGAGAGAGAGAGAGAGAGAGAGAGAGAGAGAGAGAGAGAGAGAGAGACAGAGAGAGAGAGAGAGAGAGAGACAGACAGAGAGACAGAGAGAGAGAGAGAGAGAGAGAGAGAGAGAGAGAGAGAGAGAGAGAGAGACAGACAGAGAGACAGAGAGAGACAGAGAGAGAGAGAGAGAGAGAGACAGAGAGAGAGAGAGAGAGAGAGAGAGAGAGAGAGAGACAGAGTGATTATACAACACTATAGTAACTTTTCTGGACTTGATCAAACTTGAACTCAGTGCTAAAATAATAATTAATGTATTCGTTCTGCTTCACAGCGGCTGATACGTCTCACTGCTGGAGAAGAATTTGCTCTAAATTGAAAATCAATCACTTCAGCTGACACTGCTCGTCACAGTGACATGCAGAAACGTGCCAGCGAGGAAAGTGAGCAGCTCCACTGAGATCTTAATCTCTCTCTGTTCAGTACAGCGACAGATTCACCTCGGCACACTACACACTATACACTACACACGCTACAGACTACACACACACTACAGACTACACACACACACACACACGACTGTTTAAACAGTTAGACACCCAAAACGTTACTTCCAACATTACTTTAAATGCAAATCTGCATGTGACGTGTTGCTCTTAAGAGGTCTGATCTTCTTAATAGCCAATCTGATTTAGTGTTGGTCCATAACGTCACTGTCCAATAAAAAAACATGTATGGATTTTGAGTTTTCTACATCATTTAAACACACCAATGGTCATTTACATGGTGTGAAAATTGTGATAATGATGAACGGGCCAATAGCAGTGCTCCAAAACAGCTTGGGAAGAATTCTGGTTCCACTGACCTTCACTGAGAGTAAAGTATGTTTTTGTTCTCTCCTGTAAAGCTGCAATTTTGAAGATACTCGTTTTTCATAGGACAGCGATGATATGCTGCATGACACGGTTGGGGGGGCGTGTTTCATATTAGTAAGTGAATTTCACTAGAAAAGCAGAAGACCTGCTGAGACACTATGACCTGTACGTGCGTGTACCTGTTGGTTGATGACTTCTAGTCGATGCTCCTTCAGGTGAGTGCGTAACCACTCTGTGGCCCGAGAGGAGGGGTCTATCAGGAACGGACACGCGACGCTCTACACGTAAACAGACAGAACGACAGAATAATACAACAAATGCAGAACAACAAATGAATATAGTGTGTGTGGGAATTTGAGGAGTGTAGAGTTGTTGATAGAAGACCACTCGTTCACAGAATGGGCGTCGACCTCAAAGTCACAGCTCTGAAACTTGTTAACAAGCTCTGACAGCCAATGAGAGTGTTTCAATGGGATCTTCACTTTGGGTATTAAATGCTGAGCACCAGCTAATCTGAAAATGTCAAACATATAACTACAGCGGAGTTTGAGATCCTATCTTGTGATTATTAAAAGTCAGAAAATGTTTTATTTTCTACAAAGTCAAGAAATACGGCTTAAAAGACTGTTTAAGCTCCGCCCACTGTTCAGAAACTGCTGTAGGTGTTATGTGTGTGAGGTAGATGGTGGACAACAGCACTAGAAGATACACTTACAGTGATACACAATGATAGAAAGCTGTTGTTGTTTTTGGCTGCAGTAATTGGATGTACAGTGGACCCCCGAGCAAAAACGGCCCAAAGACCCCCAAATATTCAGAAAGTGGTCTAAACCTGTCAACTTTAAACAGCACACTGGAAAGGAGCGTCCTCTCACTCCATCATCTGTAGATCATCTCACGTCTGAAGATTATCACAGCTATGGGACGTAGACTTACACGACGACTGGATCTTAATCTGACGCTGTTCAACAATATGGGCGTGTAGGAAACCAGCGAGAGGAGTTCAAGAGCCTCCGTGTACGTGGAGGTGAACCAGGTAAGCTCAGTTACTGAGCCTGCTTTAGCTGATGTTAGCTAACGTTAGCTTCACTCGCTAAGTTTGGTGGCTCGCGTTATAGTGGTATCCACCATGAGTAACCACCATGTACAGCACAGACAGCAGCTAGGCGGACTGGGAGACTCAGCAAGGTCCTGGTAGGAGGTCACAGGCATCTAGAGTCATGCTGACTGCAGTGCATCCCACAGCTGCTGGAGGTTGCATGGAGAAGAATCCATAGAGTGAACACCACCCTCCAAGTGGTCCCACAGATGCTCAATTGGGTTTGTTGGGAATTTTTATGTTCCATAGATTCGGGTATAAGCGTATGCTTACATATGAGCCTGCTGATTGCTGCAGGGCTAGCGGGAAGGTCAGGGCTTTGTGACCCCTGGCATTTGGGGTATTTATGACTCTAGGCTCGAGAACAAGACCCTGCAATGTTATCTTTAGGGTTTCTATTCGAGAACCACTGTGCACCCAAAAGAATTACGGCATGGCCAGGTGTACAAGGGCCAAAAGAAGAAGGAAGGTGGGCCTATAAAAGACAACGCAGCTGAGACATGACTGAGACCAGGGTAGACCAGGGTGTGAGAGCTCAGAGAAACGTCGGTACCGCAGTCCTAGAATAAAAAGCTTTCTCTCTGAACTGGTCTCCCTCTTTATTCTGATAGTAAAAACAAAGTTACGACAGGTTCAAGTTTAGAGATTTAGAGATCCAGGGTAGTATCTGGAAGTCTTGGTCAGCTCTTCCAACCAGTGTGGGACATTTCTAGTCATTTCTAGTCTCGCTGGAAGATCCCATCCACCCCAGAGAAGACAATCAGCATGTATGGTGTACGTGATCTACAAGGATGGATTCAGACCCAAATCGGTTGAGAGCGTCGTCCACATGTGGGTCCAGAGAATACCACGAAAACATTCCCCAGACTATAACGCTGCCACCGTCCAAAGTAGGAAGTGGTCATAATAATGTGACTCGACTCTCCAGCTTAAAGCCTGTTTGCCTGTCTGCCTGTGTGTCTCTGAGCTCTTAACCCCTGCTCTGCTCTCTTGTAACAGTAGGTCATGCTCAACAGCATGGCAACAGAGACCCTCAACTTCTTACATACAACATAAACCAGACCCAGGTGACCAAAGACCCCGGACTGAGCACCAGGCAGGGCTTCCGGACACTAACGTACATGTGTGAGGGTGTAAGAGAGTAGGTGAATGGTGATGATGTGAGAATGTGAGTGAGTGTGTTCTTACCTGGCTCTTTAATGCAGTGATCTGACAGCAGCATGAGAGACAAACACACAAACACACACACACACACACAGACTCAGAACAGTGCACATGCTTTAACACAACGACTGGATGTTAACAAAGCAGAGAAGCTGACAAACACATTAAAAACAAAACACTATGCACAATGTTACACACAATGCAGACACAAAGACAATGAGTGACATCACATTCGAATGACAATGGACAAAGATATATGGACAGGGCTGCGGGCAGATTAATAAGCACAGCTGGCTGTAGGTTTGTGAATAATCTGCTGTGACCCAATATTTAAAGAGCATCAATCGCAAATTGGCAGATTAGATAGATAGATAGATAGATAGATAGATAGATAGATAGATAGATAGATAGATAGATAGATAGATAATTTCATTCTTTTATTTTACAGTTTTTCCCAAACCTTTAAACACATTTCCAGCAACCTCAATTCTTCACAATTCATCAAAAACTCTAAACATAAACTCAAAAAAGTTTATTACTCTCTTATAAATCTCTGGCAAAATGAAACCCAGCACTCAAAACCACCTTCTCTCTCCTCAACACTGATTCCTTTCACTGAAACTACACACAGCTATTATACGCCTCTCTCTTACAGCATCACATTCAAAACACTACCATCAAACCTGTAACCTGTAGGTCCTGTAACGTGTTTCTGGCATCAAATAAAAAAATACTATTTCTTAGTTTCTACATTTGATCTAAAATTAAATATGGAGTTGAAATTATTTTCATATCACTGTGTTCTGTTTCGTTCCAGAACCGTAGGATTGTAGAAGAACTGAAAGACTGTAGAAGAATTGGAAGTTCAAAGGGAGAAGTTCTGTCTAGAGGAACTGGAAGTTCAGAGGAAGAAGAAGTTCTGTCTAGAGGAACTGGAGGTTTAGAGGAAGAAGAAGTTCTGTCTAGAGGAACTGGAAGTTCAGAGGAAGAAGAAGTTCTGTCTAGAGGAACTGGAAGTTCAGAGGGAGTAGAAGTTCTGTCTAGAGGAACTGGAAGTTTAGAGGGAGTAGAAGTTCTGTCTAGAGGAACTGGAAGTTCAGAGAAAGACTTAATTCTATCTAGAGGAACTGGAGG
Source organism: Megaleporinus macrocephalus (assembly GCA_021613375.1). Classification (NCBI taxonomy): domain Eukaryota; kingdom Metazoa; phylum Chordata; class Actinopteri; order Characiformes; family Anostomidae; genus Megaleporinus; species Megaleporinus macrocephalus. The sequence continues at coordinate 6,089,685 of CM038716.1, forward strand.
TTTAGAGGGAGTAGAAGTTCTGTCTAGAGGAACTGGAAGTTCAGAGAAAGACTTAATTCTATCTAGAGGAACTGGAGGTTTAGAGGGAGAAGAAGTTCTGTCTAGAGGAACTGGAAGTTCAGAGAAAGACTTAATTCTATCTAGAGGAACTGGAGGTTTAGAGGAAGAAGAAGTTCTGTCTAGAGGAACTGGAGGTTTAGAGGGAGAAGAAGTTCTGTCTAGAGGAACTGGAAGTTCAGAGAAAGACTTAATTCTATCTAGAGGAACTGGAGGTTTAGAGGAAGAAGAAGTTCTGTCTAGAGGAACTGGAAGTTTAGAGGGAGTAGAAGTTCTGTCTAGAGGAACTGGAAGTTCAGAGAAAGACTTAATTCTATCTAGAGGAACTGGAGGTTTAGAGGGAGAAGAAGTTCTGTCTAGAGGAACTGGAAGTTCAGAGAAAGACTTAATTATATCTAGAGGAACTGGAAGTTCAGAGAAAGACTTAATTCTGTCTAGAGGAACTGGAGGTTTAGAGGGAGTAGAAGTTCTGTCTAGAGGAACTGGAAGTTCAGAGAAAGACTTAATTCTATCTAGAGGAACTGGAGGTTTAGAGGAAGAAGAAGTTCTGTCTAGAGGAACTGGAAGTTCAGAGAAAGACTTAATCCTATCTAGAGGAACTGGAGGTTTAGAGGGAGAAGAAGTTCTGTCTAGAGGAACTGGAAGTTCAGAGAAAGACTTAATTATATCTAGAGGAACTGGAAGTTCAGAGAAAGACTTAATTCTGTCTAGAGGAACTGGAGGTTTAGAGGGAGTAGAAGTTCTGTCTAGAGGAACTGGAAGTTCAGAGAAAGACTTAATTCTATCTAGAGGAACTGGAGGTTTAGAGGAAGAAGAAGTTCTGTCTAGAGGAACTGGAAGTTCAGAGAAAGACTTAATTCTATCTAGAGGAACTGGAGGTTTAGAGGAAGAAGTTCTGTCTAGAGGAACTGGAAGTTCAGAGGGAGATGAATTAACACTATTACAGGTGTTTAGCAGGTACGGCTGTGTGTTTGTGTGAGTGTGGAGTACCTGCAGGATGACCAGAGCGTTCTCCATGGACAGGTCATCAGAGGGTAACCCTTCACTCTTCCAAATCAGCTGCTCGCTCTCAGAACACAGGAAGTGACGCAGGTCAAACTCTGACAATCACACAACAGCAGTCGTTATGAACCAACCAATCATATAACTCCAACTCTGCTGTGTGAGAGTACTATAGCCTGTACCAGTTCTGAAAGAGTAAACCCAGTTCATTTCATAGGTACTGAGATTGTTTACCCTGTTCTTCAATGATCAGGACCACCACAAGACCATCACAGAGCAGGCACGATTAGGGACGTGGATCATTCTCAGCACTGCAGTAACTCTGACGTGGTGGAGGTGTGTTAGTGTGTGTGTTGTACTGGTGTGAGTGGATCAGAAACAGCAGTGCTGCTGCTGCTGGAGTGTTTAAACACCTCAGTGTCACTGCTGGACTGAGAATCGTCCACCAACCAAAACTATACAGACACTGTCTTGTGGGCGGCGTCCTGTGTCCACTGATGAAGGACTAGAGGAACACAAACTGTGCAGCAGCAGATGAGCTACTGTCTCTGACTTTACATCTACAAGGTGGACCAGCAAGTAGTAGGAGTGTCTAATAGAGTGGACAGTGAGTGGACACAGTGTTTAAACACTCCAGCAGCACTGAGAAAAAATAACACACACTAACACACCATCACCACCATGCCAGTGTCACTGCAGTGCTGAAAATGATCCACCTCCCTGATAGTACCTGCTCTGTGGTGGTCCTGTGAGGGTCCTGATCATTAAAGAACAGAGTAATAAAGTATACAGAGAATCAGATGAACTATAGACTGTAAGTGTAGCTCCTATATGATCAGTGGAGCTGATACAATACAATATATATATACATATCGTCGCTGTCCAATGAAAAACATGCATCTCAGATTTTCAATTTTCTACATCATTTGAACACGACAGCTGCCGTTTACTTTGTGTAAACATTTCATGATGAATGGACCAATAGGAACGCTACAAAATAGCTTGGACAAAATTCTGGTTCCATTGACTTCCATTGAAAGTAAAGTATGTTTTTTTTGCTCTCCTGTAAAGTTGCAATTTTAGAGATACTTGTTTTGCATTGGACAGCGACGATATATATATATATATATAAATGTTCATGTCAAGCTCTGATTCTGATATGTACATGTTTTTATTAATTATAGATAATTAATATTTAATACAGTAGATATATAAAACTGTGTATGTCCTGACATAGGTGTGTATTTTACTCTGTAATCCCGAGTTCTCCATCCAGGTGTGCAGTTTGGTCCTGCGTTGGTCCTCAGGTGCAGAAGACAGGTAGGTGATGAAAGCTGCTGCCAGCTGCACTCGCTTAGGAAGAGTGTCCAACTGCTCACTGATCTCATCCACCTGTATACACACACATACACACATCACGGGGTCATATATATATATATATATATATATATATATATATATATATATATATATATATATATATATATATATATATATATATATATACACTAAACATAAGAAAACATCACTAAACATCAAAACTGTTCTCCTTCTGTGTATTGTTAGATTTTTACTGCATGTTTCAAATGAACTATTAAATATTTATCTTGTATATGTATATTTATATTTATATTTAAGGAACAGAATGTCACATTGATTAATGTAATATTCAATAAAATATGCGCTAAACAAGTCAAACTCAGCGTCTCTGAGGTGACAGATCAGCGGGGACCTGTGCGCTCCAGCGTGTGTGCTCTCCGTCCAGTTGGTGGATGAGGTTCTCCGCGGCACTGATGGTCTCCTGAGCTCTGCTCAGATCAGCCTCCAGCTTTGCAGCTTCAGTAGTACGGCACTGAAACCTGGCATGAAAATGATTATTAGGTATATATATATATATATATATATATATATATATATATATATATATATATATATATATGCACATACTTCTCTTTTAGCTCCAAAACCTTTTCCCCAACAGAGTTGAGCTGAGCTTCCAGTTTATTCTTACGGCTCTCCGTCTTACGCAGATTCCTAAGAGAGGAGACACGTTATTCACTTCACCACTGAATTATTTGCTTCTCACAAACATGATCAGTGGTGTTGAGGTTCTGGACTCTGGAGTGGTCAGTCCACTGTTCTGAGAACAGCAGCAGCTGCTTCGTTTGATGTGTCTGTGTCTCCTTTTCTCAGTGAGGAGCTTCTTGAACTACACATCCTTTTAGACCCCATAGCACTGAGGAGTCTTCTCCCAGTGGATTGATGGATAGATGGAGGTTTTCTTGATGTGTTGGTGGTCTACCAGTTTTTCCAGGTGGTTGTTAGTAGCCCAGTTAGCGTTTTAATCTTGGTTTATCTTGAAACTCTGGTTTTGGAAACTCCAGGGTTCTTCACTTTGACGTTCTCCAATAACTTCAATAACTGGTACCTAATTACTGTATTGACTTTTGTCCAGTGGAAAAACATAATAACCTTGTTTTAAACTGTATGACTGTATGAAGGCGGGTGTGTTCTTACTGTGTGTGTGTACTTACTCCATCAGTCCTGCTTGTTCCGTCTCCAGTGGTTGTATTTTCTCCAGAACGTGAGAATACTGAACGTTAGCCTTCACCCATGCGGCTAATGGAGCGGCAGCTGCACTCGCACGTTTCGCATTCTGAAACACACATATATTATTTTTAAAAGCTGAGCACCAGCTAATATAAAAATATCAAGAAAAGTCAAGAAATACGGCTTAAAAGACTGTTTAGCTCCGCCCACTGTTCAGAAACTGCTGTAGGTGTTATGTGTGTGATGTAGATGGTGGACAACAGCACTAGAAGATACACTTACAGTAATACACAATGATAGAAAGGTGTTGTTGTTTTTGGCTGCAGTAATTGGATGTGCAGTGGACGCCCATTCACAAACGACCCAAAGACCCCCAAATATCCAGAAAGTGGTCTAAACCTGTCAACTTTAAACAGCACACTGGAAAGGAGCGTCCTCTCACTCCATCATCTGTAGATCATCTCACGTCTGAAGATTATCACAGTTATGGGACGTAGACTTACACGACGACTGGATCTTAATCTGACGCTGTTTAACAATATGGGCGTGTAAGAAACCAGCGAGAGGAGTTCAAGAGCCTCCGTGTACGTGGAGGTGAACCAGGTAAGCTCAGTTACTGAGCCTGCTTTAGCTGATGTTAGCTAACATTAGCTTCACTTGCTAAGTTCGGTGGTTAAAGTTATGCTAAGCTAACGTAGCTGAGTTATGAAGATTTATAGAGTCGTATGAGATCGAGTTCCACTTTAATCATATTTACTACAATAACTGTACCTCTATATCTGAGTGTAACTGGTTGCTAGGCTGTTGTTATGAATAATGTTGGTTATGTAGCTAGATACTGTTTACACTCAGGATGAGCTGCTGTTGTGGGTGTGGTTTGACTAAAAGTATCAGGACTAAGTGATATGGTGGTCTATTTCTACATTACAGCTCTTTCAGATTCAAATTCAGAAACAACATCAGAATCTGAAGAAGCAGTTCTGGAACATTCTCAGTCCCAGTCAGTCATAGTGCTGTTGTACCGGCACTGTTCACTGTTGTTCACCAGTGACGTCACGCGGTAGCGTTCAGGAATTTCCGTAGCAAACTCGGATTTTTCCGTCAATTTAATTAAAATCATTTTAAGTCATGTTTATATATTTTCAGTAACAATGTGACGATACCAGGAGTGTCCATAAGTGGTGCTTAACTTTTTTTTTTTAAATTTTAGATACTTTATTGATCCCAGAGGGAATTTCAAGGTCTCTGCATTTAACCCATCACTGCAGTTAAACACTCATAAATACACACTAGGGGGCAGCGAGCACACTTGCCCGGAGCTTTGGGCAGCCCTACCACCACACCTGGGGAGCAGTCAGGGGTTAGTGTGCCTTGCTCAAGGGCACTTCAGTCATGTTCATGGGCTGGGTCCCTAACCTCCAGACCACGGCTGCCCATATAGATGTGTTTACACCATGTTTCCCATAATCTGATTGGATGAAAGGTCTTTTTTTTTTTTACAGTAACAGAAACCATCATTGATCCTACGTGAGTTTTTTGATTGGCAAGCTTAACAACTACACACACAAAGAAAATTATTTTAAGTAACTATATTTTCTTATTTTCTGTATTAAAACTATCTTGTATAGGTCTGTTTGTCTCAGATACATAGAAGTTCTTCAGCAGATCTTTCTTAAAATCACACGCTCTTCCTTAGAATCAAGGTCTGGTCGTTTGAGGAGAGTTCACCTTTGGGTCGAAGGAGGCCTTGTTTCGGTGCAGCAGCTCCTCCACGCTCTCTCGTATTTCGTGGGTGATGTGTCGGGCGTCGAAGGTGGCGATATCCTCTCTCACTCCCCGCTTAGCCAGAAAGCTGAGTCACAAACAGTCCGAATCACAGAGTGAATACAGATCTGGAACCACTGGAACCAAACCCACGGCGTGATATCTTTAGTCACACTCGCTGACACGGTTCCAGAGTTTAATTCAATCAGCTCAGAGCGGCGCTCTTTATAAACAGATTCACTCAAACAAGATCAATTACACTCTAATTACAGATCAATTACAATCCACACTAGCTCACAACCAGAAGCCCCTCCTCGCTACAGCAGCACACTCCTCTCAGATCAGCTCCAATATTAAACTGTAGGAGGAAGACTCACTCCCTCCGCACGCGTCTCTCATCATACCTCTTACTCATATCTTCCTCTCCTTCTCTCTCTCCTTCTTTCTCCCTCCCTGTTTGTCTCAATACCATTCTCTCCCTATGTATGTCTTTTTTCTCATCTCTCTCTCTCTCTCTCTCTCTCTCTCCCTCCCTCTCTACCTCTTCCTCTCTTTATCTTTTCCTCTCTCTCTCCCTCTTACTCTGTTTCTCTCTCTCCCTCCCTTTTTCTCTAACTCTCTTTCTCTTTCTCTCCCTTCCTCTCTCTCTCTCTCCCTCCCTCTCTACCTCTTCCTCTCTTTATCTTTTCCTCTCTCTCTCCCTCTTACTCTGTTTCTCTCTCTCCCTCCCTCTTTCTCTAACTCTCTTTCTCTTTCTCTCCCTTCCTCTCTCTCTCTCTTTCTCTCCCTCCCTCTCTACCTCTTCCTCTCTTTATCTTTTCCTCTCTCTCTCCCTCTTACTCTGTTTCTCTCTCTCCCTCCCTCTTTCTCTAACTCTCTTTCTCTTTCTCTCCCTTCCTCTCTCTCTCTCTTTCTCTCCCTCCCTCTCTACCTCTTCCTCTCTTTATCTTTTCCTCTCTCTCTCCCTCTTACTCTGTTTCTCTCTCGCCCTCCCTCTTTCTCTAACTCTCTTTCTCTTTCTCTCCCTTCCTCTCTCTCTCTCTCTCTTCCTCCCTCTTCCTCTCTCTCTCCCTCCGTCTCTCTTTCCCTCTCTCTTTTTCTCTCTCTCTCTCTACCTCTTCCTCTCTCTCTTTTTTCCCTCTCTCTTTCTCCTTCTCTCTCTCTCCCTCTCTTTTTCTCCTTCTCCCTCTCTCTTTCTCTCTCGCTCTCCCTCTCTCCCTCTCTCTCTACCTCTCCCTCTCTGACTCTTCCTCTCTTTCTCTCCCTCTCTCTCTCTCTCTGCCTCTCTCTCTTCCTCTCTCTTCCTCTCTCTCTCCCTCCATCTCTCTTCCTCTCTCTCTCCCTCCATCTCTCTTTTTTCTCTCTCTCTCTCTCTACCTCTTCCTCTCTCTCTCTCTCTGTGTCTCTCTTTCTCCTTCTCTCTCTCTGTGTCTCTCTTTCTCCTTCTCTCTCTCTCTCTCTCTCCCTCTCCATCTTTCTCTCTCTCTCTCCCTCTCCCTCTCTGACTCTCCCTCTCTTTCTCCCCCCCCCCTCTCTCTCTCACTCTCTATCTCTGCCTCTCTCCTTCTCCTGTCTCATTCTCACTTTTTTTAATTATAAACGATTTTTTAAATAATTAATATATTTTTATTTATTTGTTTAAAAACAAACATCACACAGATTTTAAACAATACGCAAAATGCCTTGATTTATATAACAAACTGATAAACTAATAAACTGAGGCTGTGAGCTGCTCATTTCTTAAACAAGCTTACGGGAAGATGAATTCTGTGGACAACATATTGTCCTGCATCAAGCAAAGAAAACAACTCAGGAAAAGCTGAAATCGGGTTACCACGGGAATAAAACCTGCAACCAGAGCAGAGAACCATCAGCTTCACAGAAAAACCCTTCACTGAAACACTTGGAGAAGCTGAAGGTTAAGGAACTATGTTTAATAGTGAAAGTGGGAGCATTTAGAAAACCAACAGGTAGTGATGTAACTGGACAAGAACGCTCTAGACTGCTGGGGAGCATACAGACTGGACTCTGGAGTTGTCACTGAGGAGTGATGGGAGCGTCAGGGATAAGAAGGGACATGCATAAAGTAGTGCCGTCATTATGGATGGTGTCCACTGTTCCAGCCTCTGGAGGCAGTGTTATGATTGGGGCTGCTTCAGCTGGCCAGGTCGAGGCTCAGCTATGTTATGTAGCCTCTGACTGCCTGAATGCACTGAATGGATGTTCTGATTATGATGTGTGGTGATTTGCAGGAACACACAGACTGTCACAGAAAAGAAAAACAGACTGAATATTCATTTTGTATTTATTTTGAAGATTCATTTATTATTTGTTGATTGAGTTTAATTATAAGTTTTTGGCTTTTTTAAGATTTTGAGGCTGGACAAAGTGCTAGTCAGCAGCCAGAGCATTTAGCACCAGATTCTTTATCTCCCTCACTGATTTTCAGCTTTTGGGACTCAAAACCACTGAGATCTAACTGCTCACCATGCGTCCATTAGGGCTGTGTATTGGCAAGACCCTGGAGATACAATACGAATCTTGATACAGCGGTCACGATTCAATATAGATCACAATATACTAAGACACTGCAAGTAAAGTGATATACTGTGATTTTTCAAATCCTACTATTAAAACACACCACTGTATGAACAGGTTTATCAATGCTTACAATAGCATTGCGTCCTTGCGCTGCTTATTAATGTTGGAGTGTAGCTGAAACTGGTTTACAACACTGACATCTAGTGGTCAGAGGTTTAAACACACAATGATTCACTGCCTGCCAGGAATCTGTGTATCGATATTGTGTTTCTGAGAATCGATACAGTATCACCAAACATAATATCCTGATATTCAATATTTTCTAACACCCCTAGTGTCCATCAGGGGGGCGAAATAAGGCCCTGATCACAGACTACAACTCTGGTAATGACATGAACATGTGAAACAACATGCTTGTAACTATCTAAGCTGAGAGAAGGTCACTGTCTTTGATAGGGTTTGTTCTGCAGGAGCGCAGTCTGAACTGATTCAGTGGAATGGTTCATCAGATCTGATTATGTTTTGCTCACTCGCCTCTTCATGCTGACCCAGGAGGTGTCGAATATTCCCATGAGCCGCAGTACGCCCTCCAGGATGTCGCGGATGACGTCGGGAGGCATGCGCAGTGAGCGGATCTCCGACAGAGACTCGGGCTTAATGTTCCCCACCGCGCGTTTCGCCTCATCAACCAGGGGCTGCAAAGCAGACGGAGCTCATGTGAATGTTTAATCGTAGTCAGTTTGGATTACACGCTCACCAGCAGAGAACTGACAGCATCAGTACTGGCAAACATTTAAACCCTGTGGTATCTCGCTACCACAGAGCTAAACCTTATACTCCTAGATCACCTGTAAAACATACAGCTCACCTTCAGCATCAGAAGGTAACCCTTTTATAAAGGGAACTAATGATCAATGAGAAAAGTATGAAGTATTTACCAAAAACCAAAGCCACCAGTACTATAGCATTTACTTTTTTACTGCAATTGCAAAAAAACTGTTTTATTATGTCACAGAGTCATGTACACTACTAGATAAACTTTTAAGAACTGTTCTAAAACGTTTGGCTGGTAGTGTATCTAAAACGTTTGGCTGGTAGTGTATCTAAAACGTTTGGCTGGTAGTGTATCTAAAACGTTTGGCTGGTAGTGTTCTAAAACGTTTGGCTGGTAGTGTATCTAAAACGTTTGACTGGTAGTGTATCTAAAACATTTGGCTGGTAGTGTATCTAAAACGTTTGGCTGGTAGTGTATCTAAAACGTTTGGCTGGTAGTGTATCTAAAACGTTTGACTGGTAGTGTATCTAAAACGTTTGACTGGTAGTGTATCTAAAACATTTGGCTAGTAGTGTATCTAAAACGTTTGTCTGGGTAGTGTAACTAAAACGTTTGAGCTGGTAGTGTATCTAAAACGTTTGGCTGGTAGTAGTGTATCCTAAAACGTTTGGCTGGTAGTGTAGCTAAAACGTTTTGACTGGTAGTGTACTAAAACGTTTTGACTGGTAGTGTACTAAAACGTTTTGACTGGTAGTGTATCTGAAACGTTTGACTGGTAGTGTACTAAAACGTTTGACTGGTAGTGTATCTAAAACGTTTGACTGGTAGTGTACTAAAACGTTTGACTGGTAGTGTATCTAAAACGTTTCGCTGGTAGTGATCTAAAACGTTTGGCTGGTAGTGTACTATAACGTTTGACTGGTAGTGATCTAAAACGTTTGACTGGTAGTGTACTAAAACGTTTGGCTGTTAGTGTATCTAAAACGTTTGACTGGTAGTGTATCTAAAACGTTTGACTGGTAGTGTACTAAAACGTTTGACTGGTAGTGTACTAAAACGTTTGACTGGTAGTGTACTAAAACGTTTGGCTGGTAGTGTATCTAAAACGTTTGACTGGTAGTGTACTAAAACGTTTGACTGGTAGTGTACTAAAACGTTTGACTGGTAGTGTATCTAAACGTTTGACTGGTAGTGTATCTAAAACGTTTGGCTGGTAGTGTACTAAAACGTTTGACTGGTAGTGTACTAAAACGTTTGGCTGGTAGTGTATCTAAAACGTTTGGCTGGTAGTGTACTAAAACGTTTGGCTGGTAGTGATACTAAAACGTTTGGCTGGTAGTGTACTAAAACGTTTGACTGGTAGTGTACTAAAACGTTTGGCTGGTAGTGTATCTAAAACGTTTGGCTGGTAGTGTACTAAAACGTTTGGCTGTAGTGTACTAAAACGTTTGGCTGGTAGTGTATCTAAAACGTTTGGCTGGTAGTGTACTAAAACGTTTGGCTGGTAGTGTATCTAAAACGTTTGACTGGTAGTGTACTAAAACGTTTGACTGGTAGTGTACTAAAACGTTTGGCTGGTAGTGTATCTAAAACGTTTGGCTGTAGTGTACTAAAACGTTTGGCTGGTAGTGTACTAAAACGTTTGACTGGTAGTGTATCTAAAACGTTTGGCTGGTAGTGTACTAAAACGTTTGGCTGGTAGTGTACTAAAACGTTTGACTGGTAGTGTATCTAAAACGTTTGGCTGGTAGTGTATCTAAAACGTTTGGCTGGTAGTGTACTAAAACGTTTGACTGGTAGTGTACTAAAACGTTTGGCTGGTAGTGTATCTAAAACGTTTGGCTGGTAGTGTACTAAAACGTTTGACTGGTAGTGTATCTAAAACGTTTGGCTGGTAGTGTACTAAAACGTTTGACTGGTAGTGTACTAAAACGTTTGGCTGGTAGTGTACTAAAACGTTTGGCTGATAGTGTACTAAAAACGTTTGGCTGGTAGTGTATCTAAAGCGTTTGACTGGTAGTGTACTAAAACGTTTGGCTGGTAGTGTATCTAAAACGTTTGGCTGGTAGTGTACTAAAACGTTTGGCTGGTAGTGTACTAAAACGTTTGGTTGGTAGTGTTCTAAAACGTTTGGCTGGTAGTGTACTAAAACGTTTGGCTGGTAGTGTACTAAAACGTTTGGTTGGTAGTGTTCTAAAACGTTTGGTTGGTAGTGTATCTAAAACGTTTGACTGGTAGTGTACTAAAACGTTTGGCTGGTAGTGTATCTAAAACGTTTGGCTGGTAGTGTACTAAAACGTTTGGCTGGTAGTGTATCTAAAACGTTTGACTGGTAGTGTATCTGAAACGTTTGGCTGGTAGTGTATCTAAAACGTTTGGCTGGTAGTGTATCTAAAACGTTTGACTGGTAGTGTATCTAAAACGTTTGGCTGGTAGTGTATCTAAAACGTTTGGCTGGTAGTGTATCTAAAACGTTTGACTGGTAGTGTACTAAAACGTTTGACTGGTAGTGTATCTAAAACGTTTGGCTGGTAGTGTATCTAAAACGTTTGGCTGGTAGTGTATCTAAAACGTTTGGCTGGTAGTGTACTAAAACGTTTGGCTGGTAGTGTATCTAAAACGTTTGACTGGTAGTGTACTAAAACGTTTGGCTGGTAGTGTATCTAAAACGTTTGACTGGTAGTGTATCTAAAACGTTTGACTGGTAGTTTACTAAAACGTTTGGCTGGTAGTGTATCTAAAACGTTTGGCTGGTAGTGTACTAAAACGTTTGGCTGGTAGTGTACTAAAACGTTTGGCTGGTAGTGATCTAAAACGTTTGGCTGGTAGTGATCTAAAACGTTTGGCTGGTAGTGATCTAAAACGTTTGGCTGGTAGTGTATCTAAAACGTTTGACTGGTAGTGTACTAAAACGTTTGGCTGGTAGTGTATCTAAAACGTTTGACTGGTAGTGTATCTAAAACGTTTGGCTGGTAGTGTATCTAAAACGTTTGGCTGGTAGTGTACTAAAACGTTTGGCTGGTAGTGTACTAAAACGTTTGGCTGGTAGTGTACTAAAACGTTTGACTGGTAGTGTATCTAAAACGTTTGGCTGGTAGTGTACTAAAAAGTTTGGCTGGTAGTGTATCTAAAACGTTTGGCTGGTAGTGTATCTAAAACGTTTGACTGGTAGTGTGCTAAAACGTTTGGCTGGTAGTGTACTAAAACGTTTGGCGGTAGTGTATCTAAAACGTTTGGCTGGTAGTGTACTAAAACGTTTGACTGGTAGTTTACTAAAACTTTGGCTGGTAGTGTATCTAAAACGTTTGCTGGTAGTTTACTTAAACGTTTGGTGGTAGTGTATCTAAAACGTTTGCTGGTAGTGTACTAAAACGTTTGGCTGGTAGTGTACTAAAACGTTTGGCTGGTAGTGTATCTAAAACGTTTGACTGGTATTTACTAAAACGTTTGGCTGGTAGTGTATCTAAAACGTTGGCTTGTAGTGTATCTAAAACGTTTGGCTGGTAGTGTACTAAAACGTTTGCTGGTAGTACTAAAACGTTTGGCTGATGTACTAAAACGTTTGGCTGGTAGTGTATCTAAAACGTTTGGCTGGTAGTGTATCTAAAACGTTTGGCTGGTAGTGTATCTAAAACGTTTGGCTGGTAGTGTATTAAAACGTTTGGCTGGTAGTGTACTAAAACGTTTGGCTGGTAGTGTATTAAAACGTTTGACTGGTAGTGTACTAAAACGTTTGACTGGTAGTGTATCTAAAACGTTTGGCTGGTAGTGTATCTAAAACGTTTGGCTGGTAGTGTATCTAAAACGTTTGGCTGGTAGTGTACTAAAACGTTTGACTGGTAGTGTATCTAAAACGTTTGGCTGGTAGTGTATCTAAAACGTTTGGCTGGTAGTGTATCTAAAACGTTTGGCTGGTAGTGTACTAAAACGTTTGGCTGGTAGTGTATCTAAAACGTTTGGCTGGTAGTGTATCTAAAACGTTTGGCTGGTAGTGTACTAAAACGTTTGGCTGGTAGTGTACTAAAACGTTTGACTGGTAGTGTATCTAAAACGTTTGGCTGGTAGTGTATCTAAAACGTTTGGCTGGTAGTGTATCTAAAACGTTTGGCTGGTAGTGTATCTAAAACGTTTGGCTGGTAGTGTACTAAAACGTTTGGCTGGTAGTGTACTAAAACGTTTGACTGGTAGTGTATCTAAAACGTTTGGCTGGTAGTGTATCTAAAACGTTTGGCTGGTAGTGTATCTAAAACGTTTGGCTGGTAGTGTATCTAAAACGTTTGGCTGGTAGTGTACTAAGACGGAAAATGTAAGAAGAAACTAAACGACAGACTGGTAACAATCACGACTGACTGGATTAAAGGAATACGATGACGGACTGGCAACATGAATAGTAACCTGAATACAATGAATACGCAACAAGAACTGTGTTTCCTCTGACTGCTGTAAAAGGAGGCTTCTGATCGTTAACCCATGTTCACCTGCACTTCCTTCAGTTCATCATCTATCTTCTCCTTTCGCTCCTCGATCTTGGCCACCTCCTGAGCCATCTTGCCCTTCAGCTTCTCCATCTCCGTCTTCTGATCACTCGCGTTCTGCAAGGCATGGCACATGTTCAGCGTTTCTTCTCGTTGGACTCGTGTGATCACAGTTACTAGGAATGTTAGTCAATAGTACTGCAGCACAAGGGGGTCTCAGCAGATACTGAACGTAAAGGTTTGCAAACTTTTGCCACATACAGATTTGTAATGTTCATCATTTTATCTAAAAAATAAATAAATATATAAATCAAGTATAAAATTTCTGTGTTGTATGTTTAACTGAGCTCTTTTCCAGACCTATCCATTAAATTGTGAAGGACAACACTTCCTCTCCTCCCACATGCTCTGGATGTTGAGTAGTAAGGGCAGAATGTCTGAGGGTCATTGTAGAGACTAATTATACTCTGCAATTAATAAACATACTGTATCTGATATTTGAATGCTCAGAACTAACTATGGCTGTGTCTCAAAACCTAGTGAGCTCCTACATAGGCAGCATTTTACATCATAGTATGCGCTCTCGACATGTAGACTGTCCCAATTCTTACATACCTTAAACATGCTTCTACTGAGGAACCTTATTTAGACCTGATTTTAAGGAAGCTTTGAACGCTTCCTCAGCCGCTAAGACAATCCCATGATGCAACACAGGCTAATCGACGAGCAGTGAAGTGGTTTTAAAATGTGAGTTATTTTGATTCTCTCTGGAGTTTTAATGTGTTTCTGGTCATATAATCACATAAAACAGTATTTTATTATCAACTCTGTAACGAGTCCTTCACCATTTAGCAGTTTTATAAGCCTCGGGCTATTGTTTTGGATGCTGGCTGGTAGCTTAGCAACCAGCTAAACCACCGGTGGCGTGCTGCAGTGGGCGGGAACAAGCCGTGACGCAGTCTCTCTCTAACTAGAGCGTCTCAGTAATCTGTTTTATGAGGAGAGATGAGGAGAGAACGCTGCTACTTAAACAGCTCCCTACATAGACTGCCTACTTAGACACTCACTAGGTTTAAGACACACCCGATATATCCATAATCTATAGCTAGCTAACTTACTGCTGTATCGTGCTTCTGTTCCCAGGCTGCCTGCATGTTGCACTGAATATTATTTAGTATTATTTAATGTGTTTGTTGAGATTATATTCCCAAATAGTATTTAATAAAAGGAAAATCCCAATAATACACTTCCCGACGGACTGGTAACAATCAAGACGGACTGGTAACAATCACGACTGACTGGTAACAATCACGACGGACTGGTAACAATCATGACGGACTGGTAACAATCACGACTGACTGGTAACAATCAAGACGGACTGGTAACAATCACGACGGACTGGTAACAATCACGACTGACTGGTAACAATCACGACGGACTGGTAACAATCACGACGGACTGGTAACAATCAAGACGGACTGGTAACAATCACGACGGACTGGTAACAATCACGACGGACTGGTAACAATCAAGACGGACTGGTAACAATCACGACGGACTGGTAACAATCACGACGGACTGGTAACAATCACGACTGACTGGTAACAATCACGACGGACTGGTAACAATCACGACGGACTGGTAACAATCACGACGGACTGGTAACAATCACGACGGACTGGTAACAATCACGACGGACTGGTAACAATCAAGACGGACTGGTAACAATCACGACGGACTGGTAACAATCACGACGGACTGGTAACAATCAAGACGGACTGGTAACAATCACGGCGGACTGGTAACAATCAAGACGGACTGGTAACAATCACGACGGACTGGTAACAATCACGACGGACTGGTAACAATCACGACGGACTGGTAACAATCAAGACGGACTGGTAACAATCAAGACGGACTGGTAACAATCACGACTGACTGGTAACATTCAATCACGACTGACTGGTAACAATCACGACTGACTGGTAACAATCAATCCTTACTGACTGGTAACAATCACGACGGACTGGTAACAATCAAGACGGACTGGTAACAATCAAGGCGGACTGGTAACAATCACGACTGACTGGTAACATTCAATCACGACTGACTGGTAACAATCAAGACGGACTGGTAACAATCAAGACGGACTGGTAACAATCACGACTGACTGGTAACATTCAATCACGACTGACTGGTAACAATCAAGACGGACTGGTAACAATCAAGACGGACTGGTAACAATCAATCCTGACTGACTGGTAACAATCACGACTTACTGGTAACAATCACGACAGACTGATTGTTCAGATTAATATTCGAGTTTACTGTAAAACTACTGATAATGATTGGAAACAAAAACTTTACACAACACACAGACACACCTGCATGGACAGCGTGATCTCCTGCAGGGCGGCGTCTGCCTCGGCCTGTTTGGTCTTCAGCAGGGCGCTCTGCTCGGCCGCCCGCCGCTTCAGCTCATCAACCAATGACTTGGCTTCATTCAGCTTAGCCACACCCGCCTGCACAAACACACAAGAGAGAGAGAGAGAAATGATTTGAGCTTCATTTTAAAGATCTAAAATGATTTTATTGCTTCCAGTAAAAATAAAAGTCGCCTCTTGCTCAAAGCACGATGAACAGCATGTGTGTGATGTCTGACCAGAGGCCACGCTGCACTTTAATCATCACGTGTGTGTGTGTGTGTGTGTGTGTGTGTGTGTGTGTGTGTGTATACCTGCAGGTGCTGCTGTCTCTGAGTGAGCTCTTTCTGCTTGGTGCTGTAGATGGACTGGTACACCCTGAGGAAGCTCAGGTACTGACTGGGCGTGGCTCCAAACTCGCGGCACGACTCGTGGATCAGTAGGAAGGAACGGAAGAGCTCGGCGTGCACCGAGGCTGAAAAGAAATAATAAAACCATCACACTCGATTCTTTCAGGATCAGTGATGAGAACAGATTCCAGCACCAGGAATCAGAATCAGCCACCAAAATCAATATCATTCAAATTAAAACGAATTCTGAATCAGATTCCAGGAAATTCCACTGAGTAACCACACTTCTCTGTCGGACGCCTAAACAAGCAGAGGGTGTAACCATCATACCTGATCTGTTCTTCTTTTTTCTCTCTGAGTGTTTCTCCTCCTGTTCACCCCTTCCAGCCAAGAGCATCTCAGGAATCTACAGCCAAACACAGCACACAATCACAACACAATATGATGATATCGCCCCTTCCCTTTTCTTTGGGTTGTGTAGGAGTTTTGACTTCTTTTATATTTTTCCATCCATTTTTCCACGTATCTGTTCTTGATTTACTCCAACAACACACATTCAATAATACAAAATAGTATTTAACGCAATACGGAGACAAAACACACAGAAGTGGCGACTTAACTGTGTAAATAAGAGAGGTGACCTAAACCAGAGTGCTGAGGAGTATGAACAGAATATGAGGAGTATGAACAGAGTATGAGGAGTATGAACAGAGTATGAGGAGTATGAAGAGAGTATGAGGAGTATGAACAGAATATGAGGAGTATGAACAGAGTATGAGGAGTATGAACAGAGTATGAGGAGTATGAACAGAGTATGAGGAGTATGAACAGAGTATGAGGAGTATGAACAGAATATGAGGAGTATGAACAGAATATGAGGAGTATGAACAGAGTATGAGGAGTATGAACAGAGTATGAGGAGTATGAACAGAGTATGAGGAGTATGAACAGAGTATGAGGAGTATAAAGAGAGAGTGTGAGGAGTATGAACAGAGTATGAGGAGTATGAACAGAGTATGAGGAGTATGAACAGAGTGTGAGGAGTATGAACAGAATATGAGGAGTATGAACAGAGTATGAGGAGTATGAACAGAATATGAGGAGTATGAACAGAGTATGAGGAGTATGAACAGAGTATGAGGAGTATGAACAGAGTATGAGGAGTATGAACAGAATATGAGGAGTATGAACAGAGTATGAGGAGTATGAACAGTGTATGAGGAGTATGAACAGAAGATGAGGAGTATGAACAGAGTATGAGGAGTATGAACAGAGTATGAGGAGTATGAACAGAGTATGAGGAGTATGAACAGAGTATGAGGAGTATGAACAGAGTATGAGGAGTATGAACAGAGTATGAGGAGTATGAACAGAATATGAGGAGTATGAACAGAGTATGAGGAGTATGAACAGTGTATGAGGAGTATGAACAGAATATGAGGAGTATGAACAGAGTATGAGGAGTATGAACAGAGTATGAGGAGTATGAACAGAGTGTGAGGAGTATGAACAGAATATGAGGAGTATGAACAGAGTATGAGGAGTATGAACAGAGTATGAGGAGGATGAACAGAGAATAAGAGAGTATGAACAGAGTATGAGGAGTATGAACAGAGTATGAGGAGTATGAACAGAGTATGAGGAGTATGAACAGAGTATGAGGAGTATGAACAGAATATGAGGAGTATGAACAGAGTATGAGGAGTATGAACAGAGTATGAGGAGTATGAACAGAATATGAGGAGTATGAACAGAGTATGAGGAGTATGAACAGAGTGTGAGGAGTATGAACAGAATATGAGGAGTATGAACAGAGTATGAGGAGTATGTACAGAGTATGAGGAGTATGAACAGAGTATGAGGAGTATGAACAGAGTATGAGGAGTATGAACAGAATATGAGGAGTATGAACAGAGTATGAGGAGTATGAACAGAGTATGAGGAGTATGAACAGAGTATGAGGAGTATGAACAGTGTATGAGGAGTATGAACAGAGTATGAGGAGTATAAAGAGAGAGTGTGAGGAGTATGAACAGAGTATGAGGAGTATGAACAGAGTATGAGGAGTATGAACAGAATATGAGGAGTATGAACAGAGTATGAGGAGTATGAACAGTGTATGAGGAGTATGAACAGAATATGAGGAGTATGAACAGAGTATGAGGAGTATGTACAGAGTATGAGGAGTATGAACAGAGTATGAGGAGTATGAACAGAATATGAGGAGTATGAAGAGAGTATGAGGAGTATGAAGAGAGTATGAGGAGTATGAACAGAGTATGAGGAGTATGAACAGAATATGAGGAGTATGAACAGTGTATGAGGAGTATGAACAGAGTGTGAGGAGTATGAACAGAGTATGAACAGAGTGTGAGGAGTATGAACAGAGTGTGAGGAGTATGAACAGAGTGTGAGGAGTATGAACAGAGTATGAGGAGTATGAACAGAGTATGAGGAGTATGAACAGAGTATGAGGAGTATGAGGAGCTTCAGGAGCGCACTGTCCAAGACAGACCTAAACCAGTTAAGGTGTCTGGCAGAACACACACTCAGCAAACTTCACCCAGTGATTCACTAAAACAGAGCCTAGCTGTCAGTCATGGGAACTTCGTGATCGGCAGCAAAGACGAACCTAAAACCTCCGCCAGCAGATCTGGGTGAACGTGCCTCGTAGAGTGTTGTTCTTGTGCACATCTGAGTCAGTTTAGGACCAGATGTGTTCAGACTGACGTCAGATCAGAACAGGTCACGTTCAGAAGATAACTGAGGTGTGTTTAGTGAGGGATTTGGGCCTGCTGTGTGAATGTAGCCTGCGAGCTACAGTAGACCTCCTAGGATGATCTTCCATCTCTCTACCTTCTTCATGCTGCTCTCCGACCACCCCTCCATCCACTGCACTGAGCACTTCCTGTACAGCGCTGGGTTGCTCTCGCAGTTAATGGTGAAGTGTTCGTTGGTGCAGTCCATTATCAGCACCACGTGAAGGTTCTGCTGCACACCTGCACAGACACACACATACACTGTGATCTTCACTTGAACCGCTAATGGAGAACATTAGGGACCCGTGGCCTGAATAACAGAAACCATCACATATACATTATATTTATAATATACAAAGTAGCTGCTTTAAGAAAGGACATATTTACTGATGTCATGTAGTATAGGTGACATCATTAAGTCCAGCATTTTAGGTAGATCTGTATATCTTGTATATCTGCACTCCTGGACACTGAAATACCAATTTACAATGTTTACTCAGTATTGTCATGATCTGCTGTTATCTGCCGACACCTACGCCTCCTTCTACTTGTCACCTACAGTGATATTTGTATATTTGTAGGCATATTTTTCTCTATATAGTCCTGACTCATTGTAATAAGTGATATATATATATTATTATATATTATTTATAGTGATATCTATATATATCTACATATATCTATCGATATTTATAGATCACTATTATAATATATATTATTTATAGTTATTAATTTTTGCGGAGCCTGTACTTACCTCTGTTTATACTGTACCACCCTTATTATTGTGTTGTATTACCTCCTCCGGGATCAATACAGTAGCAACCTACCTACCGACCTACTGACCTACCTAGCTACCAACCTACCTACCTAGCTACCAACCTACCTACCTACTGACCTACCTAGCTACCAACTTACCTTCCTACCTACCTAGCTACTGACCTACTGACCACATACCTACCGAACAACCCATCTACCGACCTACTGACCAACCTACCTACCGAACAACCCATCTACCTAGCTACTGACCTACCTACCGACTTAGCTACCGACCTACCTACCTACAGACCTAGTTACTGACCTACCTACCAACCTACTGACCTAGGTTGGTAGCTAGGTAGGTCAGTAGGTCTGTAGCTATGTAGGTAGGTTGGTAGCTAGGTAGTTAGCTAGGTAGGTCAGTAGGTCGGTAGGTAGATAGGTAGGTAGTTAGCTAGGTAGGTCAGTAGGTAGGTTGGTACTGTATTGATCCAGGAGGAGGTAATACAACACAATAATAAGGGCGGTACAGTATAAACAGAGGTAATTACAGGCTCAGCAAAAATTAATAACTGTAAATAATATATATTATAATAGTGATATATAAATATTGATATATATATATATATATATATATATATATATATATATATATATATATAGGTACCTAACGACCTATGTACTTAGCTACCAACCTACCTACCTACTTACCAACATAACTACCTACCGACTCACCTACCCAACTACCGATACAGACAGGTCAGTTATAAGTATAATATTCACTCTTACGCCATTATTATATATTTTATATAAACCCTTGGTGATGGCAAATGGTCTTCTGACCCCTGCAGAGCTCAAATATATATATGCGAGATGGTCTTCTGACCCCTGCAGAGCGTGGGGTTGTGGAAACGCTACAATTTAGATCACAGATATTTTCCCAAACAGCCAAATTTGTATAATATGGCGAACAAACATTCATATATAAAACTTCCAGCACATCAAAGACGTCTATGAATCGTGTTCCAGAAATATCTACTGACGTTAGCATGCTCGCCAATACTTTGTACCTGGAAAGGTGATAGTGAGTCACGGTAGCACTGTAGTCTCACTCTTGGTGAGAAAGCAGGTTTGAAAAATTTGATTCTTGAGACGGGTTAGTCAACAGGGGAAGGAGTGAAGATGGAGAAGGAGGGACTGTGTGGAGTATGTATTAGATATATTGCATTACATTGGATGTTTCTGTGTATTGTGCTAACACAGGGTTGAAGTAGATGTTGTAGATGTTACAGGAGCAATCTATCGAATGCACACTTCACACAGTCCCTCCTCCCCTGCCTTCACTCCTTCTCCTGTTGACCAGTCTCAAGAATCACCGCATCCAACTTCATCTCTTTGTCTCCAGCGTCTATAGGATGTTTATGTGTACTGTGCTAAGGCAGAGTTGAAGTAGATGTTGATGCGCTGGAAACAATTACAACCAAAACATTGTGTAGCAATAAGAGAACCAATGAATCCTTCAGTAAGGAAAGCACTCAAAGCAAGAGGCCACAAATTCAGCAAATGGGAAATGGTGTGTGTGTGTGAACTCACGCTGTGAGAAATAGTTGAAGACAGGTCCAGTGAAGCCATCCTGGGCAGCCTGGTCCTTCAGAGACGACAGTAGAGGCTCCAGCTCCTCTGTGGAGTACAGACCAGGAACCTCACCTGAAATACACACACAGTATCTTCCACGTTCAGCTTCTCTGTGGTGCTTCTGTCACTGCATCCAGAAACGTATACCGAACAACTTGTTACACCTCATCAGGGGTCCGGCTGTAAGAGAACATGAGAGTGGGTTCTCTCCGCGGACCTCTGCCACTAAATGTACAAGTAAAGCAAAGAGCATCGACGAGTGCCGGGCTGGACTGGTCTGGGCAGGAGTTCTTCCAGGTAAGGTCACAGACGACAGAACTCTTTTTTTTTTCTCTCGTTTGTTCAGCGTCCTTGGGTTTGTCAAAGTGCAACCTATTATTATTATTATTATTATTATTATTTTTATTATTATTATTATTATTATGACTGCTTGATGACCTTTTATGCAGAGAGACGCCGCCAAGTGGATATTCATGGATTCTAACACAACAACCACAGCATGTCCGCCAACAGAAACTAAGAAAGGCTATTATGACCAGCGGTCGCAACGATCTAAAGAGTAAAAAGGTTGTAGAACAAGCTGTAGACTCCTAACACTAATGTTATGTATCCACTGCACTCAAACTCAGTATTTGAAATGATAGTTTTGAAGTGTTGTGAAAACAAGAAATGACACCCTAATAGCACAATGTGACAGAGGATCAATGACCTGAGGACAGGAGACTGTTAACCATCTCCAGGAAGGAGGGATGAACAAACTGATAGTCCTCCAACAACAGCACGGTCTGCTGGCCTTCTATTCCAGCCAACTGCATCACCTGTGGAGAGAGAGAAAACGAGAGATGCTCATATTATCTTATGTAATGCACACAATTCAAAATACACAAAACAACACAGTCTATAGATTGAGTGCATTGTGTGTGTTCCCAGACGTATGATAACCAGGTTTAAAGGGCCTGAGACCTAATAAGCCCATGTAAGCATCTTTACGGTGAGTTCAAAGACAGATACTCGTGTGTTCTCACCGTTTTGAGGTCAGCTCTGAATTGTTTGAGGCCGTAGGAGCGGGAGATTTTGGGGGTGTAAAGTGTGGCTCCGTGCATGTGACTGACCACGCACACGGCTGTCCTGCGGCCCACTCCACTCCTACCAGCCAGCAGCAGAGACCCCGCCGGACTGCCCAACACACGGTCCACTCTGGACATGAAGTCCAGAACCTCCGGGAACAACAGCAGGTCCAACTCACGATTCTCACGGCCATACACAGTCACACCCTGAAACATACACACATATTAAATAACACACCATTCAATACTGTGCTGGTATATATATATATATATATATATATATATATATATATATATATATATAGTCACTTTCCAAATTTTTGCCGATTCTGAGTTTTATACATCATTTGAACACGCCAATGGTTGTTTACATTGTGTGAAAATTTCATGATAAATGGACCAATAGAACTGCTCCAAAAGAGCTTGGAAAAAATTCTGGTTCCATTGACTTACATTGAAAGTAACGTGTGTTTTTGGTCTCTACTGTAAAGTTTTTTGAAGATACTTGTTTTTCATTGGACAGCGCCGATATATATATATATATATACACACCACAGTTTGTAAATACCCACGCCAGTAAAATACCCTGAATACTCAGATGTGTGTGTCTAACCTTGCGGATGACCTCAGCGAGGTCACTTGTGTTAAGGCGGCCAAGTGGTTTGCCGTAAGGGGGGAGGGGCTGATTAGAGCTCCGCCCCTCGTGACTTGCACCCCAGGTCACAAAATACGTGTCTGAAAAAGAAAAGAGGCAAAAACATCTCAGAAACTCTCACCTGACACGTCTTCACCTGAGACGAAACCTGAACAGCTTCCCAAACGCTAAAACGATCAAGATCTCCAACAGCAGCTCAATCTGAGCTACAAACTCCACTACCAAGTTCTTTTAGCCTGTGTGAAAGCACCGAGAGCTTAAGCTTCAGAATGAAGTCATAAGGCTCTACTGCCCAGTCCAGTGTCCCTGTCTGTACACTCTGCTAGCAGTAAAGAATCACCTCTACGCTTGGAGCTGCATCACCAAAATCAGTAGGAGCTCCACAGAGGAACTCCTGCACAATAACACCTTACACTGTGTCTGCTGTGTAAAGTTTTCACTTTCTAATATTTCACACTTTTATGTCTTTTCATGTTGTACTCTACAGGATCTGTCTCAAATCCTAGTGAGTGTGTAAGTAGGCTGTCTAGGTAGCAGCTGTGTAAGTATCAGTGTTCTCTCCTCATCTCTCCTCATAAAACAGATTACTGAGACGCTCTAGTTAGAGAGAGACTGCCTCACGGCTTGTTCCCGCCCACTGCAGCACGCAACTGGTGGTTTAGCTGGTTGCTAAGCTACCGGCCAGCTATCCAAAACAATAGCTTGAGGCTTAAAAATCCGCTAGCATAAATGCTAATGTCTCGAGTATAAAACTGCTAAATGGTGAGGGACTCGTTACAGAGTTGATAATAAAATACTGTTTTGTGTGATTATATGACCAGAAACACATTAAAACTCCAGAGAGAATCAAAATAACTCACATTTTAAAACAACTTCACTGCTCGTAGATTAGTCTGCATCGCATCATGGGATTGTTTTAGCGGCTGAGGAAGCATTCAATGCTTTCTTAAAATCAGGTCTAAATAAGGTTTCTCAGTAGAAGCATGTTTAAGGTATGTAAGAACTGGGACAGCCTACATGTCGGGAGCGCATACTATGACGTAAAATGCCGTCTTTGTAGACCCTCACTAGGTTTTGAGCACGTAGCCTTGCCTCTTAGTCTTCCTAGAGCTTTAACCCTCACATCATTTATTTTGTCATGTCAATTCAGCATAACGCTCCCTAGAAATTACATAAACCATCACAGGACACAACGTTACGTACAGCAGTGCGTTGATTCATGACTTCATAACTAGTTTTCCATCACTGACAACACAGCATTCACAGATATTAGTTCTTTTAAACCAAAAGCTTTTCAGCCTCTCTATGCTTTTACAAGCTTCACAGTAGTTCTCTATGATATCCAATGGATCTGACCCTTCCTCTCTCAGGAGGCAGGTGCTCGTCCAGTCGCTTGTTATTTCAAGGCTCAACTACTACAGCTCGCTCCAGGCTGGCCTTTCTCTGTAGGCCATCAGGCCCTTCAAGTGAACTAGAATGCAGCTGCACGGCTCGTCACTCCACTGCTGTGCTCGCTTCACTGGCTTCACTGGCTTCCTGTAGCTGCTCGCATTGAATTTCAAACTCTGGTGTCTACAAAGCCCACAATGGACCAGCTCCTCCTGAACTTACAGCGAAGGTCTAAAGTCGATCCGCACCTCGAGCCCTTCAAGCCTCAAGTACAGCTCAGCTGAACCCGCCATCCCTCAAAATGCATGGAAGACAAGGGACAAGACTCTTCTCGGTCATGGAGCCCAGACGGAGGCATGAACTTAGCTAGGCACTAGCTGTCGGAACAGCAGACTCTTTTTTATGGTCTGACTGAAGACCACCGTTTCTTTGTGAAGAACGTATAAGCACTAAAATACTGTATCGAAGAAATGAATCATATGGAACTCTAGGTAGCGGTTCTAGGTTTCTTCTAGCCAGTAACGCTGGCTGGGTATTAGTAGGTTCTCCACTTATACTAGAAGTAACCTTGTATTTTATTCTCTTCTCTCCAGGTATCAGCACTGGCCCTCGTTTCTGGCCGAATGTTTGAGCTCAAGTTTAGTTTGGATCTAAACCTGTTTGAACTAGCTAGAGATACATACTCTGAGCGAACACACAGCACTCATGGATAAAGGCTTGCATCACTTGCATTTCAAGTGATGTAACTGTCACTGCCCACATACTTCTCTGCGTCAGCACTGTTGATATGGTTGTTGAGTGTTGTGAATATGTTTGCATGCTATGGGGTCTGTTAAAAGCTTGTTGATACAGATGGAACACAGGAGCTGCAGAAGTTTGTGGGAAGGTCGTGTGACCCTCGCCATGTAGAAAGTCACATATCTGGATTAGCAGACCCTCAGGCGTCATCTTTAGAACTTCTGTTCAAGGACCTCTGCCCAAACAGAAGATAACGACATGGCCAGGTGTACCAGAAGGAGGGCCAGAAGGAGCAGGAAGCCGGTCTGTAAAGGACGATGCAGCCTGAGACACCATTGAGACCAGGGTTTGACAGCTCAGAGAACGTTGGTACCGCGGTCCTAAGAACAAAAGCTTATACTCTGAACTGGTCTCCCTCTTCATTCTGACGGTTACACCATGAGCAACACGTCCAGTAGAGGGCAGTTTGGAGTAAATCAAACATGGCGGTGGTGGATGAGCTCGTAGTTCTGTATTCACACCAAAAACAACGTTGCGGTGAAGTTACGTCATGGTTAAACTTTCTAACCAACTCGAACAACCTTCTAAATGACCCGCCGTTTCTTCTTCGTCGTGTCCGTATGGAAGTGGTCACGTCTTGCACTGCCCCCGCGGTCTCCTGCGACCTGCCGTCCGTCCCGTCTGTATTCGTATTTAGTGCCAAGTATTCACCGTATTTCACCACACCCACTTTCAAGCGTGGGTTTCTTCCTCCTTTGTGTTAGAACTTCCGGTCAGCTAACCAAAATGAATACAGTTACATGGGAGGAGACCAGAGAGACAATAAGAAGTTCTAATGGAACACCACTGTCTCATCCGAGGTTAATAACACAGTGGGTGGGTGATATGAGAAGGTGGTCTGAGGTTAATAACACAGTGGGTGGATGATATGAGAAGGTGGTCTGAGGTTAATAACACAGTGGGTGGATGATATGAGAAGGTGGTCTGAGGTTAATAACACAGTGGGTGGATGATATGAGAAGGTGGTCTGAGGTTAATAACACAGTGGGTGGATGATATGAGAAGGTGGTCTGAGGTTACTTATGGCGACATTTGACATTTGACATTTGACATTACTCTGTACTCTTGGAAGGTGATAAATAATTATATAGGTACTGAAGCGTATCAGTACCTGCACAGTGGGAAGGTGGGCGTGTCCTCCTACACACAGACGGTGAGTTTATATTTCTGAAAGCCGGTTAAACCCAAGTCCAGCCAGCTGCCCGAGCCACTCTGTGGGGTGTTAGTTACAGTCTAGATAGCCTAGCGCGGTGGACACTGATCAGAAAACAGTTACTGAACTGATAGACTCACCAGCACCCAACGTGTATGCTTCCTCGGAGCTTCATAAGCGAGACGTTTCTCTGGATAAGGAAGCTCTGGTGCTGGTTCTCCTCCACAAAATGGTAAGAGCAGATATACGGAGGTTTGGGTGGATGTTTTAAATTTAGAGCTTCAGTCATAGATGCAGGTCCTCTTCTTTGGAAGGCGGCCCCCCAACACTCTGATCTTTATGTGCTGTGTTCGTAACTCTGTTGTTCAAGCCAAGTTTTCCTCTTCTTCCAATTACTGACTCCCTCTAACTGAACGTTATGCTGGTCGTTTTATATGTTTATTGTCGTTTTGCTTGTAATTAGTATCAACGTATCCGCGGTCACACTGGAAGTCCTAACACAAAGTAAACAAAGATAGCCGCCGCGGATGTCATAGAAAATAGCATGAATAAATGAGCCTTTCGAGCGTCTGCTCACTGCTCATTTTCCACGGCACCAACTCTTAAGAAGCAAACCTTAAAGGAGTGGTTTGCACAGCAGACGTACTGATTCAAAGAACAGGTTGTGCTGATAGTATCTTCCCCTTAAACAAATATCACTTTGTTGGAAGTAACCTGAAGTATATTCTACCAGTGTCCGAATACGAGCAGTCGAAGCAGGCGTCTGGGCGTGAGCGCGTTACCTGACATGTTGTCCAGCACGTCGGAGCTCCAGTCTCCTCTGATGATGGAGCTCAGAATGTTATCGAAGGTGTTTAAATCTTTACTGGAGACGATTCGGTCCCTGAACAGCCGGCGAGCTTCATAAGCGATTACCTCCAACACGGAGTCTGCGGGAGAAACACATTTACCTACAGACAGACAGACAGACAGACAGAGGAGGGTTATTCCATCACACAAAGAGAGACAGGCGAGCAGCTAAAACACATTATCAGTACATGTGACGTACCGTATGAACTCATTCGCGGCAGTGAGAGAGAGAAATAGAGAGAGAGTGAGAGAAAGCATTATGAGGTTCACGTATAAACAGTACTTATTCGTTATTACCCGACCACTTTCAACCTCTCTTTATCCCTAAACTAGCTGTTTTTCTTACTGTGTCTTTAAGATATATATATACTGGAGATGGACCGATCAGCGTTTTTGAGGCCGATACCGATCACCTGATCGGCCAATCGAGGGCGGGGCTATTAGACGCGGCAGAGCTACATATTATTTCAAGCAAATCATAAAACATGGTCTAAACTGGTTTATTATCATTTTTAACGAGCTCATGTGAAACAGTATAATATTTATAACTAAATTAGAAGTTGGTCTATGTGGGAGTAAACCTCTTGATAAGCTCCAGAAGAGCCACATCTGAAAAGTATCTCTACTAGGAACAGCAGAGCGTAGATCCAGGTGGAACATTAAGCAGCAGAATGGGGTCTTCTACAGCCGAGAAGAGCTGCTTATCTAGAACTATAAACTCAATCACTCTGGCTGTGGTTCTTTAGCTCTCTGGCTGTTTCTGCTGCTGTTCTGTTCGTACCGGTCAGATCTGGTCTGTAGGTGTTCTGGGTTGTTTGTTGTGTGCTAGCTGTGCTGTTTGCTGATACTCACTGTATTCAGTGTGTGGTGTCTCTGAAGTGCTGTATCAGATTAGTATGTTAAATGTCTTTGTCTTGGTTTCCGTGAGAGACGCTGATGTTACTAATTGTACAGATGTTATAAACTGTCCTGGATGAGTCTGAGTCACATACGGTAACAAACTGCCAGACGGACGATGTTTTCTTTCCGTACATGCGGTGAACGCTTAAACTGATCTCACGAAGCCGCTGCTTTAGTCAGTCTGACGAAAACGAAAGGGTATGTGTTTCCACCTAGTGGTTCAGACAGGAATTGCAGGGCCGATCGATCCTTCCATCTCTAATATATATATATATATATATATATGAGCTCTGACCTCATTCAAAACTAGCCCATGCAGATAATTTTGCTAGCCTTGCTGTTACATTTCAATATATGGAGTCTCTGTACTAATTCTTTTAAAAGCTAAACACCAGCTAATATAAAAATATCAAATGTATAACTACAGCGGAGTTTGAGATCCTAACTTGTGATTATTAAAAGTCAGAAAACGTTTTATTTTCTAGAAAGTCAAGAAACACGGCTTAAAAGACTGTTTAGCTCCGCCCACTGTTCAGAAACTGCTGTAGGTGTTATGCGTGTGATGTAGATGGTGGACACCAACGCTAGAAGTTGGGTCCACATTGGACAACATCTGGGTCCGGACCGTGTTCCGCCTATTAGTGACCCCTGAACTAAACCATTTATCTCCAAAAATGAAAGTTATACAGTGGAAGGAAAGATATTAGTGCACAGCACATTACAACCATATCTATTGTGGAATGCTTCCAAATAGAGTTGTCCGTTATAAAAAATATATAAATAATACATTCCTTAAACATTATGAATGGCTTTCCACCACGAAAAGTAGGAGATGTTAGCTGGACGTTAGGGTTTATTCTCACCTGCAGTCAGGTCATATCTGAGCAGGCTCAGCACCCACTGAGTCAGCACACCTGGAGTGAACAGGTAATGACTGTAATCGTCCACAGTGAACTTCGCCTTCACCTGAAAAACACAATTACCAGCCTTACAGCATGTGCGTACCCACCCAAGCAACCACGAGTAAGATGCGCTGGACATATCCAGCCCTCCTTCATAGGTGACCGATCAGAGCTCACCTGCTCATAAACCTGCACCAAGGAGCCGGCGAGCTGGTGAATTCTGCCAGCCGAACTCCAGGTGGGGTGATTACCCAGAGTTCTCTGCAGCACAGGAGACAGGTACGCGCTGTAGATGGTCTGCAGCTGCTCCCTGTCAGGATAGCTGCACACAAACATACGAGGAGGAACGTTATGGCTGGTCCACCTAGTCTAGATATTTTGGGTAATTAACTAGGATGAACTGTATTTGTCTTATTTGCTTTATATATGTATGAGGGGCCACACAGACCACTCTTTACTTTACTGCCTGGCGATGATGTGGATGCCAACAAGCTGCTACTCACGCGATTATGACACTAACAACACCAACAGCCCAGAGAAGATAGCCTAGGAAGGCTAGTCATGGGGTCCAGGGCTGGCTGGAAAGGGCTTATCATGCTCACCATGCAGGTGTGGGGGTACTCACAAGCTAACTGGCCGGGCAAGTTGGAGTTTGTCCCAGTGGACATGAAAGGTCAAATCACAGAGGGGGAACTCTGACTGGTGTGGGCTTATACAACAAACAACAGCTTGGAGTATTCAGTCTTCTTGGAGTGAACGGGTGGAGCTCTGGAAAGTCTTGCTGGAAGACTTCAGCACTCACGTTGGCAATGACTGGGAAACCTTGGAGAGCAGCGATTGGGCAGAACAGCCAGCCTGATCTAAACCCACAAGGAGAAACGTTTTGTGTCCAAAACAAGGTTGTTTATAAGTTTACTAGCTACCACAGCTCTCTGTGTCAAGGGTCAATGACAGACTTGGATGAAGAGGGTGTTGAGGTCAGATGAGGGTTTGGTGGGAACGACTGGCAGAGACCTCAGTCCAAAACTTTTAATTCGCACCTCTGTGAGAACTTTTCTTAGGCACCAGAGGAGGCCAGGGAGAATGAATGGACCCTGTTCTATAGGCACGTTATATTGTTAGTCATATATTATGCAGATAGGCTCAGGAAAGAGAGCTCCACAGCGTCAATATACACGGCCGGGCTGCTATAGCCAAACCTTTGGTCACTCGTGCCAATGCCAAACGTCGGTTTCAATGGTCAAATCTTAGTCTGTGGACAATGTGAGACATGTATTGTTCTCTGATGAGTCCACCTTTACTGTTTTCCCCACATCCGGGAGAGTTACGGTGTGGAGAAGCCCCAAAGAAGCGTACCACCCAGACTGTTGCATGCCCAGAGTGAAGCATGGGGGTGGATCAGTGATGGTTTGGGCTGCCATATCATGGCATTCCCTTGTCCCAATACTTGTGTTAGATGGGTGCGTCACTGCCAAGGACTACCGATGACAATGCACCAATACACACAGCAAGACTGGAGAAAGATTGGTTTGATGAACATGAAAGTGAAGTTGAACATCTCCCATGGCCTGCACAGTCACCAGATCTACATATTATTGAGCCACTTTGGGGTGTTTTGGAGGAGCGAGTCAGGAAACGTTTTCCTCCACCAGCATCACGTAGTGACCTGGACACTATCCTGCAAGAAGAATGGCTTAAAATCTCTCTGACCACTGTGCAGGACTTGTAGATGTCATTCCCAAAACCAACTGACGCTGTATTGGCCACAAAAGGAGGCTCTACACCATACTAATAAATTATTGTGGTCTAAAACCAGGTGTTTCAGTTTCAGTGTCCAACCCCTGTAAGTGGTATTTAGTCTATCAGTACTGTTAAGGAACTGAATTCCAGAATGTGTGTATGTTTTCTCATGGCTCACGCAAATAGTGACCTGAACATTGTCGACAACCAATAGGAGAGTTCTGTTCACCACCAAACGGGAAGCCGCAAGGCAAGTACAGGAATGTCCGGCGAATAAAGAAGTTAGACTTGGAGGGGAGTCCGGCGAGGGTTCGGAAACTGTGGTTCTCCTGGACTGTACAGAAGGAGGAAAAACTGGTGGAGCTGTAGAGTGAGCTGTGGAGTGAGCAAGAGTGCCTCTTTGACGTGTCTTCACATTTACACCACGACAGAGTGGAAAAGGAAAAAAGGTGGACAGAAATCGCTGAAGCCCCTGAAATCACCGCTGAACACGTTTGCAGGAAATGATAAAGAGCTACAGAGAAAAGACTCACTCAATTGTGCAGATTCGCACTATAGAGGTGAAGCGGGATGTGAGCGTGTGTCGACCCAGAGCACCCCCTGCTGACATGGAGGCCACAATCTGAATGTTCTCCAAGCCCACCCACTCCAGATTCTCATCATAGAAACCATGATACGTCAACACCTGAGAGAGAAGAAGAGGGAGAGCAGAGACTGTAATGTAAGTGGAGCTGAAAAAGGTATATATATATATATATATATAAATAATAACATAGACACCTAATTATAAATAACAGTTTGTTATTAATTATGCTCATAGCTAATAAATGATACTTAAAATATTTTAACCATAATTTAAACACTTTAGCTTCTCTTGAAATTTATGATAAACACAAATGGTCTTAAATGACTCTGAAATCAATCTCATTACTTTAATTTCCATCATAAGTGCTGAATGTTTTACTCTCTCCTGTAAGGTCGCCTGTTTTGAAGATATAAGATTTTGTTGGTATACGTTTTTCAGTAATTATGGTTAACCTGCTGCAGGAAGGTGATGAGGTTGCTTGTCCCCCACTTGTCCGGTTTGGGCAGGTTGATGTCTTTGAGGTAGAGGACGAGTGTCTCAGAGTCTTTAGGTCGATAGACTCGTCCTGTGCTGGAGCTCAGACACACGCAGGTGTGGGAGAGCTTCTGGAGCACCTGCAGGGACGACGTCTGGGAGCTACAGTGCAGCACAGCCACCTGCGTGGAGCGCAGCCTGGAGAAAGCGTACCGCAACAACATCCTGCAACACAAACACACACACAAGCACTAAAGGTCTGGACATATGACTAACTTTTTTCTTGAATTTCCCTTTGGGATCAATGAAGTATCTATCTATTTACATATCTCTAACTATCTAACTCAAGTCCAGTATTAAAATAACACCAGGTCTGAAGGTTTAAGTCATGTTAATCTACAGGTGAGTCTCTCTGGAAATCCTGACCACCAGAGGAGAAGCATTTAAACAGCCTGCTCACAGCTTTCAGCAGATTAATACAACAACACAACACATACTGTACTGCTAAACTGACAAATTTACATTGGAAGGTTTTCAGTCAACTCAAGCAGCTTAGTAGGACTAAGTGTGTTGAGTCTTCAGTGCTAGGCCTCCCCTAGACTAAGGGGGTTTCAAACAGTGGGCTAGTAATTAACTAATAATAACTATTTATATATATATATATATATATATATATATATATATATATAGTCACTGTCCCAAATAATGAATCCATTTTTGGATATATTCTTTTTCAACATTTCATGATGAATGGATCAACAGAATGCTCCAAAATTACTTGAGAAAATTCTGGTTCCATTCACTTACATTAAAATTAAACATTTTTCTTTCTCATGAAGTTCCTTTTTTGGAGACACTTGTTTTTCATTGGACAGATACACACACACATACATACATATATATATATATATATATATATATATATACACACACACAAGGATGTTATTGGACTAATTGGTTGTTAGGACACTCTTGCTCAATTGTGATGCACAGCTGAAAAACATTGTACTAATAAGTGAGTATAAAAGGGAACAACATTCTAGGTTAGTTTAGTATCTGAAGCATCAGCAGTTGATGGCTTGCTGACCGACTCACAATGACCCGAAAGAAACAACTTTCTTTAGAGACCCGTCAGTCCATTGTTGTGATAAGGAAGAAGATACTCCAATAAAACAAGAACATTTTACTGTGATCCCAAACTTTTGAGCGGTAGTGTATATATATATATATATATATATATATATATATATATATATATATATATATATATATACAGTGCCCTCCATAATTATTGGCACCCCTGGTTAAGATGTGTTCTTTAGCTTCTAATAAATTGAGGGTTTTTTTAAATAATATAGGACCACGATGGAAAAAAGAGCAAAATCCAACCTTTATCTCAAGTGCATTTATTCAGTAGGAAAGAAATCATTAAGAAATAATTGTTTAACATCAAATAATGTGTGCCACAATTATTAGCACCCCTGATGTTAATACTTTGTACAACCCCCCTTTGCCAACAAAACAGCACCTAATCTTCTCCTATAATGTTTCACAAGATGGGAGAACACAGAAAGAGGTATCTTCGACCATTCCTCTTTGCACAATCTCTCTAAATCATCCAGCGACCTGGGTCCTCTCCTCTGCACTCTCCTCTTCAGCTCACCCCACAGGTTTTCAATGGGGTTAAGGTCTGGGGACTGAGATGGCCATGGGAGGAGTTTGATTCTGTGTGTGGTCAACCATTTCTGTGTAGATCTTGCCATATGTTTAGGGTCATTATCTTGCTGAAAGACCCAGTGACGACCCATCTTCAGCTTTCGGGCAGAAGCCACCAGATTTTGTTTTAAAATGTCCTGGTATTTCAAAGCATTCATGATGCCATGCACCCTAACAAGGTTCCCTGGGCCTTTGGAAGAAAAGCAGGCCCACAGCATCACTGATCCTCCCCCGTATTTCACAGTGGGCATGAGGTGCTTTTCTGCATACTCAGCTCTTGTGTTACGCCAGACCCACTTACAACATTTGTTGCCAAAAAGCTCTATCTTTGTTTCATCTGACCAAAGCACACGGTCCCAGTTGAAGTTCCAGTACTGCTTAGCAAACTCCAAACGTTTACGTTTATGATTGTGAGTGAGAAAAGGTTTTTTCCGTGCATGCCTCCCAAACAGCTTGTTGGCGTGTAGATAGCGTCTGATGGTTGTTTAGGAGACTTCGTGACCCCAAGATGCTACCATTTGTTGCAGTTCCGTAACAGTGAGCTTTGGAGAACTTTTTATTTCTCTTATCATCCTCCTCACTGTGCGTGGTGGCAAAATAAACTTGCGTCCTCGTCCAGACTTGTTTACCACTGTTCCAGTTGTTTTAAACTTCTTAATAATTCCTCTGACAGTAGATACGGACAGGTGTAGGCGAGTGGCTATTTTCTTGTAGCCATTGCCTGACCTGTGAAGGTCAACACACATCTGCCTTACTTGAATGCTATGTTCCTTTGTCTTTCCCATGTTGAAGAGAAATGGCCTCTGTGTCACGTCATAATTATACCCCAGGGAAACAGGAAGTTGTGAATTGCTAATTAAATGTTCCTACATACTTTGATTACCTTCGTAAACTACTGTAGAAGTGACAGAAATTCTTTAATTACATTTATTTCCTAAGAATTGTTAGGGGTGCCGATAATTGTGGAACAGGTGATTTTATGAAGAAATATTATTTCTTAGTCAGGGATTTTATTTTCCCCCTAAAACTCTACTTGAGTTAAAGGTTACATTTTTCTACACTTTTCAGTGTGACAGTATGTTTCCACAATAAAAACTGAATTTATTTTAAGGCTTTTGACACATCTTAACCAGGGGTGCCAATAATTATGGAGGGCACTGTGTATATATATATATATATATATATATATATATATATATATATATATATATATATATATATATATAGGGTTCTGTTATTTTTGCCTGGTCATTTCGAGATGGTTCCTAGCACACTGATAGTTTAATGGGTTTGTGGTGTACGGTTATCTTTATTTAGGCCACAAAATCACAAACAATATATTACGAAAGAACACAATCAACTTAATCGCAAAAGAGTTGGTGGCCAATTAGCTTGAAGCCTTTTTTCAGAAGCCGCTTTGTCGTGTATAAGAGTGTCTGATATGTGCCTGCAGTTCAACCAGCTCAGCTCAACAGCCGCGTCTACACAACAATCTCATTGTTATTAGCACATTAAAGGCATTACTAACGTAGAGGCTCACATCTCAAACAAAAAAGGATAAAAAATGAATTCATGTTGATGAGATTTCAGCATCACTGGGAGCTGTTACTGTGGTAACATGGTTAAACGTTTATTGTTTGTATGTGTATGTGTTTGACATACCCCTTGCCGCAGCCCTCTGGTCCCACCAGCAGAAAGGGCTGTGTGTGTCCAGAGCTGAGCCAGTGTGTGAAGACGTCCAGAGCGCGCTGCATGTCTGGAGTGTGTATGACGGGGAGTGTGTGTGGGTTACTAAAATCCTCCACGCACACGCCGTCACCGCGCTGGAGCTCGTACGCGCACAGCCGGCCAGAGTTGGGATCAAAATAAACATCCAGGGGCTTCCGAGGCTCCGGAGGAGTCTCCCTTGCCCAGCTCAGGACCTACACAAGCACATGCACACACACAAATGTGTGAGGGTGAAGAACCACTTTGAATTTGAAGAACCTTTGAAAGCTTCTTCACACCTACAAATCTTTCAAGTGTGGTTCTTATGGAACTAAAAGTTGTTCTTCTATGGCATCACTTAGAGAACCCTGGCTCTTCTTTTTGTGTGGAACAGTGTAGGTTAAAAAAATCTAATGAATGCATTGATGTAGGGCCACCAAATGTATGTTCATCATGACATCACAACCATGATAAACTCAAAAGATTTTAGTTTCTATATTAAAACTGTATGGAGTGTCTGATACACTATACTGCCAAAAGTATTCACTCGTCTGCTGTAACATACATATGAATCCATAGGGTTTAATCCAAGCTCGGCCCACCCTTTGCAGCTATAACAGCTTCAACTCTTCTGGGAAGACCCTCCACATGGTTTAGGAGTGTGTTTATGGGAATTGTTTTTCCAGAAGCTCATTGGTGAGGTCAGATGTTGGACGAGAAGGTCTGTCGCAGTCTGTCGCAGTGTTCTAATAGGTCGAGGTCCATGTCTTTATGGAGCTGCTTTGTGCACTGGTGGGCAGTCATGTAGGAACAGGAATGTCCGTCCCCAAACTGTCCCCACAAAGTTGGGAGCATGAAATTGTCCAGAATCTCTTGGTCTGCTGAAGCTTTAAGAGTTCCTTTCACTGGAACTAAAGGGCCGAGCTCAACTCCTGAAAAACACCCCCACACCATAATCCCCCCTCCACCAAACTTGCTTTACACCACTGCATCTCAAGCTTTGCAGTACACTTGATGATATTAGGCTTGGGTGCAGCTGCTCGGCCATGGAGACCCATTCCATGAAGCTCTCTACGCTCTGTTCTTGAGCTGATCTGAAGACCACATGAAGTTTGGAGGTCTGAAGCGATGGACTCTGCAGGAAGTTGGTGACCTCTGTGCACTATGCTCCTCAGCATCTGCCGCTCTGTCATTGTACATGGTGGCTGTCGTTCCCAATCACTTCCACTTTGTTATAACACCACTGAAAGTCCACTGTGGAATATTTAGTAGTGAGGAAACTTCACGACTGGACTTGTTACACAGGTGACGTCCTATCACGGTACCACGCTGGAGTTCACTGAGCTCCTGAGAGCGACCCATTCTTTCACTAATGTGTGTAGAAGAAGTCTGCATGACTAGGTGCTTGGTTTTATACACCTGTGGCCATAGAAGTGATTGAAACACCTGAATTCAATGATTTGGAGGTGTGAGTGAATACTTTTGGCAGTATAGTGTATTTTTTATTCTTACTTCCAATAAACTATTATATAGTTTATTAACTATTATATATATATACTATTATACATGAATATTATAAGACATTAGTTTACTGTAAACTAATATTACAAGATTATTTATTATTTGTTATTATTTGTTATTTGTTTGGTTTCCAGAATTTTCAGCGCCCACAGCATCATGTCTCACCTCCTTGGCGAACTCTTGGCGTGATTTAAAGTGGAGGTTTCCTCCCATTCCACGAATTAGGCCGACCACGAACTGACCTCTCTCACTTACTCCTCTGAGATGGGACAAACCATTCAGCACTGTCCCCACCAGACTGGTCTCCACTACAAAATCATTCTGTAGAGAGAGAGAGAGAGAGAGAGAGAGAGAGAGAGACATAGTATATATAGTATAGTATATAATATATACT
The DNA here is from genome assembly GCA_021613375.1 of Megaleporinus macrocephalus. Classification (NCBI taxonomy): domain Eukaryota; kingdom Metazoa; phylum Chordata; class Actinopteri; order Characiformes; family Anostomidae; genus Megaleporinus; species Megaleporinus macrocephalus. The sequence continues at coordinate 6,126,623 of CM038716.1, forward strand.
ATTACTATGATTATTACTATTGATATTATTATTTCATATATATACGTATGAGTCTGTGTGTGTGTGTGTGTGTGTGTACCTGTTTGAAGACCCAGTCAAGTGCTCGGTGGAAGTAATCGTTGATCCAGTTCTCCAGATTGACTCTGTTCTGCTCATCTTCTCTCCTGAGCCATGCCTTCAGCAGAGAGCCGACATCAGTGTCTTCATCACTGAAACACACACACACACACAGTAACACATCGTATGAGTCAGCATGTCCAGTTGAGAACTCTAACATCCAAAACAAGAATATAATACTGCTGAGATACGTCTACGAAGCTTTAACCAAACGAGGAAAGGTGAAGTTATCTGCAGAACCAGCTTAATAACCAACTTCTTTTTTGTGAACGTTAAAACGTTAAAATGTTTATGAGGTAAAATGCACATCATGGCAACCGTAAGCCTCACAGAGTAAGTTTAAGGGGTTTTGTTTGAAGTACTTTTGTATACCCCAGATTAATCACTGAGAGTGGCTACCTAAAAAAAATCATGCCTGGTTTCTGACTGATCGCTTTATATGAGGCTCTGCAACTGACTGCCAGAAGAAGATCCATGTCCATGAAGGCTACAGTGGTTTGTATTTGGTGATGTTGTACTGTGTACAGCACTGTGATTGAAGAGGAAGATCACGTTTGTGCAGAGGACGTGTGTTGTAGGAGGCTTTGTGACTGACTGGCAAAACACCATGCCCATGGTTTCTGATTGGCTGTGTTGAGTTGTATGAGGCTGTGGGATTGGCCACCTAAGGAAGATCATGCCCATGCCTAGAGACTATGGTTTCTGATTGGCTGTGTTGAGTTGTACGAGGCTGAGGGATTGGCCATCTAAGGAAGTTCACGCCCATACCTAGAGACTGTGGTTTCTGATTGGCTGTGTTGAGTTGTACGAGGCTGAGGGATTGGCCATCTAAGGAAGTTCACGCCCATACCTAGAGACTGTGGTTTCTGATTGGCTGTGTTGAGTTGTACTAGGCTGTGGGATTGGCCACCTAAGGAAGATCATGCCCATGCCTAGAGACTGTGGTTTCTAATTGACTGTGTTGATTTATATGAGGCTGTGGGATTGGCTACCAGAGAAAGGTAATGCCCATGCAGGGAGGTTTCTATAGTATCTGATAGGCTGTGTTGAGTTGTACGAGGCTGTGGGATTGGCCACCTAAAGAAGATCATGCCCATGCCCAGAGACTGTGGCTTCTGATTGGCTGTGTTGAGTTGTACAAGGCTATGGGATTGGTTGTCTAAGGAAGATCATGCCCATGCCTAAAGATTATGGTTTCTGATTGGCTGTGTTGAGTTGTGCAAGGCTGTGGGATTGGCCACCTTAGAAAGGTAATGCCCATCCAGGGAGGTTTCTGTGATATCTGGTTGGCTCTGTTGAGCTGTATGAGGCTTTGGGATTGGCCACCTAAGGAAGATCATGCCCATGCAGGGAGGTTTCTGTGATATCTGATTGGCTCTGTTGAGCTGTATGAGGCTGTGGGATTGGCCACCTAAGGAAGATCATGCCCATGCAGGGAGGTTTCTGTGATATCTGATTGGCTCTGTTGAGCTGTATGAGGCTGTGGGATTGGCCACCAAAGAAAGATCATGCCCATGCAGGGAGGTTTCTGTGATATCTGGTTGGCTCTGTTGAGCTGTATGAGGCTGTGGGATTGGCCACCGAAGAAAGATCATGCCCATGCAGGGAGGTTTCTTTGATATCTGATTGGTTCTGTTGAGCTGTATGAGGCTTTGGGATTGGCCACCTAAGGAAGACCATGCCCATGCAGGGAGGTTTCTGTGATATCTGATTGGCTCTGTTGAGCCAATCTACCTGAGGAAGATCATGCCCATGCGGGAGATCGTGGCAGGTGAGGCGCAGCTCAGATCATGTGTCTCAAACAGGAAGTTGACGTTGGGACCAAACTGGATGCGCTCTCCGCTGGGCATTGTCAGCAGCCGGTTGTCGTCCAGAACCGAATTCAGGGATTCCACCCACTCTGGATCAACATCACCATCACACACTATCCAGGAACTGACCTCTACAGCACAGAGAGAGAGAGAGAGAGAGAGAGAGAGAGAGAGAGAGAGAGAGAGAGAGAGAGAGAGAGAGAGAGAGAGAGAGAGAGAGAGAGAGAGAGAGAGAGAGAGGTAGTAACAGGTAGTTTCACGTTGTGTATTTTTTAGTATAATAAAAAAAAATGCATATAAATTCATTCAGAGTGGTCACGTCCAGTCTAGAGAAACTAACTGTGACAGAGTGGTTTACAGTGGTGGTGGCTAGAACCCAAGGTTCCTCTAAAAAGCTCCCTCACACAAGGTTTCTGGGTCAAATAATTATCCATACATTGTGCAATGCATTGTTTTATGGCAGGTTTGAGAGGATTTTGGTTTAAAAATGTATTTTTACATCCATTCATGGTGGAGGGGTAGATGCAGGGTGCAAAACAGTCACCAAAGAAAATGTATTAATTCAGATTTTATGTTTATTTTTTATCACCATCAACATTTTATGTAAAAACTCACAAGATGTGCGAGTTGGCTGATGGTTTCTGATAGTAAATAAATTGCTATGTTTATGTTGTAGACATAGTGCCCCCCGGTTCCCATCACCACCACTATCTTTAACCCACTTACATCAAACCCTCTTTGAATGACTCTGTTTAACATCTCAAGCTCTGAAGCTCTGTTTAAAGTGTGTGTGTGTGTGTGTGTGTGTGTGAGTGATGATTCTTACCCTGCGGTTCCCGGACGACCTGTCTGGCGGAGGCGGTGAGCACCCCATCTGTCCACTCGCGCGTGTCCATGTCGATGTGTCCTAGCAGCTGGTGGCGAGGCATGGCCTTGGGGTTGAGCGTGTGCTGCTTCACCTGCAGGCCCAGCCGGCCCAGAGCCGCCCGCAGCAGCTTCCACAGCGTGGACTTGCCTGCCCCGCTGGGACCCACCACCACCACACCCATCCTTTGCTTCAGCTGCTCATACAGCTCCACCGCCTTCTTCATCTGGCCGCACATACACACACACACACACACATAGTGAATATAAAGAACCTGTTCTGGGAACAGCAGTTGCAGAAACCAGGAACAACTCTTCTGATGTGTGCTTTGTGGTGTACCTGGCTGGGTATGACCTCCAGCCGTGCCTCCTCATATGCGGCCAGCAGGGCGGCGCTCAGCGCCTCGTACTCCACATCCTTAAAGTCCACTCCCGGAAACACATCTCGGACCAGAGCATCAAAGCGTGAACTGTCCGCAAAGGTCAGCTTGGACATGGTGTTCAACCTCAGAGCCTGCACCACCAACCCACTCTCCTTCACCGCTGAGAGGAAGAGAGCAAGCACTTAACTGTTTACACAGATACTGAAGAAACAACCTCCTCCAGTTTTAAGTATTAAGTATTTATATGTTTTGTGATGCTGAAGGTTTCCTCCCATTGGCTAACAAAGAAAAGGTGGTCAAATACTAATTAAACATTTTAGATGTTCTTCTTTTATGTCTCTCTTATGTCTCCTGGAGGCCCCTCAGTATTTCTGTGCAGGGTAGTTGTCTTACATTAGAAGAGAAAATATCACTCACAAGGAATATCCAAATCAATAAATAAACAAATATCAACTTTTCTTTAAACACAGAAGCTGTTGATGTTTTCAGAAGAATGGACGGACCACCCACATCATCCACAGAAAATGTTACCAACTACTAAGATCTTTGGACGTATAGAAAATATACCTAAAGCTTTCTTTAAAAAGAATGGATGCTCTAATTAACAAGGGCCTGAAGGTTAGGGATCCGGTCTTGTGCCTGAAAGGTCGCCGGTTTGATCCTCGGGACCAGCAGAACATGACTGAAGTGCCCTTGAGCAAGGCACCTAAGCCCCAACTGCGCCATGGATAGGGCTGCCCACCGCTCCGAGCACGTGTGCTCACTGCCCCCTAGTGTGTATGTTCACTAGTAAGTGTGTATATGTGACAGAATAATTCTAAGCTTTAATGTGGTGTTCTGCTTTAAAATGAATGTTTTGTGGTTTATGGCTGAAACTTAAATAGATAAATTACTGTAAATATTAATTACAGACCGTGTCTGGCAGCTAAAAAGCTCATTTATACAGATATCCTCTCACTCCATCATCTCACGTCTGAAGATTATCACAGTTATGGGACGTAGACTTACACGACGACTGGATCTTAATCTGACGCTGTTTAACAATATGGGTGTGTAAGAAACCAGCGAGAGGAGTTCAAGAGCCTCCGTGTACGTGGAGGTAAACCAGGTAAGCTCAGTTACTGAGCCTGCTTTAGCTGATGTTAGCTAACATTAGCTTCACTTGCTAAGTTCGGTGGTTAAAGTTATGCTAAGCTAACGTAGCTGAATTATGAAGATTTATAGAGTCGTATGAGTGAGAGTTCCACTTTAATCATATTTACTACAATAACTGTTCCTCTATATCTGAGTGTAGCTGGTTGCTAGGCTGTTGTTATGAATACTGTTGGTTGTTTATCTAGATACTGTTTACACTCAGGATGAGCTGCTGTTGTGGGTGTGGTTTGACTAAAAGTATTAGGACTAAGTGATATGGTGGTCTAAAAGTATTAGGACTAAGTGATATGGTGGTCTAAAAGTATTAGGACTAAGTGATATGGTGGTCTATTTCTACATTAGAGCTCTTTCAGATTCAAATTCAGAAAAATCATCAGAATCTGAAGAAGCAGTTCTGGAACGTTCTCAGTCCCAGTCAGTCATAGTGCTGTTGTACCGCCGCGCTGTTCACTGTTGTTCACCAGTGACGTCACACAGTAGTGTTCAGGAATTTCTGTAGCGAGCTCGGGTTTTTCCATCAGTTTAATTAAAAACTTCTATTTTAAAGCAAATTAAGCAGCAAATTTAATTTTAAGTCATGTTTCTATATTTTTAGTATCTAAAACAATGTGGAATTACTAGGGGTGTCCATAAGTGGTGCTTAGCCTTTAAAAAAAAGGCTGCTGATTCAGGAGGATTGAGGTTTACTCAATGCCTACTGAATGTTCGAACATACTAGTACTAGGAAAGTAGGCGATTTGAGACGCACCCCTGCCGTCTTAAATAGGGTGTGTTTTGGTTGGGTTAGACTATTTTCAGACCCCCTCAGAGCATGTCTGTACTGCGGTATCCTCAAGAATAAGGCTTACTCTCTAAACTGGTCTCCCTCTTCATCGTGAAGGCAAGAAAAGATGTTACAACATCCCGAGTTCGGCAAAGCACCAGAACTGAAAAAACATAAGAGACTTAATGAGAGAAAAATAGGCAAAGGAGTTTTACTTTGATTCTGGCTGCTCTGCTGTTTCCTCTGCAGCTGTAACAAACTCCCACATCCTCTCAAAACTGTCTTCAAGGCACGCAGTCCCCAGTCATAGTGCTGCTGCGGAGTCAACAGCTCCCTACAAACCCACACAAACACGTACACCACAGATAAAAAAGAGTGAACAGAGCAATACCTCATACTACAGTACATTACACCAACGTGAATACACACAAAGCCTAAACACTGTCACAAAACATTTCATTGATGTAATTAATTAAATTAAATTAAATTAAATGAAGGTTGAGACTCCCCCCAGAATAGGGCTGCACCTAACGATTCATTTCTTTATCGATTAATCGAATATATATATATATATATATATATATATATATATATATATATATATATATATATATATATATATATATTTATATATAATTTTTTTTTTTTTTTTGGATTAGTCGATTAATCTAATAACTAAATTTTATATTACTCTAATGTGAGTGTGTTATGAATTTAAAAAATTTATTATTTTGTATATATAAAAGCACTAAGACAACGCATGCCCATTCTAGACTTAATGTATTAAAGGGTATCTTAAACACTCATGATCTCTAAATGGTTAAAGACTAAGAGTCTACACTCTGACTTGACTTTTAGAGGCACAAATGACTCGTAGCCTACATGCCTCACACACAAGAACTCAGTTTGTGGACTATATATTTTGGCAGAGAGTCGTTTGAGAAGCAGCTACGTGTGTTTAAAGCTACAGCGGTATCTAGAACAGTCTTAGGTTCTACACTGGACGATTAAGAAACGGTTAGCAATGAGACTTTTCAAGTGACTCTACTGAAAGAAACATGTTACACGTGTTAATAATCTATAAATATTCTGCTAAGATAAGATAAACAGGTAAACAGGTGCTGTCCTGCTGCTGTGTTGTTGAAGCTCTACGGGATGTTTGATCTTCAAGGTCTCGTGTATAGCAGTTGTGCTGTTGTGATCATCTCCACTGTGCAGGGCTGACAGAGCACCACACTGTTGTGTTTCTGTGTGAAACACTCCCACAACTATAGATTCACGTCAGTGATTGACGCACATTATGCTAATCCACGTGATTTTGTAATCGATTGTGTCGACGCGTCAAACCAGCACAGACGAGGGCAGCTCTCCAGGGTGCTGAAGGACGGGCCAGGCCTTCAGCACCACTTGTTGTGGACAGAGGTGAAGCCTGGAGACATGCACACCGGGTGGCCACTGATGAGCGCAGCTGCAGCCATTTAACCCGTCGGCACCGCAGCACAAGAAGACCAGGCTGAAGCTCAGTCGGGTGAGTAATGCTGGAGCCACTGGACGCCGTGTCTCTCTTCTCCCTGCTCTACCCCCCCCCCCCCCCCCCCCCCCCTCCTGCCTCATAGGGCGCTGGGCTGCTCTGCAGGTAGCTCCTGAAGCCACCGCCTGGGTCTGCGCTGCCTGGAAACCTCGCTGCCTGTGCTCTGACCATGAATCACCCCTAAAGGACTCTGGGAACGTTGAGAGAAGCCTGGGAGCCCGCGCTGCTCGCTACATGCTTGAATATTGAACGCTTCTTCTGTGGTCCCTATCCCCATCCCCAAGAGTGTAGAGTTTAAGCGTGTGTGTGTGTATGTAGTCTGCTGGGAGAAGTGCTGGTTGTAGAGCAGAGGTCACTAATAGGCGGACCACGGTCCGGACCCAGACGTTGTCCAATGCGGACCCAAACCGATATCTATTGAGAAGGATTTAATTCTGACAGTGTTTTTTTTAAGAGGCGGAGCTTTTCTTGTCTTTACGGTATACCGGCTTCGCAGCGCAGTAAACGGACAGACCAATTGCGTGCGTGGTAAAATCACTAAACATGCTCCTCAGCCAATCAGATCTGTGCAAATTTGGGCGAGAAGCAGCAGAAAGTCGACGGTGAAAAACGACTTTTCAACCAGGAATGGACCGAGACAGAGATGTTCATACTTCCCACAGACAGCTCCAAACCAACATCTCTCATATGTTCTGAGACCGTGGCGCTCATTAAATTTAAAGTCCTGGCTGGACCACCAAGAGCTCACTTCTCTCACTGAACAAGAGAAAGTGTGGAGGAATACAAGAGGGAGAGAAACTGTTAAGATGTGAAACTCAGTTAACAAGACTAAACATTTATTCAGTTCAGTATTTAAACAGTAAATATACTGAAATATACTGAACGGTATGTGGGATGTGTTGGTGTTTCAGTAGCTGATGGTATGAGATGCTGATACTAGACTACTTCAGTAAACAGGATACACCACTGAATCAGAACACAGTTAGAAATGATGATGGTCCAGACCTTGGCCTGAGGAGATGATCTCTAGGTGGACCTACTAAATTCTAATGAAATACCCCTCTTGTAGAGTAACACTGAACAAGTAAAACTTAAACTGAAGTAAATAAGCCCCCCCACAAATTTTGCACACTGAGTGGTCTTACCTAGCCAGGTTGAAAATAGCGACGAGTTTGCGCCCAAGCTCTTTGCCCTCCTTAAACCCCTCCGAGTACAGGATGACCTCAGCGATCAGCTCATTGTCCGGGGTCGTCATTGCGACGGGCCGGAACAACTGCTTCAAGTTATCCGGAAGCTTCTGCCTCCCTCCGTAACCCTTCCCTGCCGGGTTCAGGGTTATGAACACGCCTGAATTGGGGTCCAACTCCACCTGAACACGCAGACATGCATAAATAGAAGGTTAAGTAAACGTGAAGGTACTTTATAATCAGTACTGTGCAGAACTGTAACGCCTTTTATCTGGACAGTAAGTATTAATTTGTTAAAAAACAGGGTTTTGTATTAATTATTATTAGTTATTAGCTATTAATTATTAGTTCTTTGACAAAGATATTGGAAAAAACACTGTTAAAGTGAAGAAATATCCACTATATAATGGTGTTTTCTAACTGCACGCTCTGGCAAACTGACCCAAACGTGAACCAACTGAATTTAAGGTTGGCCGATTAGTCGTTTGGGGTCACCCTAAGCCCCCCAATTTGTAAAGTTAGCTCTGGTAGAGCTACCAGGTGAACAACCAGAGAAAACTGGGTAAGGAGCCAAACAGAGGAGTAAACAAACTAAAAACGGGAGAAGCGTATTCAAATATCTAATTCAAAAGGAATAGAACATAGGTATATGTCTGGATGAGAGAACTGCCTCAACCGAGGCGAGGCTTGAACCCAGGTTGTCTGTGAAAGAAGCTAGGAATACTACCACTGCACCACCAGAGCCTGCTGGAGACCTGAGAACAGCACAATGCGCTCAGCCCTCTACCTTTACCAGCCTGACTCTTATGTCCACTGAGACAAAAGAACCAGCAACTCTGACAGCCTTTCATAGGATATATATATAGCTAGCTCTCCAGGTGCTGGCTGTTAGAGCTGATTGGCAGTCTGTCGTTGCCCCCTGGTGGCTGAAACTGGTCTTATAGACTGATATGAAATCTGATACACTGACTCAAATGTCTACATTCATATAGAATCAAGTAGGGAATCACACAAAGCTTCAGTTTTGCTCTGTGGAGTGTAAAACTGTGTGTGTTGTGTGGCTGCCATGTTTAAATGCTAACAGTATTACACAGAGAGTAGTGGTCTCACTTATTGGTCATGTGTTAGTGTTTACAGTAAGTGATTCACTAGACTGTTAAAAGCTTTATCTGAGTGAAGAGGATCCTTCAAATGCACTAATACTGCGATCAGTCACTCAGAAACACAGCCAAATACTATTTTTACAAACCTTCTGTCTGAATACTTTCTGATACACTTGAGATTTTACTTTCTCCTACAGTGTCTGACCTCTTTGCCCAGGAGCTGGCAGGTGGCTGTGTGGTTCTTCAGCGAGTTCTGGATGGCCTGGATCTGCATGGAGACGGCGGACAGCACGGCCTCCTCCAGGCGATTGAACTCGTCGAAGCAGCCCCACGCGCCGCACTTCATCAGTCCCACGAAGATACGGCCCATAGACTTCACATCGATCCCCTACAGCACACGTTCACCCGCACCCGAATCAATAAACACTCAACCAAACCCAGTTACTGCCCGTAATATCAAAACATACAACAGCTCGATATGAATTAACTCAGAGTCACAGTTCACTATAGGCTGACAAACTGATTGGAGCGCGAGGAACCTGCCATCTGAACCACATCTGTGAGAATAAACAGGAGAACTTTGATTATAAATGTAATGAAAAGGTGTTGCTGTGTTTACACACCTGTTTTTTGGTGTACATACAAAACGTCAATCACTAATGTGAATGTTTCATCATGTAATGTAAAAAGCTTCAACACAGCAGCAGGACAGCACCTGTTTACCTGTTTAACTTATCTTAGCAGATTATTTATAGATTATTAACATGTGTATCATGTTTCTTTCAGTAGTCACTTAAAAAGTCACATTGCTAATTGTTTCTTAATCGTCCAGTGTAGAACCTAAGACTGTTCTAGATACCGCGGGAGATTTAAACACACATAGCTGCTTCTCAAACGACTCTCTACCAAAATATATATATATAGTCCACAAACTGTCTGAGTTCTTGTGTGTGAGGCGCGTAGGCTACGAGTCATTTGTGCCTCTAAAGGTCCGGTTTAGTTATTGGTTATAAATCCATAACAAAATAATAAACATTTCTTTCCTCACACGCTCACATTAGAGTAAACTAAGAATGAGTCATTAGATTAATCGACTAATCAAAAAACAATAATTTAAAAAATGATTTGAGTAATCGATTAAGAAATGAATCGTTAGGTGCAGCCCTAATCCTGTCTTAAATATCTTACTACATTCTGACAGTGCCACCATTAGATATATGAAAGAGCATCTTAAGTTCCTTTATCTACCAGTTCTGTATTTTTAAAAATATACTTTATCTACCAGTTCTGTATTTTTAAAAATATACTTTGCTTTTCTGATTGCAGAAAATTTGTGGAATAAGAATGTAAAATGTAAAACGTAATTTTTTTATTGTTTATTTTCTCTCTCTATGATGACAAATAGAAGGGGGGTAGCAGGTAGATGGTGGGAGGGGTGGAGTGGAATGGTAGTGTTGATGTTTTGTTGTATTTGTATTCTCTATATATACTATTCATAAAATAAAAAGTATTAATCGCAAAAAACATATATATGCTTTGTGTCAACTTGGAGTATATTTGAATCCACATTTAATGGTTAATATATAAAATATAAAATGTATATCTATAATTCAACTTGCTTGTGGAAAGAAGGATATTTAAGATTACTTCAAGTATATTTAAATTCTTAAATTAAATTATTCTTTTGAATATATTTTTAGTGCTCTTTTAAAGTATACTTTATTTTCACAAGGATCGGACCAAAAGAAATGCTCCAAAATAGCATAGGGATAATTCTGGTTCCATTGACTTTAAAAGTAAAGTGTTTTTGTCCTTTCCTGTAAAGCTGCCTTTTTGGAGATGCTTGTTTTTCTTTGCAATAATATAAAACATGGATTGGAAATGTATCAAACTGGGCAGATAAAAAAATAAAATAGCTTGAATTCTGGTTCCATTGACTTACACTGATAGTAAAGTATGTCTTTGGTCTCTCCTATAAAGTTGCAATTTTGGAGATACTTGTTTTTCATTGGACAACGACGATATTTATGTGCAACTTAAGTACCTTCTTCTACCAATTCTGTATTTTAAAAAATATACTGTTTGTCAACTTGGAGTATATTTGAATTCCCCTTTAAGATAACAGCTAGTACACTGATAAAATATAAGAAATATATTTATAAGTCAATAACACACTCCAAACAGTACACTGTAAATGTAATCTAAGTACATTCAGACATATATTTTCGTTAAAACAGAATATTTAAAAAAATACTGAATTAGTGGGAAAAAGACATATATGAAGTATATTTAAATGTGTCACAACTTCATCTCAAAATAAAACAATTAAGTAAAATAAGTTAATCAAGTATATTTTTAATAGCACTATGATATTTATACGACATAGTAGATACACAGTTAGTAGCCCTTTTTATTACATTAACATTAAATGCATAAAAAGTATAGATTAAGTATACTTCAGGGTACTATTTTTTTCGCCTGGGTAACCCTTATAGAAAAAAAGGATATTTAAAAGCATCTAAAGTATATTTAAATGATTAAATTAAATGATAATTTTAAATATACTTTTAGTGCTCTAAAGGGTGGACCAATAGAAATGCTCCAAAATAGCTTAGAGATAATTCTGGTTCCATTGACTCACATTCAAAGTAAAGAGTGTTTTTTAGTTTTTCTTTGGACAGTATAGAACATGAATTGGAAATGTATTGAACATGGTGGACAAAAACCATACTTCCTGGCAGAAGAGCTGCATGTTTGATAACTCAGCTTTAACACATATTTTTTACATGTAAAACTGTGATACTGTGTGTGTCTGGATGAAAAGAATTCTGGCTCCACTGACTTGCATTGAAAATCCTCTCTTGTGAACTTTCAGTTTTTTTTAAGATATTTGTTATTCTTTGGACAGCATCAATATTTTAATGATTTTTTATTTAAGTCATGTAAAACACAAAGAAAAAAATCCCACAAATATCGTTATTGTGGGTTTTGAGATATAAATCGTGTGCACGCACCTCATCACAGTTGAACACCAGCACCTGTCTGCCGAACAGCCCCCCAAGAGCTTTGACGGACTCGGTTTTGCCGGTTCCTGCAGGACCGTATGGGTTTCCTCCTAAACCCATCCTCATGGCCTGGGTTAGCGTCAGGTAGCACTTATCAGTCAGGGGAGTGTGCACCAGCTTAGGAGCGTTACCCTAACGCAAATGAAAACAAATAATTAATTCATTATTAGGAGCATCTAGAGTTCGAACAAAAAATCTATTCAATTCAATTTTCAGCCATAACATTAAAACCACCTCCTTATATCTACACACACACTGTCCACTGTATCAGCTCCACTGACCATACAGGAGCTCCACTTACAGACTGTAGTTCATCTGATTCTCTATATACTTTATTACTCTGTTCTTTAATGATCAGGACCCCCACAGGACCACCACAGAGCAGGTACTATTTGGGTGGTGGGTCATTCTCAGCACTGCAGTGACACTGATGTGTTAGTGTGGAGGGTTTAAACACTGTGTCCACTCACTGTCCACTCTATTAGACACTCCTACTACTTGCTGGTCCACCTTGTAGATGTAAAGTCAGAGACAGTAGCTCATCTGCTGCTGCACAGTTTGTGTTCCTCTAGTCCTTCATCAGTGGACACAGGACGCTGCCCACAGGACACTGTTATCTGGATAGTTTTGGTTGGTGGACGATTCTCAGTCCAGCAGCAGCACTGCTGTGTCTGATCCACTCACACCAGCACAACACACACTAACACACCACCATCATGTCAGTGTCACTGCAGTGCTGAGAATGATCCACCTCCCTAATAGTATCTGCTCTGTGGTGGTCCTGTGGGGGTCCTGATTATTAAAGAAGAGTAATAAAGTACACAGAGAATCAGATGAACTATAGTCTGTAAGTAGAGCTCCTATACGGTCAGTGGAGCTGATACAGTGGACAGTATGTTTAGATACAAGAAGGTGGTTTTAATGTTGTTGCTGATTGGTGTAAGTGATCACATGAGGAAACACACACACACACACACACACATATATATACACACACATATATATACACACACACACATATATATATATTACAGAAAAACAAGCACAGTTTAAATGGTAAATATTGGTCACAGAATTTAGCCAATAATATCTGTGGCTGCAGGTGTGTCTGAGTGTACCTGGTACTCGTAGGTGTAATTGAACGCAGCGTCCACCATTTGGATGGTGCAGCGCTGCTCTGAGTTCAGGTAGAAACGGAGCTGCTTCTTCCACAGCCAGTCGTCAACGCTCTGCACCGGAGCCTCCAGCAGCTCCCGAACCACCGACACGTTGTGGATCACATCCAGAACCAGAGCCTTCAGCTTCAGCTGCAGAACACTGGACTCTACAAACACGATACGGGAAGAAGAACACTCAGTGAAGCAGCTCACAGCATATCGTAGCTGTCCAAAGCAAAACATGTATTTCCTCTATTATCGATTTTCAATTTTCCTTATAATTTTAACACAACAGCTGCTCTTTACATCCTGTGAAAGTTTCATGATGAATGGACCAATAGAAATGCTCCAAATTCACTTGGAATAAAACCTCTTTATATTAACCTACAGTGCATCTGGAAAGTATTCACAGCGCCTCACTTCTTCCTCATGTTGTTATGCTACAGTCTTATTCCGAAATGGTTTAAACTAGAGATGGACCGATCAGCGTTTTTGAGGCTGATTCCGATCGCCGATCACCTTTCAGCACGATCGGCCGATAGCCGAGACCGATCGAGGGCGGGGTTATTAGACACGGCAGGGCTACATGTAGTCATTAGCGCAAGCAAGTCATAAAACCTGGTCTAAGCTGGTTTATTACCATTTTTAATGAGCTCATGTGAAACAGCATCATATTTTATACTAAATTAGCAGTAAATAAACAAAGTACATCAAACTAATATCTTCAATACTGCAATCATTACATTTAGACCCTTAATTTAAAACTAAAAAAGCTAATTAAATAGATACAATAAAAACTGCAGTCTTTAAACACAGACTCTGATTATTTTAAACGACAATCTGTAATCATTAAATGTAGATTTTTAATTGTTGCTGCTGTTCTGTTCGTACCGGTCAGATCTGGTCTGTATGGTGTTCTGGGTTATTAGTTTAGTGTTAGCTGTGTGTGCTAGCTCTGCTGTTTGCTGATACTCACTGTATTCTGATGTTACTAATTTTTCAGAATGCTCTGGATGAGTCTGAGTCACATACGGTAACAAACTGCCAGACGGACGATGTTTTCTATCAGCGCATGCAGTGAACACCATAAACTGTGGCTTTCCACAAGTCAGTCTGTGGAAAATGAAAGGGTATGTATTTCCACCTAGTGGTTCAGGTAGGAATTGCAGGGAGCTGGCTGTAGGGGGTTTAAATGAAACGCTAGCTAGAAATACAGAAATTAGGCCCATTTGTTTAACGCCATCGATTGGCTCTCGAGATCAGCTAAATTGGAGAAATATTGGCCAATACCGATCACATATTTTGATTAAAAATCAGCCAATACCAATACACAGCCGATCGATCTTTCCATCTCTAGTTTAAATTCATTAAATTCTAGTTTAAATTCACAATGCCCCAGAATGACAATGTAAAAAAGTTTGGCATTCAGTCCAACGAGTTCAATCTTTGTTTCATCAGACCAGAAAATTTAGTTTCTCATGGTCTGAGGGTCCTTCAGGTGCTGGGCTGGAGGAGTGGCTTTTGTCTTTCCATCTGAAATGATTGTCCTTGTAAAAGGTTCTCCTCACAGGGTGACCCATGAGATCTTGATCACCTCCCTGACTAAGGCCCTCCTACCCCGATCACTCAGATTACCCGGGCGGCCAGCTCTAGGAAGAGTCCTGGTGGTTCCAAACTTCTTTCATTTACAGATGATGGAGGCCACTGTGCTCTATGGGACCTTCAATGCTGCAGACATGTTTCTGTACCCTTCCCCAGATCTGTACCTCCATACAATCCTGTCTCGGAGGTCTACAGACAGTTCCTTGGACGTCATGGCTTGGTTTGGGCTCTCGACTATGGGATCTTATATAGACAGGCGTCTGCCTTTCCAACTCATGTCCAATCAACTGGATTTAGCTCAAGTGGCCTCCAACCAAGTTGTGGAAACAACTAAAGGATGATCAGTGGAAACAGGAGCACCTAAACTCAATTTTGAGTGTCATGGCGAAGGCTGTGAATACTTATGTACATGTGATTTGTTATTTTTTTATTTTTAAAAAAAATTTGCAAATAAATGTATAAAAAATACATAAATAACAGACACACTGACAAATAACAGACGAGTGTCAGATGAGACCCACCCACCTCCAGACTCAGAGCTGGTATTAGTGTTGGTGTAGTGCTCCAGCTTGGCCATGAGCTCCAGCTCCAGCTGGTGAAGGTTCTGCTGCCGGATGGCGTTCTCCACGTCCTCGGTGAACTGGATCTGCTCGGCCAGACACAGGATCTGTACCGCACAGCAGTGAGGGGGGGGTTATAAGAACAAACACAGGCTACACGATGACGTATCACAGGTTTAGTTTTTCTTAGGTGTACAAGTAAACAGGAATGAACAAAATACAGCAGCAAATAAGCAGCAACAACAACATCAATGATATGTAACATCAAGTACAAGTGATGGTCATCATGCAGATGTTCAGTGTAGGGGTGGGAAATATGACTAAAGTATAACATCTCAATGATTTCCCAATGCATATAGGCACTATAATACTCAGAAGACTGACAGAAGATCGTTTTGTTCAGCCAGAACATTCAAACCACCTCCTTGTATCTACAAACACTGTCCACTCTATCAGCTCCACTGACCATACAGGAGCTCTACTTATAGACTGTAGTTCATCTGATTCTCTGTATACTTTATTACTCTGTTCTTCAATGATCAGGACCCCCACAGGACCACAACATAGCAGGTATTATTAGGGAGGTGGGTCATTCGCAGCACTACAGTGACACAGAGGTGGTGTATTAGTGTGTGTTGTGCTGGTACAAGTGGATCAGACACAGCAGTAGTTTTTAAACAGTGCTGGTCCACCTTGTAGATGTAAAGTCAGAGACGACAGCTGCAGAGTGTGGGTTCTCTAGTCCTTGTTGGACACTGTTTTCTGCATGGTTTTGGTTGGTGGACGATTCTCAGTCCAGCAGTGACACTGAGGTGTTTAAACACTCCAGCAGCAGCAGCACTGCTGTGTCTGATCCACTCACACCAGCACAACACACACTAACACACCACCACCACGTCAGTGTCACTGCAGTGCTGAGAATGATCCACCTCCCTAACAGTGTCTGCTCTGTGGGGGTCGTGACTAGGGGTGTTAGAAAATATTGAAATATTGAATATCGGGATATTATGTTTGGTGATACTGTATCGATTCTCAGAAACACAGTACCAATTCACAGATTCCTGGCAGATAGTAAATCATTGTGTGTTGTGGTTAAACCTCTGACCACTAGATGGCAGTGTTGTAATCCATTTTCAGCTCCACTCCAACATTAACAAGCAGCACAAGGGCGCAATGCTATTGTAAGTATTGATAAACCTGTTCATATAGTAGTGTGTTTTAATAGTAGGATTTTAAAAATCACAATATATAACTTTACTTGCAGTATCGCAATATATCACGATATATTGAATCATAACCGCTGTATCACGATACGTATTGTATGGTCAGGTTCTTACTGTTGAATGTGTGCAAGTGTTCTGTTATCATTCACTGCTTTATATAAAAACCTATATTTCACTGTAAGTATAGTTCTGGAAGTGAGTCTGTATGAAATAGGCTGGTGGGTGTGTCGTATGCCTATAAGCAGACGTTACCTGTGAGGGGTAGCGGTTGGGGTCGACAGCTCCTCTCTTTACTGCGTTCACACATTCGCACAGCAGGAATTTTAACGTGGCCTTCATTTCTGACGACAGCTCGCTGAGCCACACCTGCATACGCAGATCAAACAAAACATCTGTCAAATTAAATGATGTTCATTCCGATGTTCAAAGCCTCTGCTGTGGCTACTAACGTGTTCCAGGCCAAACAGATGATGTATTAATATTTAATGATGCAATGTTGAAGTCCAAGTAGACGATATATACACTACCGCTCAAAGGTTTAGGATCACTTTAGAATTTCATTTCATGCAATTCATGCAATTTTCATGCAATTCACAAACAATATAGTCCATTTCACAATTAATGTAAGTGTATCAGATGATTTTTAAAGAATAAAAATGTTTGTATTAAAGCCTATTTTTGTATAGAGGATTATTTAGCATGTAGTTCTATTATCAGCAATTCTCAGTCCTCTGTCTAAATCTCCTGGTACGGCCACCAATCCAAGTTAAGGATGTTATTGGACTAATTGGTTGTTAGGACACTCTTGCTCAATAGTGATGTACAGCTGAAAAACATTCTACTAATAAGTGAGCATAAAAGGGAACAACATTCTAGGTTAGTTTAGTATCTGAAGTATCAGCAGTTGATGGCTGATCAGATGATGGATGACCAGAAACAACTTTCTTTAGAGACCCGTCAGTCCATTGTTGTGTTAAGGAAGAAGATACTCCATTAAAACAAGAACATTTCACTGTGATCCCAAACTTTTGAGCGGTAGTGTATATTTATATTATTAATATTACTTTATATTAATATTATTATTATATTCATTCATAAACCTTTGCAAGTATTTCATTCGGGCCTAATTAAAGAATGCAATGTAAACCAAACAAGGTGCGGATGCTGTGGTGTGTACGACCTCCACGTCGCTGGAAATGGTGATGGTGTTCCTCAGAGGCACCGTCTCGCCCTCCAGCGACCTCATAGCTATGATTCTGCTACAGCTGGAGTCGAAGTCCACGCTGTGGATGCCTACAACACCACACGCCGGCAGAAGTTACACCAAACAGAGCTCCTCACAGAAACGACCGAGTGTTTGAATACGTGAGCATGTGTCACCTGCGAACAGCTTCTTCAGGTGTGTCTGGATGACTGTGGGGTTGGTGGCTTGGCCCAGGATCTCCAGAAGGTCATCGTCTCCGATGAAGTAGAAGCGAGGAAAAGCAGATCGCTTCTCCTGTAGGGGATATATTGAGTTCAGGGGTCACATAAGAGTCAAGGGTAGCAATAACAAACCAACAGGGTCGTAGGGATTCATATAGGTTCTTATAGGTTCTTCTGATTTCTCCCATTGTATCAAAAACATTACTCTGGAACCAACTTTTGAGTGTCATCCCATTCAAATTAATGCTTGCGCTCTTAACAGCAAGAAAGTGATTACGACGAGATGGTTAAACACTATGTCCCCCCACTGTGAATGCATGGCTGGACATAATTAATGAGATATATGTAATGGAAGGCTTATCTTTCTCTGTTAGTATGCAAAAAGACAAATTTAACCAGATATGGAAATGATTTATAGAGCACATTAAACCAATAAGATCAGATTTCTACTTATCTTTGCTTGGATAAATAAAATATTTAATGATGTATTGCTTAAAGTATAGTATGTATGTAAAACAAAAACTCGGTCCCTGAGAATTTATGATTTGAAATGACTATTATTTATTTATTATTATTATTGCTGTTGTTGTTATTATTATTATTATTATCATTTATTGTATTTATGTCTTCTTTTACGTCTCGGATGTGAGTCAAACTTGAGTCAAAACACTACAGAGAGAGTTGTTAATGAATGGAGCTAAATGCTTACAAATGTTAGTAACAGCTTCTTACAGGACCTGCTTTAAGAAATTAAGGAAAACATGCGATGTGTGTGTGGTTGCTTGACTGTTGTGACTACACCACCTCTAGGAAGTCGTTGAGTGATTTCTGGCAGCGCTGCAGCTGGTCCTGCAGGGTGACCAGAGTGTTTCTCATGCCTGCTCGCACAGTTAGCGACGTCACTCTGCTGTCTCTCTGCACGTCACTCATTATCGCCCTACATAAACAAAATTTTTTTTTAAAAAGTGATATAAGTGACACATCACACCATTTCAAAAACAGGCTGACTTTGCAGATTTGTTTTCATATATATGGATGGTAGGGCTGTGTATTGGCAAGAACCTGGAGATACAATACGTATCGTGATACAGCGCTCACAATTCAATATATCACGATATACTTTATACATATATATCTTTTGAGATTTTTCTAATCTTACTATTAAAACACCACTGTATGAACAGGTTTGTCAATGCTTACAATAATATTGCGCCCTTGTGCTGCTTGTTAATGTTGGAGTGGAGCTGAAAATGGATTACAACACTGCCATCTAGTGGTCAGAGGTTTAAACACAGCACACAATGAATTACTGTCTGCCAGAATCTGTGTATCCATACTGTGTTTTTGAGAATCGATACAGTATCACAAACATAATATCCCGATATTCGATATTTAGATATTTTCTTACACCCTTAATGGATGGTATGAACTGGGGAGTGTGCAGTATGCTTTGAAACTTTTAACAACACTACATCAATTTTTTTTTGTGGGCCTTTAAATACTCTGCTTCAAAAAAATAAAGGGAACACTTAAACAATACAGTGTAACTCCAAGTCAGTCACACTTCTGTGAAGTGTCCAGTTAGGAAGCAACACTGACTGTGAATCAATTTCACCTGCTGTTGTGCAAATGGAACCGACGACAGGTAGGAATCAGAGGCAATCAGCAACACTGATTGGTCCTGCAGGTGGTGACCACAGACCGTTTCTCTGTTCTCATCCTTTCTGGCTGATGTTTTGGTCCCTTTTGGATTTTGTCAGCGCTCTCACCCCTAGATGTAGTGTGAGTAGTGTGTCTGCAAACCCATAGAGGTTGCTCAGGTAGTGCAGCTCATCCAGGATGGCACATCAATGCGAGCTGTGGCAAGAAGGCTAGCTGTGTCTGTCAGCACAGCGTCCAGAGCATGGAGCATATACCAGTAGACAAACCAGTACACCAGGAGATGTGGAGGGGGTCGTAGGAGGGCAATTAACCCACCAGTGGGACCGCTACCTCCTTCTTTGTGCAAGAAGGAGCAGGAGGAGCACTGCCAGAGCCCTGTAAAATGACCTCCAGCAGGCCACTTATATCCATGTTTCTGCTCAAACTGTCAGAAACAGCCTCCATGAGGTACAAGGACCTGACATCCACAAGTGGGGCTTGTGTTTACAGCCCAACACCGTGCAGGGTGATTGGCATTTGACAGAGATGACGTGACAGAGTCTGGAGACGTCGTGGAGAATGTTCTGCAGCATGGCCAGTTTGGCAGTAGGTCAGTAGTGGTGTCAGCAGGCAAATCTCTGGAGGGTTGCACAGCTCTCCATGTGCTAGCCAGAGCTACCCTGACTGCCATTAGGTACCGAGATGAGATGCTCAGACTCATTGTGAGACCATATGCTGGTGCAGTGGGTCCTGGGTTCCTTCTGACACATGACAATGCTAAACCTTATGTGGCTGAAAGTTCTTAGCAGCTCCTGCAAGATGATGGCACTGATGCTACGGAAAGGCTCGCCCGTTCCACAGACATGAATCCAATCGAGAACATCTGGGACATCATGTCTCGTTCCATCCACCAATGCCTCAGACTGTCCAGGAGTTAACTGATGCTTTTGTCCAGGTCTGGGAGAAGATCCCTCAGGAGAACATTCGCCACCTCATCAAGAGCATGTCCAGACGTTGCAGGGAGGTCATACAGGTACTTGGAGGCCACACACTACTGAGCCTTCAGACCTCCATGAGAGAATCATTTTAATTTACATTGATCACTTTTATTTTATTTTGTTCTTAACGCAATGAATGAATGAAGATTTTCAACTAGAATATTTCTTTTATTGAGATCTAGGAGGTGTTATTTTAGTGTGCCCTTTATTTTTCTGAGCAGTGTATACAAGTGTGACTAAGAGGAACTATTTCTACGAGTCTATGCTTTATTATAAACTCATTTTCATTCGAAAGTTTATCCGACATTCTGAAATCGATGCAGCAGAGTCGTCACCCAATGCACTGGTACATTATCCCACCCACATGAGTATTTCAAAGGGAAGTTCATATTCATAAAAGGTTAAACATTATAAACGTTTCATAGCACCATCTAAACTAAACACACGTACTGACCTGAAGTCCTGATCCACTCTCTGAAAGCGGGCCTGCTCCCGTGGCAATGCCCCGCGCCCAAATATGGGCTCTAGATAGACCCACTTCCTCTGGATGGCGTTGAGGCTGTGCAGGAAGTCGTCCAGGTCGGCCAGCCGCGTCTCCCACAGTGAGATTTTGTCATGAAAACGCTGGTAATAGGGCGAGTCCTTCAGGGACTGCAGCAGGCAGCGGTTATCCCCCACCTGTGACAGTGGAAGACTCATTAGGATTAAACATTCAAGCTGGTCTGCAGTCTGCAACATGATTTGTCTGCAGTCTGCAACAACCCCGAATAAAATAAAAAATGCCATTTGGTCTGCACAGTGTGTGGAGGGCACAGTTATTACCCACTGCCCAATAGAAAAAATTAGCAGCTGGTAGAGCTGGACGATAAGTCGACTTTATCGATTAATTCAAATTTACAGGAATGAAATGAAAATCGTTTTTCTCTCAGTTTTCACTTCCGCCACCGACACTCCCCTTTGGGCTTTCGTAGTTCAGAGCCCTGCCCTGTCCCCCCACGCACGCTTGCCATGGACACACATAAACAGCATGCTGGAGAGTGGGGGGGGGGGGGGGCTGGAATTTGTCCCCATGAAAGACGTAACTGCTGCAAATGTGCAAGTTTCTCTCACCTGGCTGAACACCTCTCTCCAGTCCCGGATCAGGCTAAGCTGAGCTCCAGAGCTGTCCCGGTATTCCAGAAGAGAAAAGCATGCTCCAGCTCCCCACAGCTCCAACTCACGCAGAGCCTCACGGATACTCACCTCCGCATGAGCACGACTGTTCAGGTCCTACGCACAATATACACATTAGCTTGTATATATATATATATATATATATATATATATATATATATATATATATATATATATATATATATATATATATATATACATATATGGAGTGAGTGGATCAGACACAGCAGTGAAACTAAGGGGAGCTAATAGGTTTTAATGTTATGTATATATAAAAAAAAAATATAAAAGAAAAAAAAAAAAAAAAAAAAAAAATATATATATATATATATATATATATATATATATATATATATATATATATATATATATATATATATATATATATGCACACACACAATTTGAATGCCCTCTTATCTAAACTTTCACATACTGTGTGTGTACATGTACCTTCAGCTCCAGTGCTTTCTCTACGATGGTGTGTGCAACGTTCAGTAAGTCTCTGAAGATCAGTCTCTCCAGCGTGGTTCCTCTGGGCAGCCCCAGCAGCCTGAACAGATCCAGCCAATGATCCTGAGAAAGGTGCTCACCACGAACGTACTTCAGCACGGGGACCACAGCCTATTACACATACACATGGACACACGCATATTAGGCACTGAGGATTGGGCCTGTCACGGTTAATGACTGAGAACTGAAATTAGAAGTACCTTGTACTGGTCCACCTCCTTCTGCAGCATGACTGACATGGTGCTGTGCTCCTCCAGTTTCCTCAGACGGTCGTGCCATGCAAACAGAAACTCCTCAAACTCGTGGGTCTTACTCCTACAGAGACAACACACACACAGACATCCCTCACAACAACTGTAGACTGAGTGTTACAGACAGAGCATGACTAAATGCTCCTTCACTGCATGGGAGAGTCCAGCTGATAGTTTCGTTGCCCTATACTTGTTTTGCTTCAGAGCTCATCATGGTATGGCTGAAGTTTAAATAGTTAGCCACTAAGGCTTTCCCTGTTTTACTATTTGACAGCAATGGGCTGGTTGCACACTATAATGTGGTTTAACTAGGGCTTTGTATCGGCAAGAACCTGGAGATACAATACGTATCGTGATACAGCGCTCACAATTCAATATATCGTGATAGTGATATATTGTGATTTTTCAAATCCTACTATTAAAACACAACACTGTATGAACAGGTTTGTCAATGCTTATAATAGCATTGCGCCCTTGTGCTGCTTGTTAATGTTGGAGTGGAGCTGAGAATGGATTTCAACACTGCCATCTAGTGGTCAGAGGTTTAAACACAACACACACTGATTTACTGTCTGCCAGGAATCTGTGTATCCATACTGTGTTTTAGAGAATCGATACAGTATCACTAACATAATATCCCCTGACCTGAACGTGATCCAGTCCTGTTGAGCGATTTGGTTGAGTCCGTTCTGAAACTGCTCGTAAAGAGCCCACATCTCTGAACAGTCCTGCAGGTCCCGCAGGGTGTCGAAGGCTAGAGAAACATCCGGAGCCTCTAGAGCAAAGTGCTCACAGTCGTCCCTAAAACATAAACACACACACACACACACACACACACACACACACACATATATATATATATATATCACCACTTTATATTAAAGTAAGCTCAAAGACAAACTCAGTTTACTGTTGTATAGATACTCAAGCAGGCAGTTTACTGTTGTATAGATACTCAAGCAGGCAGTTTACTGTTGTATAGATACTCAAGCAGGCAGTTTACTGTTGTATAGATACTCAAGCAGGCAGTTTACTGTTGTATAGATACTCAAGCAGACAGTTTACAGTTGTATAGATACTCAAGCAGTCTGTTAACTGTTGTATAGATACTCAAGCAGGCAGTTTACTGTTGTATAGATACTCAAGCAGGCAGTTTACTGTTGTATAGATACTCAAGCAGGCAGTTTACTGTTGTATAGATACTCAAGCAGACAGTTTACAGTTGTATAGATACTCAAGCAGTCTGTTTACTGTTGTATAGATACTCAAGCAGGCAGTTTACTGTTGTATAGATACTCAAGCAGGCAGTTTACTGTTGTATAGATACTCAAGCAGGCAGTTTACTGTTGTATAGATACTCAAGCAGACAGTTTACAGTTGTATAGATACTCAAGCAGTCTGTTTACTGTTGTATAGATACTCAAGCAGGCTGTTTACTGTTGTATAGATACTCAAGCAGTCTGTTTACTGTTGTATGGATACTCAAGCAGTCTGTTTACTGTTGTATAGATACTCAAGCAGGCTGTTTACTGTTGTATAGATACTCAAGCAGTCTGTTTACTGTTGTATAGATACTCAAGCAGGCTGTTTACTGTTGTATAGATACTCAAGCAGTCTGTTTACTGTTGTATGGATACTCAAGCAGTCTGTTTACTGTTGTATAGATACTCAAGCAGGCTGTTTACTGTTGTATAGATACTCAAGCAGTCTGTTTACTGTTGTATAGATACTCAAGCAGGCTGTTTACTGTTGTATAGATACTCAAGCAGGCTGTTTACTGTTGTATAGATACTCAAGCAGGCAGTTTACTGTTGTATAGATACTCAAGCAGTCTGTTTACTGTTGGATAGATACTCAAGCAGTCTGTTTACTGTTGTATATATACTCAAGCAGGCAGTTTACTGTTGTATGGATACTCAAGCAGTCTGTTTACTGTTGTATAGATACTCAAGCAGACAGTTTACAGTTGTATAGATACTCAAGCAGGCAGTTTACTGTTGTATAGATACTCAAGCAGGCTGTTTACTGTTGTATAGATACTCAAGCAGACAGTTTACAGTTGTATAGATACTCAAGCAGGCAGTTTACTGTTGTATAGATACTCAAGCAGACAGTTTACAGTTGTATAGTTACTCAAGCAGGCTGTTTACTGTTGTATAGATACTCAAGCAGGCTGTTAACTGTTGTATAGATACTCAAGCAGGCAGTTTACAGTTGTATAGTTACTCAAGCAGACAGTTTACAGTTGTATAGTTACTCAAGCAGACAGTTTACTGTTGTATAGATACTCAAGCAGACAGTTTACAGTTGTATAGTTACTCAAGCAGACAGTTTACTGTTGTATAGATACTCAAGCAGACAGTTTACAGTTGTATAGTTACTCAAGCAGGCTGTTTACTGTTGTATAGATACTCAAACAGTCTGTTTACTGTTGTATAGATACTCAAGCAGACAGTTTACAGTTGTATAGATACTCAAGCAGGCAGTTTACTGTTGTATAGATACTCAAGCAGACAGTTTACAGTTGTATAGATACTCAAGCAGTCTGTTAACTGTTGTATAGATACTCAAGCAGGCTGTTTACTGTTGTATAGATACTCAAGCAGACAGTTTACAGTTGTATAGATACTCAAGCAGGCAGTTTACTGTTGTATAGATACTCAAGCAGACAGTTTACTGTTGTATAGATACTCAAGCAGTCTGTTAACTGTTGTATAGATACTCAAGCAGGCTGTTTACTTTTGTATAGATACTCAAGCAGGCAGTTTACTGTTGTATAGATACTCAAGCAGTCTGTTTACTGTTGTATAGATACTCAAGCAGACAGTTTACAGTTGTATAGATACTCAAGCAGGCAGTTTACTGTTGTATAGATACTCAAGCAGACAGTTTACTGTTGTATAGATACTCAAGCAGGCAGTTTACTGTTGTATAGATACTCAAGCAGGCAGTTTACTGTTGGATAGATACTCAAGCAGGCAGTTTACTGTTGTATAGATACTCAAGCAGGCAGTTTACTGTTGTATAGATACTCAAGCAGGCAGTTTACTGTTGTATAGATACTCAAGCAGTCTGTTTACTGTTGTATAGATACTCAAGCAGGCAGTTTACTGTTGTATAGATACTCAAGCAGGCAGTTTACTGTTGTATAGATACTCAAGCAGGCAGTTTACTGTTGTATAGATACTCAAGCAGTCTGTTTACTGTTGTATAGATACTCAAGCAGGCAGTTTACTGTTGTATAGATACTCAAGCAGGCAGTTTACTGTTGGATAGATACTCAAGCAGGCAGTTTACTGTTGTATAGATACTCAAGCAGGCAGTTTACTGTTGTATAGATACTCAAGCAGGCTGTTTACTGTTGTATAGATACTCAAGCAGATAGTTTACAGTTGTATAGATACTCAAGCAGTCTGTTTACTGTTGTATAGATACTCAAGCAGGCAGTTTACTGTTGTATAGATACTCAAGCAGGCAGTTTACTGTTGGATAGATACTCAAGCAGGCAGTTTACTGTTGTATAGATACTCAAGCAGGCAGTTTACTGTTGTATAGATACTCAAGCAGTCTGTTTACTGTTGTATATATACTCAAGCAGTCTGTTTACTGTTGTATAGATACTCAAGCAGGCAGTTTACAGTTGTATAGATACTCAAGCAGTCTGTTTACTGTTGTATATATACTCAAGCAGGCTGTTTACAGTTGTATAGATACTCAAGCAGTCTGTTTACTGTTGTATATATACTCAAGCAGGCTGTTTACTGTTGTATGGATACTCAAGCAGGCTGTTTACTGTTGTATAGATACTCAAGCAGACAGTTTACAGTTGTATAGATACTCAAGCAGGCAGTTTACTGTTGTATAGATACTCAAGCAGGCAGTTTACTGTTGTATAGATACTCAAGCAGGCTGTTTACTGTTGTATAGATACTCAAGCAGGCTGTTTACTGTTGTATAGATACTCAAGCAGGCTGTTTACTGTTGTATAGATACTCAAGCAGGCAGTTTACTGTTGTATAGATACTCAAGCAGGCAGTTTACTGTTGTATAGATACTCAAGCAGGCTGTTTACTGTTGTATAGATACTCAAGCAGTCTGTTTACTGTTGTACAGATACTCAAGCAGGCTGTTTACTGTTGTATAGATACTCAAGCAGGCTGTTTACTGTTGTACAGATACTCAAGCAGACAGTTTACAGTTGTATAGATACTCAAGCAGACAGTTTACAGTTGTATAGATACTCAAGCAGTCTGTTTACTGTTGTACAGATACTCAAGCAGGCTGTTTACTGTTGTATAGATACTCAAGCAGGCTGTTTACTGTTGTATAGATACTCAAGCAGGCAGTTTACTGTTGTGTAGATACTCAAGCAGGCAGTTTACTGTTGTATAGATACTCAAGCAGACAGTTTACTGTTGTATAGATACTCAAGCAGTCTGTTAACTGTTGTATAGATACTCAAGCAGGCAGTTTACTGTTGTGTAGATACTCAAGCAGGCAGTTTACTGTTGTATAGATACTCAAGCAGGCAGTTTACTGTTGTATAGATACTCAAGCAGGCAGTTTACTGTTGTGTAGATACTCAAGCAGGCAGTTTACTGTTGGATAGATACTCAAGCAGTCTGTTTACTGTTGTATAGATACTCAAGCAGGCAGTTTACTGTTGTATAGATACTCAAGCAGTCTGTTTACTGTTGTATAGATACTCAAGCAGACAGTTTACTGTTGTGTAGATACTCAAGCAGGCTGTTAACTGTTGTATAGATACTCAAGCAGGCTGTTAACTGTTGTATAGATACTCAAGCAGTCTGTTTACTGTTGTATAGATACTCAAGCAGTCTGTTTACTGTTGGATAGATACTCAAGCAGTCTGTTTACTGTTGTATAGATACTCAAGCAGTCTGTTAACTGTTGGATAGATACTCAAGCAGGCAGTTTACTGTTGGATAGATACTCAAGCAGGCAGTTTACTGTTGTATAGATCATGTCATGTTTTGAAGCTGTGAAACACTTTATGAGTGAAACCACAAAATTAACTGTTATGGCATCAACATATTACTCACATATTTTCTCAAACGCTGGTTAAGAATTGAAACACTAAGTGTACTGTTTATGCAGCAGTGCTGTAGCTGTGTGAGACGGAGGGCGCGTGTACGTACAGGAGTTTTTTGCGTGTTTCCTCGAGTTCGTTAAACTCTTCTTTTTTCTCCCGAATGGTGTCCACACAGCGCTGCAGGGCCGCAGGGTCACCTGACTCGATGACATCATGACTTGGCTTGAGCTGATCCCAGCGGAGGCGGAACTTCTGCAGATCCTGCAGGTACACCTGCACTCGCGATGCCACGCTGCCCTTCATCACCTCCACCTGGAAGTGAGAGAATATGAAAATGCTTAATATAATTAAATATAATAGTAATGATAATAAATCCCATATGTATTATATATAAGCGAGTATCTCAGCGAGTATTTCAAATGTACAGTTTGGGCACTTCTGGTCAGACGACATATATTGTTGAATACAAACTTAAATTAGCTTAAATTTTAAGTTATTAAATGAAATTTTAAGTGAGTTCTCTGTAGATGTGCTAACTTATTTTCACCTGGAAAAACAACAAATCTCTTTTTTCAGAATTTTCCATGATTTGAACACAGCTGTCCTTCACACAGTGTGAGATTTTCATGATGAACAAACTGACCCTTTACATGCAACGCCCAGCCCTGTTCTCGTCTGTCTGTGTCTTTTGTTTACGTTTCCCTCGTCCTGTCCATGTGCTTCTGCTTATGTTTGGGTCATGTGTCTGTCCTTGTCTCCGCCCCTCACCTGTTACCAATCTGTGGCTACTCCTGTTCCCAGGTGTTCCCTGTTTCCTGTGTTGATGTATATGGTTGTTCGTTCTCTGTATCCCGCCAGTTTGTCTAGTCTGTCTAGATATCTTTCCAGTTTTAGTGGTTTTTGATGTTTATGTACTCACAGTGTTGTTTACATTTCAAGTTTTGTCAAAGCTTGTGTTTGTGTCCACCATCCCGTCCGTCCTGTCTTCTCCTCGTCTGCTCCACATTACATTAAGCTAAGAATGTTTTTGCCTTCTTTTACTAAATCACTGTAATAATAATAATAATAATAATAATAATAATAATAATAATAATAATACACAATAGACGTTACCCATAGAGGCTTTCTGTGCTCACAGTGTGGCTTATACGCTTATACGTAGTGACAAAAGGCCCTTAGAAACTGAACAGGGCTCTGAGTTATTGCAGACTTAAAACTGAGTTTAAACTGTTCTTGTTATACTGACTGTTATGACTGAAAGACCTTCAACCCTCCAACTGCTGCACCAACAACCACCACCTTTAGTTTGTGACACTAAACTGAACTAACACTGTAAAAACTATTATTTATACACAGAAACGACCAAGATGGTGAACGTCATTTGCAGCGCCATATGTCTGTGTGATGCTCGTACACACGAAGGGAAGTCAGATTCTGCCAGGGAGTCAGAATGTGTAGGTTCTAGGGCTGTGTATTGGCAAGAACCTGGTGATACAATACGTATCAGGATACAGCGGTCATGATTCAATATATAAATATGTTGTGATATTGCAAGCAAAGTGATATACTGTGATTTCTCAAGTCCTACTATTAAAACTCACCACTGTATGAACAGGTTTGTCAATACTTACAATAGCACTGCGCCCTTGTGCTGCTTGTTAATGTTGGAGTGGAGCTGAGAATTAATTACAACACTGCCATCTAGTGGTCAACACAACACACACTGATTCACTGTCTGCCAGGAATCTGTATCTCAACACTGTGTTTTTGAGACTCGATATAGTACCACTAAACATAACAATATTCAATATTTTCTATATTTTTTTACACCCCTAGTAGGCTCATTAAAAACAGAGGTTTGGGATGTTTGGAAATTGCTGGACCGGTGTACGGTAAGTGGCACGAGGATGGGTGCACAAAAATGAAGCTCTGAACGCTAAGCTTAAGCTCTGTACCCACAAAGAAGTGATGTTGCCCTTTCAGTGCCCGTACCTGCTCTTTGATCATGAGCTGGTGGCTCTCCATCATGAGCTCGAATTTGTCCCACTTGGCTCTGAGGGAGCTGATGGAGTCCAGGCCACCTCCGGCCACCGAACGCAGCAGCCTGTTCTTCTCCTCCGCTTGCTGGAACTGAGGAACGACCTGCACACAGCGAAGCATTAAATAAACATTACTACTGCACTGACTCTACAGACCCTGTAGGTGTTTATTAAATAGTTAGAAACTAAGAAGTTAACTAATGTAGCCTTATTTAAAACATCACTCCTGCTACACACAGCATTGTGACATGCATTCACAGCAACAAGCCTAATATTTTTCTTGTTGAAAACATTAATTATATTGTCAATAATGGGCCATTATTTAGAATTTGAGATGTGAACAGAGTTATTCAGGGGGCTTTTAATAGAGAGAACACAAACAATGGCCAGTCAGACTGGTTAGAATGACCTCTGGGCATAATTACTGTTGATAAGGGCTTTTAAAAGATGTCTTACAGAATATAAAATCACCCAAAATCATTGTTTTGTTTTTGTTTATTTAACTATATGAGATTTAAATCCAAAAGTAATGAGACTACTTTAATACAGAAAGTCTTTGGATAACTTCACAGTTTCATTTTTAGTGAGAAATCAGTAACAGAAGAATAAAAAAAAGTAACCCTCCTGTAATCATTCGGCAGGTGGTTAGCTGGGTGTACCTCAGGTTTCTTGGCCTGTAACTGGCTGTGTTTGGCATTGGCATCTCCGATCTCGTCTATACTCTCTGGTCGTGTAGATAATGTCTCCATCGCACCGGTCACAAAAGAGTCTATGGCCTGAGTGTGACCTGCAGACACGAACGAACACACACAAACACACACACACACACACACACACACAGCCAGTCTGGTTTACTACACAAAATACAGAACTGGACAAAAATACTTACATTACAAAAAACACAGAAAGTAAGTGGTTGTTCTGTCTTTGCCTTTGTGTTTGCTTAACCGTTTCCAAACCTCTTCTCGAGAAAGTCCAATCAGTTGTTAAATCAGTGAAATCAGGTGTGCTGGTGAAGGAACGTAATAATCTATGTGATGTCTGGAGGCCTCCAGGAAAAATCTGGAACCATTTTTCCCCTCAAACTGGCTCATAAGACACTATTTTCTTGATAAAATGTTTTTCTTGTTACTTTATGTATGTTTATTTGTTTTACTCTAATGATACAAAGACTTTAACACACAGAAACACACATATTTGCACATTACTAAATATCAGTGAGAGCAGAGGAAAACATATCCAGCAGATGGCAGCATTGTGCTTTGTATGTGTTAAATGCTGATGGGCGCCGGGTTGCTTGCTGCATTATTATTACTGCTGTAATATTATTTTTTCAATTGTTATTGTTGAACTGCTGTCTTTTATTATCACTATCACTATTAAGAAGAAGAAAAAGAAGAACACAGGTTAAACAGGTTTAAGCTGCTCTTTGCAGTGTTTGAGCTGATCTTTGCAGTTTGAACTGATCTCTGCGGTGTTTGAACTGATCTCTGCAGTGTTTAAACTGATCTTTGCAATTGGAACTGATCTCTGCGGTGTTTAAACTGATCTCTGCAGTGTTTGAACTGATCTTTGCAGTTTGAACTGATCTCTGCGGTGTTTGAACTGATCTTTGCAGTTTGAACTGATCTCTGCGGTGTTTGAACTGATCTCTGCGGTGTTTAAACTGATCTCTGCAGTGTTTGAACTGATCTTTGCAGTTTGAACTGATCTCTGCGGTGTTTGAACTGATCTTTGCAGTTTGAACTGATCTCGGCAGTGTTTGAACTGATCTTTGCAGTTTGAACTGATCTCTGCGGTGTTTGAACTGATCTCTGCAGTTGTTTGAGCTGACCCTGTAGTGTTTGAGCTGATCTCTGCAGTTGTTTGAGCTGATCTCTGCAGCTGTTTGAGCTGATCTCTGCAGTGTTTGAGCTGATCTCCGCAGTGTTTGAGCTGATCTCTGCAGTTGTTTGAGCTGATCTCTGCAGTTGTTTGAGCTGATCTCTGCAGTGTTTAAGCTGATCTCCGCAGTGTTTGAACTGATCTCTGCAGTAGTTTAAGCTGATCTCTACAGTGTTTGAGCTGATCTCTGCAGAGTTTGAGCTGATCTCTGTAGTGTTTGAACTGATCTCTGCAGAGTTTGAGCTGATCTCTGCAGAGTTTGAACTGATCTCTGCAGTAGTTTAAGCTGATCTCTGTAGTGTTTGAACTGATCTCTGCAGTGTTTGAACTGATCTCTGCAGTGTTTGAACTGATCTCTGCAGTTGATTGAGCTAATCTCTGCAGTGTTTGAGCTGATATCTGCAGTGTTTGAACTGATCTCTGCAGTTGTTTGAACTGATCTCTGCAGTGTTTAAGATGATCTCTGCAGTGTTCGAACTGATTTCTGCAGTGTTTAAGCTGATCTCCGCAGTGTTTGAGCTGATCTCCGCAGTGTTTGAACTGATCTCTGCAGTAGTTTAAGCTGATCTCTACAGAGTTTGAGCTGATCTCTGCAGTGTTTGAACTGATCTCTGCAGAGTTTGAGCTGATTTCTGCAGAGTTTGAACTGATCTCTGCAGTAGTTTAAGCTGATCTCTGCAGAGTTTGAGCTGATCTCTGCAGTGTTTGAGCTGATCTCTGCAGTGTTTGAGCTGATCTCTGCAGTGTTTGAGCTGACCCTGTGGTGTTTGAGCTGATCTCTGCAGTGTTTGAGCTGATCTCTGCAGTGTTTGAGCTGATCTCTGCAGTTGTTTGAGCTGACCCTGTGGTGTTTGAGCTGAACTCTGCAGTGTTTGAACTGACCTCTGCAGTGTTTGAGCTGATCTCTGCAGTGTTTGAACTGATCTCTGCAGTGTTTGAACTGATCTCTGCAGTGTTTGAACTGATCTCTGCAGTGTTTGAATTGGTCCGACAGTGTTTGAACT
Organism: Megaleporinus macrocephalus; assembly: GCA_021613375.1. NCBI lineage: Eukaryota > Metazoa > Chordata > Actinopteri > Characiformes > Anostomidae > Megaleporinus > Megaleporinus macrocephalus. The sequence goes on from CM038716.1 coordinate 6,159,122, forward strand.
GGTCCCTGCAGTGTTTGAACTGATCCCTGCAGTGTTTGAGCTGATCTCTGCAGTGTTTGAGCTGATCTCTGCAGTGTTTGAGCTGATCTCTGCAGCTGTTTGAGCTGATCTCTGCAGTTGTTTGAGCTGATCTCTGCAGTGTTTAAGCTGATCTCCGCAGTGTTTGAACTGATTTCTGCAGTAGTTTAAGCTGATCTCTACAGTGTTTGAGCTGATCTCTGCAGAGTTTGAGCTGATCTCTGTAGTGTTTGAACTGATCTCTGCAGAGTTTGAGCTGATCTCTGCAGTTTGAACTGATCTCTGCAGTAGTTTAAGCTGATCTCTGTAGTGTTTGAACTGATCTCTGCAGTGTTTGAACTGATCTCTGCAGTAGTTTAAGCTGATCTCTACAGTGTTTGAGCTGATCTTTGCAGAGTTTGAGCTGATCTCTGCAGTGTTTGAACTGATCTCTGCAGTTGATTGAGCTAATCTCTGCAGTGTTTGAGCTGATATCTGCAGTGTTTGAACTGATCTCTGCAGTTGTTTGAACTGATCTCTGCAGTGTTTGAGCTGATATCTGCAGTGTTTGAGCTGATCTCTGCAGTGTTTAAGCTGATCTCCGCAGTGTTTGAACTGATTTCTGCAGTAGTTTAAGCTGATCTCTAGTGTTTGAGCTGATCTCTGCAGAGTTTGAGCTGATCTCTGTAGTGTTTGAACTGATCTCTGCAGAGTTTGAGCTGATTTCTGCAGAGTTTGAACTGATCTCTGCAGTAGTTTAAGCTGATCTCTGTAGTGTTTGAGCTGATCTCTGCAGTGTTTGAGCTGATCTCTGCAGTGTTTGAGCTGATCTCTGCAGTGTTTGAGCTGACCCTGTGGTGTTTGAGCTGATCTCTGCAGTGTTTGAGCTGATCTCTGCAGTGTTTGAGCTGATCTCTGCAGTTGTTTGAGCTGACCCTGTGGTGTTTGAGCTGAACTCTGCAGTGTTTGAACTGACCTCTGCAGTGTTTGAGCTGATCTCTGCAGTGTTTGAACTGATCTCTGCAGTGTTTGAACTGATCTCTGCAGTGTTTGAACTGATCTCTGCAGTGTTTGAATTGGTCCGACAGTGTTTGAACTGGTCCCTGCAGTGTTTGAACTGATCCCTGCAGTGTTTGAGCTGATCTCTGCAGTGTTTGAGCTGATCTCTGCAGTGTTTGAGCTGATCTCTGCAGCTGTTTGAGCTGATCTCTGCAGTTGTTTGAGCTGATCTCTGCAGTGTTTAAGCTGATCTCCGCAGTGTTTGAACTGATTTCTGCAGTAGTTTAAGCTGATCTCTACAGTGTTTGAGCTGATCTCTGCAGAGTTTGAGCTGATCTCTGTAGTGTTTGAACTGATCTCTGCAGAGTTTGAGCTGATCTCTGCAGTTTGAACTGATCTCTGCAGTAGTTTAAGCTGATCTCTGTAGTGTTTGAACTGATCTCTGCAGTGTTTGAACTGATCTCTGCAGTAGTTTAAGCTGATCTCTACAGTGTTTGAGCTGATCTTTGCAGAGTTTGAGCTGATCTCTGCAGTGTTTGAACTGATCTCTGCAGTTGATTGAGCTAATCTCTGCAGTGTTTGAGCTGATATCTGCAGTGTTTGAACTGATCTCTGCAGTTGTTTGAACTGATCTCTGCAGTGTTTGAGCTGATATCTGCAGTGTTTGAGCTGATCTCTGCAGTGTTTAAGCTGATCTCCGCAGTGTTTGAACTGATTTCTGCAGTAGTTTAAGCTGATCTCTAGTGTTTGAGCTGATCTCTGCAGAGTTTGAGCTGATCTCTGTAGTGTTTGAACTGATCTCTGCAGAGTTTGAGCTGATCTCTGCAGTTTGAACTGATCTCTGCAGTAGTTTAAGCTGATCTCTGTAGTGTTTGAACTGATCTCTGCAGTGTTTGAACTGATCTCTGCAGTAGTTTAAGCTGATCTCTACAGTGTTTGAGCTGATCTTTGCAGAGTTTGAGCTGATCTCTGCAGTGTTTGAACTGATCTCTGCAGTTGATTGAGCTAATCTCTGCAGTGTTTGAGCTGATATCTGCAGTGTTTGAACTGATCTCTGCAGTTGTTTGAACTGATCTCTGCAGTGTTTGAGCTGATATCTGCAGTGTTTGAGCTGATATCTGCAGTGTTTGAGCTGATATTTGCAGTGTTTAAGCTGATCTCTGCAGTGTTTAAGATGATCTCTGCAGTGTTCGAACTGATCTCTGCAGTGTTTAAGCTGATCTCCGCAGTGTTTAAGATGATCTCTGCAGTGTTTAAGATGATCTCTGCAGTGTTTAAGCTGATCTCCGCAGTGTTTGAGCTGATCTCCGCAGTAGTTTAAGCTGATCTCTACAGAGTTTGAGCTGATCTCTGCAGTGTTTGAACTGATCTCTGCAGAGTTTGAGCTGATTTCTGCAGAGTTTGAACTGATCTCTGCAGTAGTTTAAGCTGATCTCTGCAGTTTGAACTGATCCCTGCAGTGTTTGAACTGATCCCTGCAGTGTTTGAACTGATCCCTGCAGTGTTTGAACTGATCCCTGCAGTGCTTACGCTGATCTCTGCAGTAGTTTGAGCTGATCTCTGCAGTGTTTGAGCTGATATCTGCAGTGTTTGAACTGATCTCTTCAGTTGTTTGAACTGATCTCTGCAGTGTTTGAGCTGATATCTGCAGTGTTTGAGCTGATATCTGCAGTGTTTGAGCTGATATCTGCAGTGTTTAAGCTGATCTCTGCAGTGTTTAAGATGATCTCTGCAGTGTTCGAACTGATCTCTGCAGTGTTTAAGCTGATCTCCGCAGTGTTTAAGATGATCTCTGCAGTGTTCGAACTGATCTCTGCAGTGTTTAAGCTGATCTCCGCAGTGTTTGAGCTGATCTCCGCAGTAGTTTAAGCTGATCTCTACATAGTTTGAGCTGATCTCTGCAGTGTTTGAACTGATCTCTGCAGAGTTTGAGCTGATTTCTGCAGTGTTTGAACTGATCTCTGCAGTAGTTTAAGCTGATCTCTGCAGAGTTTGAACTGATCCCTGCAGTGTTTGAACTGATCCCTGCAGTGTTTGAACTGATCCCTGCAGTGCTTACGCTGATCTCTGCAGTGTTTGAGCTGATCTCTGCAGTGTTTGAGCTGATCTCTGCAGTGTTTGAGCTGATCTCTGCAGTTGTTTAAGCTGATCTCTGCAGTGTTTGAGCTGATCTCTGCAGTTGATTGAGCTGACCCTGTGGTGTTTGAGCTGATCTCTGCTGTGTTTCAGCTGATCTCTGCAGTGTTTAAGCTAATCTCTGCAGTGTTTGAGCTGATCTCTGCAGTGTTTGAGCTGATCTCTGCAGTTGTTTAAGCTGATCTCTGCAGTGTTTGAGCTGATCTCTGCAGTTGATTGAGCTAATCTCTGCAGTGTTTGAGATGATCTCTGCAGTGTTTGAGCTAATCTCTGCGGTGTTTGAACTGATCTCTGCAGTGTTTGAATTGATCTCTGCAGTGTTTGAGCTGATCTCTGCAGTGTTTGAATTGGTCCGACAGTGTTTAAACTGGTCCCTGCAGTGTTTGAACTGATCCCTGCAGTGTTTGAACTGATCCCTGCAGTGTTTGAGCTGATCTCTGCAGTGTTTGAGCTGGTCTCTGCAGTGTCTGAACTGGTCCCGATAGTGTTTGAACTGACCTCTCCTATGCTTGAACTGATCTCTGCAGTGTTTAAATTGATTTTTCAAGTCTGCACTGGAATCTGAGCTTCTTACCCTGAATGGATTTTCTTAGAGTTGCCAGAAGAGTATCAAACAGTTTCTGGATCAAGTCGTCGATCACAGCCTTCACTGGCTCACAGTTCACCGTGATACAGTCCACTTTCTCCACACTGTACACACACAGACACAGAAATAACCATAGCAACAGGAATGAGTGTGTTGGATATCTAGTTATGAGCCCCCTTGCCTTACTTTAGCATTTGGGACTGTCCCAGTGTCCCATCATGTCTGTTCAACCAGTCATGCATAGATATCGTACAATTCCCTTCCTGTAACCTGGGATGCTTGTGTGTGTTTACCTGGGCAGGCGTTCCGACTCTTTCCCTTTGACTTTGAGGGCTTTGAAGTTCCTCTCCCAGTCCTGAGCGCTGTGTAGGTTCTTTTCTGCTAGAGATTCCATATCCACCTGCCCCAACACAACCCACTCCTGCACGAAAATACAGACACAGTACAATTAATTTATTACTTATTATTATTATTATTATTCTGATACGGCGTATTCCACTCTCATTGCTTTAATAATATAAGCATTTTGTGCATACTTTCATTTTAATGTGAGTGAATATCATTATGTCCACTAGAGTTTTAGAATTTTGGTTGAGCGGAAGAGGGAACGGTGGTTTATAGACATAGATCTGATGTCAGGGTTTATTCTATCGACAGAACACGCTGTGAAATTTGCTAAAAGTCACGTCCAGTCTGGGGCTTCCCCTGCTTTGAGGACACTAGTTTTGCTGGGGAACGCAGTGGTGTATTCCCATGTGCTTCTGCATGTGGACGGTACAGTCCCATGTAAGTCCATGTCCATGGGGTGGAGTCCCTGTACAGACGCTATCACTGTACAAGGTGATGTAATGTTTTAACTTAAAATAGTAAGTAACACTGCTGTCTTTAGGTTTTGAGTGAACTGAACCTCTAGTGAGTTAAGAAAACCAAAAGCAGTGTCTTATGCTCTGTTCATTCATCCATCTATCCATCCTTTCATTGTGTTCCGCTTTATGCTGCTAGTCTGGTTACTATCAGGATTTACAGGGCTCTTTTCATGCTAAGATCCTGTTGGATCACAGTTATTTAGACCCACCACAGTAAAGGCAGAGCTCAAGCACTGATAAGAATACACTACACTGCCAAAAGTATTCGCTCGTCTACCTTCACACATGTATGAACTTGAGTGACATAACATTCTTAATCCATAGGGTTTAATATGATGTCGGCCCAACCTTTGCAGCTATAACAGCTCTAACTCTACTGGGAAGGCTTTTCGCACAGTAGAAGCAGTCTGCATGACTAGGTACTTGGTTTTATACACCTGTGGTCATGAAAGTGATTGAAACACTTGAATTCAATTATTTGGATGGGTGAGTATATAATCTCTGCAGTGTATGTTTAAACCTTTATTCTACAGTGTTTGAACTAATCTTGGAAATGTCTGAACTGATCTCAGCAGCATGTAAACTGATCTTGAACTGGTGTCTGCAGTGTTTGAACTGATCAGTTGAACAGTTTGGAGGTCTGTAGTGATGGACTCTGTAGAAAGTTGGTGACCTCTGTGCACTATGCTCCTCAGCATCTGCTGACCCGCTCTGTCATTGTACGTGTTCTACCACTTCATGGCTGAGTTACTGTCGTTCTCAATCACTTCCACTTTGTTATAACACCACTGACAGTCCACTGTGGAATATTTAGTAGTGAGGAAACTTCACCACTGGACTGGGGCGTCCTATCACAGTACCACGCTGGAGTTCATTGATTAAAAACAAAACAAAACACAGGAACCAGGCTAAACCTTTACCTCTATTACATTAAATTAACAAATCTATCTGGAACGTAGGTTTCATACAGTACAAATATCTGACCAGTGCATCCATTTTTTTAGGTTTAAGGCATGAATGCAATTTGTCTACATGGTAAGACAACTGTTAATAATGTGGAACATAATTAAAATAAGAAGTAATCACAGCTCCTACCATTTAAACCTGCACTCTTTCACCTTTCAACTATTGCAATAACAGACAGTGTAAACGAATTCAGTACGGTCCAGTTAGAGGAGATTTCCTCAGGCCAGTTTGGACCGTAATCATTTCTAACGTATGTTATGATTCAGAACCATATGATTCAGTATACTGAAGTAGCCTGGTATCAGCATCTTATACCATCAGCTACTGAAACACCAACACATCACACATACCATTCAGTATATTTCAGTATATTTACTGTTTAAACGCTGAACTGAAATGCTGAACTTCAAATAAATGCTTTTTTCATCACTTTAAGTAAAAACAAGGGCTACAATAAAAATGCTTTTGAAAAAAGTGTATCATGAAGCGTTTATTTATAATAAAAAAAGTAAACAAAATGTTTAGTCTTGTTAACTGAGTTTCTTTTAATTAGATCTCAGAACATATGAGTTGTTGGTTTGCTGTCTGTGGGAAGTATAAACATCTCAGTCTCCGTCCATTCCTGGTGGAAAAGTTGTTTTTCGCCGTCGACTTTCCTTTTTTTAGAGCCACCATCTCACTCGCTGTATTCTCCGACTGCTGCTTCTCGCCTGTGTGAGCACCACGCTCTAGAGTCTGCACAGATCTGATTGGCTGAGGAGTACGTTTGGTGATTTTACTACACACGCGATTGGTCTGTGAGATTACTGCGCCGTATACCGTAAAGAGAGGTTAGGTTCCGCCGCTGAAAATAAACACAATCAAAATTAAATCGTTCTTAATAGTTTATCAGTTTGGGTCCGCGTTGGACAACGACTGGGTCTGGACCCGGACCGCGGTCCGCCTATTAGTGACCTCTGATATAGAGAATGTGAGAATGTGAACGGGCTACAGCCAACAATCTTTGGTCTCTCACTACAGACCAACAAGAATGAATAGGCCCAAGAACTATGTTTTACAGTGCAGTCCAGTGTGTGTGTGTGTGTGTGTGTGTGTGTCTGCATGAGTAAAAGCCAAGCTGACGTATGTGTGGTGTATATAGCATTCTCATTCCTTTCACTTCCTCTTCCCTTCTTCAAACTCACTCTGCTTTCTCTCGGTTTCTAAACTGTGAGGTATGTAAATGTCTCTTTTCGCTTTTCCTGTCCTGAGCTCGAAGTTTCCACGCGGGCTGCACTTCCCTCTGAGCGCTGAACCGCAGCAGACACTGACAGCAGCACTTTTCTTTCTAGTCTTCCCTTCTTTCTAGTGCACTGCTGATGGGAGACGCTTGATAACGTCTCCCGAGTTAAATTTCTTTCTTCAGGTCAAGATTTTCTCTCAGGAGAAATAAAGTTAATCCCAATACTGTGGTAACAAAGTTTCACCGGCTCAGTGAGAACAACCTACTACAGTTATAAGAAAGCGCTAGTGCACATGAAGCTTTGGCCACTCTTGATTAAACTCTTTGAAAATGGAGTGTTTATTAGACCTTTAACAGATAATAATAATAATAATAATAATAATAATAATACCAAGAAAAGTGCATTTCTTTAAGCAATCGCTGGAGGGTGAAGTGTGAAGAACGAGGGATGAATAAATGACAAGTAAAGATGGGTGTAAAGGGTGTTTGAGAATCTGCCCTGAGTGAGCACATGCAGTTTTGGGGCTGTAGGTTCAATGATGTTTGGGTTCGGCCAAAAATGAATGGGATCCTATGGGAGGAATGAGGGATGAATAAACAACAAATAGAGGAGTGTGGGTCAGTATGTCTGTGGATTACGTCTGGGGATCTGCCCTGAGTGAGAACATGCACTTTGTTGGCTGTAAGGTGAAGGACACCGTGTTTGGGTGTGCTCAAAAATGAATGGGACTCTATGGGGGGAAAAAGAGGAATTACTAAAACGACAAAAAGACGAGTCGCGGTCAGGGGTCAGCCCTGAGAGGGTGATTGCCGGATAAGCAGAAGTATCTTAAATGAGCGTGTACATTTCCATTACATTTATTTTCTATGGGAAAAAAATCCCGGAAAATCTGTAGCTTTCCGAAATCCGATTAAAAAGCTGTATCCAAGCCCAAATCACATAATCAGCAAAACAACTGCAGCAAAAATCAAATCAAATAAAAGAATCATATACAGTGGAATAACAATATAGTACATTATAATTATAAATATATAAATAATAAAATAATATTTGATAATAATAATAATAATATTCAATAACACTTCCCATGTATATGAGTTTTGTTTTGTGTCATATTTGCTATGTCTGAAATTGTTTGCAGCATTTGAAAACATTCAGAACACAATGTTTTAACCCTCTATACGCTGAGATTACTTTAAATGTTTACTCGACTCATTTCCAACTAATAAAAGAACATTCTTCCACATTCTGGTTTTACTAAAATGTAGAACAAAGGGTGGGTTTGTGCAAAGTTCAGCTGAACATCAGGTTTTCTGGGGAAAACGTTATAACAGTGATGATTTACAGTCTCAAAAACTTGTGTATTAAATATGATTCACTTGGTGGTAAAAGGTTCAAGCAGGCGGAAGGTTCTCGTGGGGGGGGAGCGAGGGGCTTTAGTGTGCATCACTGAAAGAGAAGTTCCTTTTATTAAAATGTTACTAAACCAAGTAGCAAAGACCAAACGCTGCTGTATTAACAGCTGCCCCAGTGTAGTCAGACCACGTCCAGCACTAGACGTCTTCATTACTGTAAGTTGCTACAGTATGTGATCTTATTTTACAGTTAAACAACCCCTCCATTCATCCATCAATGGAGCAAATCCCAGCGTCATTGGATGAAGGTGGGGTACACCTTGGACAGGTCGCCATCGCATGGCCAACACACACTCACGCACACACTCACACCTACAGCAGTTTAGAGTGAGTGATCAACTTAACATGCATGTGTTTGGACTGTGGGAGACCGGAGTACCCAGAGAAACCCACTCAAGCACGGAGAGAACATACACACTCCACACAGAACCACCCGGACCGGGAATCCCACCCAGATCATCTTACTGTGAGGACCACACTAACCACTACACCACCACACTAACCACTACACCACCATACTGACAACTACACCACCATACTAACCACTACACCACCATACTAACCACTACACCACCGTACTAACCACTACACCACCATACTGACCACTACACCACCATACTAACCACTACACCACCGTACTAACCACTACACCACCATACTAACCACTACACCACCATACTAACCACTACACCACCGTACTAACCACTACACCACCATACTGACCACTACACCACCATACTGACCACTACACCACCGTACTAACCACTACACCACCATACTGACCACTACACCACCATACTAACCACTACACCACCATACTAACCACTACACCACCATACTAACCACTACACCACCATACTAACCACTACACCACCGTACTAACCACTACACCACCATACTAACCACTACACCACCATACTGACCACTACACCACCATACTAACCACTACACCACCATACTAACCACTACACCACCATACTAACCACTACACCACCGTACTAACCACTACACCACCGTGCCTCCCCTGTTAAACAACCCCCACTACTAAATGAGTGAAGTTATTAAGTTTTAGAATAACTCCTAGAAATAAAAATACTAATAAATTGAAATTGGCGAAGTGTTAGTAGGGGAAATTTTGACATTAGGAAAATACTGAAATATTGAATATCGGGATATTATGTTTAGTGATACTGTATCGATTCTCAAAAACACAGTATCAATACACAGATTCCTGGCAGACAGTGAATCATTGTGTGTTGTGTTTAAACCTCTGACCACTAGATGGCAGTGTTGTAATCCATTTTCAGCTCCACTCCAACATTAACAAGCAGCACAAGGGTGCAAGGCTATTGTAAGTATTGACAAACCTGTTCATACAGTGGTGCGTTTTTATAGTAGGGATTGAAAAATCGCAATATATCACGTTGCATGCAGTATATCATGATATGTTGAATCGTGACTGCTGTATCACAGTACATAGTGTATCGCCAGGTTCTTGCCAATACACAGTCCTAGTGTTAATGCATGTTTTCCCGAGCGCGGTCTACCTTGAACGTGTCCTGCACGCTGAGCAGTCTGCTGAAGAGCTGTTCGGCTTTGCTGTAGACGGTGAGGAAGCTGTCGGCGTTACGGTCAATCATTCGGCTGAAGATTGATTCCTCCCCCGGCTCGCTTACGCCTTTGAACTGGTTGGGGATGCTGATGAAACGCTTCATCTCTCGGTAATATTTCGCCCTGACCTCCTCAAACGCTGGACGGAACTGCAGACGGCCGTGCCTGCACAGACAACACACAGTGTACGTGAGCTGTGGATGTGGATGTGTACTGTATATGCACAACCTGGTGTGGAGCAAAACGTATCATAGATTAATTACGTAGCCAAACAGGATCTAGTACAACAGTCATGTTTTTTTCCTATAGCAACATCAAATGTACATCTTTGACACTAATCATATATTCACTGTCTGATTACTGAGCTGGGTGTGCACAGAATCTCCCTCAGTCTTTCAATAATAATAATTGAACCCTTAAGGTTTAAACAACAGAAAATCATATTACATTAATTGCATTGCAGACATTTGATCTACCAAGTAATCCTTCTGCCCGTTACGATTAATGTATGGAATCATTCTGTGCTCGCTTGGCCCCAATTTTTTGAAAATGAAATTGTTTATTCTAGAAACAAAGTTTGGTAATACTTCCTTTTCCAGCCCCCTTAAGTTCTGGGTATTAAAAGATAAGTGCAAGATACAAACTCCAAAACAGAAGGTAATTATTTCGGGCAGGGGTCATTAGAACTCAGTAAGGTCCAGTTAGAGGAGATTTCTTCAGGCCGGTCCGGACCATCATTATTTCTAACTTGTGTTATGATTCAGTGGTGTATCCTGTTTACTGAAGTAGTCTAGTATCAGCATCTTATACCATCAGCTACTAAAACACCTACACATCACGTACCGTTCAGTACATTTCAGTATATTTACTGTTTAAACTGAATGAATTATTTATAATCATTATACTTCTAATAAAAGTTTCTTTTCCTCACTTGAGGTAAAAACAAGAGCTACATTAAAAAGTGTTTATTAGGTGTTTATTAATAGAAAAAGTACACAAAGCGTGCGTCTTCTTGTTAACTCAGTTTCACATCCTGTTGGTTTGGAGCCGCCTGTGGAGAATAAACATCTACCTCTCTCCATTCCTGCCTTAACAGTCGCTCTTCACCGTCGACTTTTCTTTTCTTAGAGCACGATGTTCTTTCTCCGACTCGCTTTACTCTCTGACTCTCTGGCTTCTTGCATTGTACCTCGCCTGTGCGTGTGCGCCGTTCTCCCGAATCTACACAGATCAGGTGATTTTACAATGTATTCGATTGGTCTGTGAAGTTACCACGCAGCAAAGCCCGTATATCATAAAGTCAAGAAAAGTTCTGTCTCTTAAAATAAATACCATCAAAATTAAATCCTTCTTAATAGTTTATCGGTCACTGACGTTGTCCAATGCGGACCCATTGGACAATTGCTTTGGAACTCACCATCATGTTACCCTACCTCAGTCCACCTATAAGTGACTTCTGATTTAGGGTAACTTGATGGTGAGCTCCAAAGCAATCTAACTAAATTACTCTGAAATACATTACAGGTTCTAGATATTAACAGAGTAAGTAGGAACTAAGTAAGTATGTTGGACAGACTGCACAGCGCTGTGTAATTATTTTGGGTCAATCTATGACAAATGATTGTAGATGAATTAAATACAGAGCCTGTACCGGTTTATTAGCCAGAAACTAAACTGAATCTAGGTTTTATTTTACTGTGGTTCTACTGGGTTCTTACTGTTTACTTCAAAAAATCCTTGTACTATGAAAAAGCTATGATGCATGTATGATGGGAGAGACTTCATTAGGGGCTGAACTACTATTTTGAAAGGTTTTGTGAAGTCACGGAAGTAGAAAGTAGAGAGAATAGAGAAAGCTGCATTGACTAATAGCTGATGATGCCATTAATAAATCCGAATATCAAGCTAGTCGACTTGTATAGTGTATTTTCACTATAGTGTGTGTGTATGTGGGTGTTTCACTGCACGGATGGGTTAAATTCTAATAATTCTAATTACTTAGATCATAACATCATGTTAATATATATATATATATATATATATATATATATATATATATATATATATATATATATATATATATATATATATATAATAATAAAATATAATATTATATATTAGATAATAATATATAATATATAAGTATATACGTATGTAAGTAAAACCACACTTCTATAATAAATAGAATGTTTATTTAACAAACACCTTTGAAATAAAACACAGGGGGAACTAATAATGTTAATGAGAACGTTGATTCGTGAACTGTGTAGTCAGGAAAGGGTGGTTGGTGGGTGGAGGAGTCATACCAGAATTCCTCTTAAGGTCATGTGTGTTTATATATCAGTAACCCGACTGTGGTCAGTTGGAACATCCCTCTCAACAGACACCTGCAGAAGAGCCTTCTTTCTAAGTATTTGGTGGTGCCCCTAGGCTGTTGTCCTGCCCCCCACTATGGGAAAGCCTGCCCTAGAGGGCACACTGTAGGGGAGAGTGTAGGGCACTGTGATGTTTTCTTTTCACTGGTCCGGATCAGTTAATGAGTTTGTTTACTTGGAGCGTTTCCTCCTCGGTTAAGTGTGTTTTCACACAGGCAAAAACCCAAACGCACCAAAATGCGTCCCAACAAACCACATGAGCATGTTGTCTCCTCTGATTGGTCAGAGCTGTCTGGCGTGCAAGCTTGAAAGTAAACACAGGGAGAAGATCCGGTTTACCCAAACTACTGCACAGTTCTTGTAGAGCGTATCACGGGGCAGCGGCAGAGACAGCATCTGTTCATAGCTGTAATAATAATCTGATAATATACCAAACTACAGTCCACCTGCAGACCACCCAGCTCACTCCAAACATCAAGTAGACAACGTCCCTCACTGCTAGTCCAAGAGAGACCTCGCTTCATTGTCCTCGCCCTGTTAGCTGCTACAGTTCTCCAGTTCTCTGTTTACGCCATCTGCCGCATCCCATAATGCAAAGCACACCTGGCTGCAGGAGATGTTAAGATCAAACTTGTGGAGGACACCTAATACTTGGGTCGGATCGAGGTCACATCACGTTCTCACCACAAACAAACCACTATGGAGTACGTTTGGAACCGGACCAAGACCAGCTCCTCTCGAGGGTCTCAGTGCGGTTGTTTTGGCCCGGACCCGAGTGTGATTACTATTTTCACACCTGCCAAAACAAACCACACCAACGAACCAGAGTGCGTATTAACCGGACTAACTAGTGCTGGTGTGAAAACGCCCTGAGACGGAACTTTGTTACATTGTTTTCATCACAGAAGCGTCTGTAGGGATTGTGAGGACACCTATATAACACCACTTCCTCCACTGGAGGGCCATTCATTAGGAAACTTCCCCACATGCCCCCACATAAAGGGACCCACTTTACAGCACCACATCATATTTTATCCTCTGGAGGGGCACTTTTCCACTGCAGGTGCACTTAACTGATCTCACCTGCAGGAGTAGCCTATATAGCGCTATACTAAAATCACGGGAACCCTTGTTCACTGGAAGGGCACCCATAGGGAATGTAAAGTTAAACCATTGTAAGGGCACCTTATAGAACACTATCACTTTATTTCTGCTATAAGAGCACTCATTAAAGCACGTTATCAAATTTCCATACTCTTCTTGCTCACATCGTCACAATGTATTGCATGATGCGCCATACAGGGCACACAGGGGGTAATAAACACCAGCCAGTAGGGTGTTTTCCTCATTTTTGCCACTTAGAGACATTATTTCAACCATTATTTCTTCTGAAGTGCACCGGGGGGCGCCAGTGCACTTCAGTGCAAATCAGATAAACGCTCTTGCAACTCAATATCGGGTTACCCAAAGTAATTATCTACAATCCTGGTTTATTCATCAAATTAATGTTTATATTTAATTTGTAGTGGATCATTTAGGTCACTTACATTAATACGTAATAACTAGAAAGGTGAAATTCCTGAAGGAAACGCAGGACGGTTGCGTGGAAACAACAAATAGAGGAGTGCGGGTCAGTATGTCTGTGGGTTAGTGTTTGGAGAGCTGCTCTGAGTGAGTACAGACAGTTCAGAGGCTGTAGGGTAAACGAAACCTTAATGTTTGGGTGCAGCCGAAAATAAATGGGATCCTATGGGAGGAACGAGGGATGAATAAACAACAAATAGAGGAGTGCGGGTCAGTATGTCTGTGGGTTAGTGTTTGGAGAGCTGCTCTGAGTGAGTACAGACAGTTTGAAGGCTGTAGGGTAAATGAAACCATAATGTTTGGGTGCAGCTAAAAATGAATGGGATCCTATGGGAGGAATGAGGGATGAATAAACAACAAATAGACGAGTACAGGTCAGTATGTCTGTGGATTAGAGTTTGGGAATCTGCCTTAAAAGAGTACATGCAGTTTGGAGGCTGTGGGTTAAATGAAACCATGAAGTTTGGATTGGTGTGACTAAAAATGAATGGGACTCTATGGGGAAAAAAGAGAGATGGAAAAAAAACAACAAACAGATAAGTGTGGGCCGAACTAACACGACAGGCATGGTCAGGGGCTTGTCCTGAGTCAGTGTATGCAAAATAGTGTCTGTCGGTCAAGCAGAAGTTCAGTAGATTGGTGTGCACTTTTCTATCCTATTCATTCTCTATGGGAATGCATCAAGCATAAAATGCATAAACGAAATCTGTTGTTTTCCAGAATCCAATCATCCGATCAATTAGATCAAAAAGCTGTATACACGCCTGAATCACGCTATCAGACCGGACAGTCTGGAGCTGGAATGGTGATGATATTTTGACATAGTTGAAACATAGTTGCATAGTACCATAATAACTATCCCACTCACTTGAAGACGAGGTCTATGTGTATTTCTGGAAGGTTCTTGTTGAGGGCCTCCAGGCCCACCTGGTACTGATACTCCAGAGCTTTGTACAGCTGGTGGTTCCAGTGCTGTCTCCATGCACGCATATCACTCACACGGATCCCCTGAAACACAGCAGCGTTCAGAAACGCCCATTAACTTACTTATAAAGCTGTATGTTTACAAGAGGACGTGACTACAAAGCCAAAATTAATATAGGTAATTAATCTGATCGATACTGTTAATAGTAAAATAGAAGAACTGACCTCTCCGAGTAATTAACGATGATTTATTACAATATTAATTGAATAACGTCTATCTAATAACATTGATCTAAAAACTTAGAATAGAAATCAGTGCCTGTGACTCGAGCGTGGCGAAGCCGGTCCTGAGCTCCTGCAGGCCGTCTTTCCATCGCTGCTGCTGCCGCAACAAATCAATGCCCATTAGCGCCCCCACCTACAAAAGACAGACACACAGAGGCATAAGGATTACACTGTGGGCTAAATCTGAGAAAACAGAGTTAATTACTTGATGTCTAGGCCTTTAACATTTAGGAGTTTAAAGGTTAACAAAAGAACGAAAACACTACAGGGTCAAAAGTATGTGGGCCTCCTCATTACTGAGTGCAGGTGTTCAAGCCACACCAACTGCTTACAAGTAAGTAAAATCAAGCACACAGCCACCTTTGCCACAAGTCGATTTGTGAAATCTCTGGCTGGCTAGACTGGCCCCAGTCAACTGTAAGTGTTATTACTGTAAAATTACTGTAGTCTTGAAGCTGTGGACCATACAAACTCATAGGGCTGTGGACCATACATACTCTGGACCATACATCTCACATACAAAGCTGTGGACCATAAAACTTTTAAACTTTTTATTTGCTGATAAGAACTACAATGCAACAAAAACACTAGTGTTGCACTGACACCGTGTCGGTATCGATACCGGCGGCGATACTAGCACTTACACACAGTATCGGTTTCGGCAATAGAGAGCACCGATACCATGAAGCTTATTGACGTGCATGCGCACCACTAAATGGTGCTTGACTGAGGCCGACAGCATGTCTGCGGTGTGGGAGTATTTCTTGGTTAAGACGGGCAGCAGCAAAAATGCCCGCTACAAAATTTGTAATGCCAGCATTTCGAGGGGTGGCACGACCAGCAAAGACTTCAATCCGTCAAATTTAATTAAGCATTTAAAGCAAAACCACATCCAAGAACACAGCAACTTCGTTCTAGCAAGCACAAAGAAGCAAGCTAGCACAAAATACAACATATAAAAGGTTGAACACTATAAATATCAGGATTTATAGCCATATATCGAGCATTTAAGTCAGAGTAGGTATCAGTATCGGCAGATACCTAAAAAGCTGGTATCGGTATTGGTATCGGTAAGGAAAAAGTGGTATCGGTGCATCCCTAAAAAACACAGTACCATTTATGAGCCCTAATGTTAAATATTTATAGAAATGAATCGGACTGCACTTATGCTTTGCTCACTTCTCTCTAAGTCTCAGCACGGGCCCTTGTTTCTGGCAGTGTTTGAGTTTAAAGATATTTTGGATCTGGTTGTACTAGTTTGAGATCTATGATTGGACATAAGCATTTTCGGAAGTCGCTCTGGATAAGAGTGTCTGCTAAATGCCGTGAATGTGATCAAATAAGTACAAAATGCTAAGCATGAACACACTGAGAACCGAGTCAGAGGACAACAAACAAGAGAAGAATGAAGAAGAAGGAGTAGGAATCTCCGACTTCTATATTACTCAGTAGTGAAATCAGTAGGCGAGCACGGCTAATTTGTCCGAATACTCAGTATTGATGCAGCAGTACGTGAATGTGAGCGGAGGGAAAAAAAACTGGTGGAAAGCGGTACACTAGCTGTGTGTATATAGGTACTGCTGGTGAACCGCCGCTACAGAAGTTAGAGCCACTTATGAGGTAAATAACGATTCAGTCCTTCCTGATTCATCTTCTCTGACCTACAGCTGGACACCGTCTGAATACAGATCCAGACAAAAACGAAGCTCAGCATCACAAACAAGATCTAAACCTGTTAGTAAACAGGGATTCTAAACAAATAGCAGGATGTTTACAGTTGTGGTCTGACGTCTTGCGTCACAGGATGTTGGTAAGATGATGGGCGTGGCTGCGTCCAAGATTGAGTGGGTACTGAACACTCGCGTACTGAAACACTCTACTAGTCTACCACTTGAGCAGAACGTACTGGCTCCATTCTAGTACCTACTGACTTGGTAGGTGATTTCAGACGCACCTACAGCAGTGCATATAAAGGTTGGGGGGATTGGACTAGAAACAGCTGGGGACCTTCAGAGGGCAGGGCAACAGATCAGACACAGGTGAGGGGCAAGGTGAAGTGGCGGAGCATGAGGAGAGGTAAACACAAGATGAATCAGAAGGAGACTATGGCAGAGCTAGATAGGCTGTTACACTGACCACCAGAATAAAAAAATGCCAACAGTATAGTTTGGTGGAGGGAGGATAATGATACATTACATAAAACAATGTATTATCACACTGAAAAATGATAAAAGTAATAGAAATCAAGCGTAAAGCAAAGCACTAGCAATACTGAAGGTCAGCACCTTGTCTGTGAAACTGGTGTGCCACTTCCGGAGCTTCCTGTTCTCTGTGGACAGCTTTTCGGCCGCAGTCTGTAGTTTGCCGATGTAAAGCTCCAGTTCTTTGGCGTTTTCCCAGGTTATCTGCAGCTTCCCGCTCCCGTCCCGCGCGTCATGGCGAGGACTCTGCTGAAAAATACCAAAATAAATGCTAAAACAATCCGTCTCTACTGTATCAAACTGAAAACTCTGTTAGTGAGCTACTTTACACACCCAGTTTTAAACTACACAGTACAGGCTACAGCACTTTCTGTGCCATGAGGTTGAAGAAGGTGGAGATTTACTGAACACACACAATGCTTCCAACAATAAAGGCAGGTATTTATACAGTTATAGGAAACACAGTAGCTTACAGAAAGCTCCAATTCCACCTGCTGATCCATTTTACTGACTAACACTCACTACTCTAACACTACTCTAGAAGACGAACACCGATCAGCAATAACATTAAAACCACCTCTGAGTATCTACACTATCATACAGGAGCTACACTTACAGACTGTAGTTCATCTGATTCTCTGTATACTTTATTTATCCCCTTTTATTCTGTTCTTTAATGGACCCCCACAGGACCACCACAGAGCAGGTACTATTAGAGAGGTGGATCATTCTCAGCACTGCAGTGACACTGACGTGATGGTGGTGTGTTAGTGTGTGTTGTGCCGGTGTGAGTAGATCAGACACAGCAGTGCTGCTGCTGGAGTGTTTAAACACCTCAGTGTCACTGCTGGACAGAGAACAGTCCACCAACCAAAACTATCCAGACAACAGCGTCCTGTGACCACTGATGTAGGACTAGAGCAGGGGTGTCAAACTCAGGGTCTGTCTCAAATCCTAGTGAGGGTCTACATAGGCAGCATTTTACATCATAGTATGCACTCCTGACATGTAGACTGTCCCAATTCTTACATACCTTAAACATGCTTCTACTGAGGAACCTTATTTAGACCTGATTTTAAGGAAGCATGGAACGCTTCCTCAGCCGCTAAGACAATCCCATGATGCAACACAGGCTAATCTAGGAGCAGTGAAGTGGTTTTAAAATGTGAGTTATTTTGATTCTCTCTGCAGTTTTAATGTGTTTCTGGTCATATAATCACACAAAACAGTATTTTATTATCAACTCTGTAACGAGTCCTTCACCATTTACACTTTTATACTCGAGCCATTAGCATCTTTGCTAGCGGATTTTCAAGCATTGGGCTATTGTTTTGGATAGCCGGCTGGTAGCTTAGCAACCAGCTAAACCACCGGTGGCGTGCTGCAGTGGGCGGGAACAAGCCGTGACGCAGTCTCTCTCTAACTAGAGCGTCTCAGTAATCTGTTTTATGAGGAGAGATGAGGAGAGAACGCTGCTACTTACACAGCTGCCTATCTAGACAGCCTACTTAGACACTTACTAGGGTTTGAGACAGACCCTCAGTATGGCCCTCGAGATAATTTTGTATGGCTATTATTAACGGCCCGCCGGTAAACAGCACTCCTTGCACTCACACTACAAACCCCACTATGCACTGCAACAGCTTCCTGCGCACCAACGCCTTCTCCCGCTGCTAACAGCGCTAATGACACAGTGATCCGCGGTTAGCGGATAAACACGGTGAATGCATCAGTAAACACTTTTTACCGTGACGTTTAAACTAGCCTCCCCCCAAAAAACAGGCAAACGAAAAGTGGACTCTGAAAACAGGGATTTTAAAACAGGTGGGCGGCAGAGTAGCTGTTTGTTAACATCGCAGGTAAACCTGTGTGTCTTGTATGTGTGGCTGATGTGGCCGTGATTAAAGAATATAACATAAGACGGCACTATGAGACAAAACATTAGGACAAGTACAAAAACATGGACATACAGCAAAAGCTACAGAAGGCAGAGGAGTTTAAGAAGAGTCTGGTACTACAGCAAGCAATGTTCACCAACGCAAGTGAAGCTTTAATGTGTGAGGAAAGACTGTTCAATAAATGCTAATCCTGTTTGGCCCATGTTTGACATCCCTGGACTAAAGGGATACAAACTGTGCAGCAGCAGATGAGCTACTGTCTCTAACTTTACATCTACAAGGTGGACCAGCAAGTAGTAGGGGTGTCTAATAGAGTGGACAGTGAGTGGACATAGTGTTTAAACAGCAGCACTGCTGTGCCTGATCCACTCACACCAGCACAACACACACTAACACACCACCACCACCACATCAGTGTCACTGCAGTGCTGAGAATGACCCACCACCCAAATCTGTGGTGGTCCTGTGGGGGTCCTGATCATTAAAGAACAGAGTAATAAAGTATACAGTTTCCTTCATTTTTGCCACTTATCATTGCCATGTTATTTCAACCATTATTTATTCTGAAGTGCACCGGGGGGCGCCAGTGCATTTCAGTGCAAATCAGATAAACGCTCTTGCAACTCACTATCGGGTCACCCAAAGTAATTATCTACAACTTTAGAGTTTGTATCTGAAACCTACCTGGTTTATTCTTTAAATTAATGGGAAGGTAACTTAACCAGTTTATATTTCATTTGTAGCAGACCATGTAGGTCAATTACTTTAATATATAATAATAACTAGAGAAGTGCATTTCCTGAAAAAAAAAACAGAGGATGGTTGCGTGGAAACGAGAAATAGAGGAGTTCGGGTCAGTATGTCTGTGGATTAGAGGTTGGGAATCTGCTCTGAGTGTGTACAGACAGTTTGGAGGCTGTAGGGTAAATGAAACCATAATGTTTGGGTGCAGCTAAAAATGAATGGGATCCTATGGGAGGAATGAGGGATGAATAAACAACAAATAGACGAGTACAGGTCAGTATGTCTGTGGATTAGTGTTTGGGAATCTGCCTTAAAAGAGTACATGCAGTTTGGAGGCTGTAGGTTAAATGAAACCATGAGGTTTGGGTGGGTGTGACCGAAAATGAATGGGACTCTATGGGGAATAGTATACAGATATACAGATATACAGATATACAGATATACATATCTCTGTATATAAAGTATACAGAGAATCAGATGAACTACAGTCTGTAAGTGTAGCTCCTGTATGGTCAGTGGAGCTGATACAGTGGACAGTGTGTGTAGATATAAGGAGGTGGTGTTAATGTTATGGCTGATCAGTGTTTAATCAGACGAAGAACACAAATACAGACACAGTGAATGGATCAGTGGATCACTTTGCAGAAGAAAGAAAAAAAGATGAACTTTAAATGTAAGTTAATGTAACAAGTTTTGATCCAACGGGTGGGTTTATATTTGGGTCCGGAACATTACAGTGATACCCTGCTGCATTTTAGCTCTGGTGTGTTTAAAGTTCACACTGACATATTTACCATTAAACCAAAATATGTAAACAGACGTCAGACGACTTAAAGGTCACGACTGATCGGCAAGATGACGTACAATAACTGAGATAACGTGCGTCACACTTCCTGAATCGAGCAGTTCTCTGTTCTATCCAGGCTCGCTGCTTTATTTCTGCCTTGTTTTCTTCTGTCTTGTGATGTGAGAACAATAAGCCACGAGAGCACCTGTGTTATGGAGGTTGTGACTCAGAGCAGGGTGAAATCCTGGTAGTGCTTTTAGAAAACAGAGAAACATCAGCGCCCTAATGCAGAATATCATTATGTGTGCAGTGAAATGAGTATGTGGGGCAATACTGACCAAAACAGTTTTCTGTAATTTAGTGAATAATGATAATAAACGATATTGTGCATTGTTTAAAAATGTGTTTGTAAAAGTCTTATATTTTACTAGCAGGCACTTTTTAAAAGAATATTAATATCCATCCATCCATCCATCCATCCATCCATCATCTTCCTCTATATCCCACTAGTCTGGGTAGTTGGCTTGTCCGCCAATCCCTATATCATCAGATGAAGGCTCTGTTTTAGTGAATGACTCTGCTGAAGTTTGCTGAGTGTGTGTTTAGCTGGTCTAGGTCTGTCTTGGACAGCACGCTCCTGAAGCTCTTCATACTCCTCATACTCTGTTCATACTCCTCACACTCTGTTCATACTCCTCATACTCTGTTCATACTCCTCATACTCTGTTCATACTCCTCACACTCTGTTCATACTCCTCATACTCTGTTCATACTCCTCATACTCTGTTCATACTCCTCACACTCTGTTCATACTCCTCACACTCTGTTCATACTCCTCATACTCTGTTCATACTCCTCATACTCTGTTCATACTCCTCACACTCTGTTCATACTCCTCACACTCTGTTCATACTCCTCACACTCTGTTCATACTCCTCATACTCTGTTCATACTCTGTTCACACTCTGTTCATACTCCTCACACTCTGTTCATACTCCTCACACTCTGTTCATACTCCTCACACTCTGTTCATACTCCTCACACTCTGTTCATACTCCTCACACTCTGTTCATACTCCTCACACTCTGTTCATACTCCTCACACTCTGTTCATACTCCTCATACTCTGTTCATACTCCTCACACTCTGTTCATACTCCTCACACTCTGTTCATACTCCTCACACTCTGTTCATACTCCTCACACTCTGTTCATACTCCTCATACTCTGTTCATACTCCTCATACTCTGTTCATACTCCTCACACTCTGTTCATACTCCTCATACTCTGTTCATACTCCTCACACTCTGTTCATACTCCTCATACTCTGTTCATACTCCTCACACTCTGTTCATACTCTGTTCATACTCTGTTCATACTCTCTTCATACTCCTCATACTCTCTTCATACTCCTCATACTCTCTTCATACTCCTCATACTCTCTTCATACTCCTCATACTCTGTTCATACTCTGTTCATACTCCTCATACTCTCTTCATACTCCTCATACTCTCTTCATACTCCTCATACTCTGTTCATACTCCTCATACTCTGTTCATACTCCTCATACTCTCTTCATACTCCTCATACTCTCTTCATACTCCTCACACTCTCTTCATACTCCTCATACTCTCTTCATACTCTGTTCATACTCCTCATACTTTGTTCATACTCCTCATACTCTGTTCATACTCTGTTCATACTCTGTTCATACTCTGTTCATACTCTGTTCATACTCTGTTCATACTCTGTTCATACTCCTCACACTCTGTTCATACTCCTCACACTCTGTTCATACTCCTCATACTCTGTTCATACTCCTCATACTCTGTTCATACTCCTCATACTCTGTTCATACTCCTCACACTCTGTTCATACTCCTCACACTCTGTTCATACTCCTTATACTCTCTTCATACTCCTCACACTCTGTTCACACTCCTCATACTCTGTTCATACTCCTCACACTCTGTTCATACTCCTCACACTCTGTTCATACTCCTCACACTCTGTTCATACTCCTCATACTCTGTTCATACTCCTCACACTCCGTTCATACTCCTCATACTCTGTTCATACTCTGTTCATACTCTGTTCATACTCTGTTCATACTCTGTTCATACTCCTCATACTCTCTTCATACTCCTCATACTCTCTTCATACTCCTCATACTCTCTTCATACTCTGTTCATACTCCTCATACTTTGTTCATACTCCTCATACTCTGTTCATACTCTGTTCATACTCTGTTCATACTCTGTTCATACTCCTCACACTCTGTTCATACTCTGTTCATACTCCTCATACTCTGTTCATACTCCTCATACTCTGTTCATACTCCTCATACTCTGTTCATACTCCTCACACTCTGTTCATACTCCTCACACTCTCTTCATACTCCTCATACTCTGTTCATACTCCTCATACTCTCTTCATACTCCTCATACTCTCTTCATACTCCTCATACTCTCTTCATACTCCTCACACTCTGTTCATACTCCTCATACTCTGTTCATACTCTGTTCATACTCCTCATACTTTGTTCATACTCCTCATACTCTGTTCATACTCCTCACACTCTGTTCATACTCCTCATACTCTCTTCATACTCCTCATACTCTCTTCATACTCCTCATACTCTCTTCATACTCCTCATACTCTCTTCATACTCCCCATACTCTCTTCATACTCCTCATACTCTCTTCATACTCCTCATACTCTCTTCATACCACTCATACTCTGTTCATACTCTGTTCATACTCTCTTCATACTCTCTTCATACTCCTCATACTCTCTTCATACTCCTCATACTCTCTTCATACTCCTCACACTCTGTTCATACTCCTCATACTCTGTTCATACTCCTCACACTCTGTTCATACTCCTCACACTCTGTTCATACTCCTCATACTCTGTTCATACTCCTCATACTCTGTTCATACTCCTCATACTCTGTTCATACTCCTCACACTCTGTTCATACTCCTCATACTCTGTTCATACTCCTCATACTCTGTTCATACTCTCTTCATACTCCTCATACTCTCTTCATACTCCTCATACTCTCTTCATACTCCTCATACTCTCTTCATACTCCTCATACTCTCTTCATACTCCTCATACTCTCTTCATACTCCTCATACTCTCTTCATACTCCTCATACTCTCTTCATACTCCTCATACTCTCTTCATACTCCTCATACTCTGTTCATACTCCTCATACTCTGTTCATACTCCTCATACTCTGTTCATACTCCTCATACTCTGTTCATACTCCTCATACTCTCTTCATACTCCTCATACTCTCTTCATACTCTGTTCATACTCCTCATACTTTGTTCATACTCCTCATACTCTGTTCATACTCTGTTCATACTCTGTTCATACTCCTCATACTCTGTTCATACTCTGTTCATACTCTGTTCATACTCCTCACACTCTGTTCATACTCCTCACACTCTGTTCATACTCCTCATACTCTGTTCATACTCCTCATACTCTGTTCATACTCCTCATACTCTGTTCATACTCCTCACACTCTGTTCATACTCCTCACACTCTGTTCATACTCCTTATACTCTCTTCATACTCCTCACACTCTGTTCACACTCCTCATACTCTGTTCATACTCCTCACACTCTGTTCATACTCCTCACACTCTGTTCATACTCCTCACACTCTGTTCATACTCCTCATACTCTGTTCATACTCCTCACACTCCGTTCATACTCCTCATACTCTGTTCATACTCTGTTCATACTCTGTTCATACTCTGTTCATACTCTCTTCATACTCTCTTCATACTCTCTTCATACTCCTCATACTCTCTTCATACTCCTCATACTCTCTTCATACTCTGTTCATACTCCTCATACTTTGTTCATACTCCTCATACTCTGTTCATACTCTGTTCATACTCTGTTCATACTCCTCACACTCTGTTCATACTCTGTTCATACTCCTCATACTCTGTTCATACTCCTCATACTCTGTTCATACTCCTCATACTCTGTTCATACTCCTCACACTCTGTTCATACTCCTCATACTCTCTTCATACTCCTCATACTCTCTTCATACTCCTCATACTCTGTTCATACTCCTCATACTCTCTTCATACTCCTCATACTCTCTTCATACTCCTCACACTCTGTTCATACTCCTCATACTCTGTTCATACTCTGTTCATACTCCTCATACTTTGTTCATACTCCTCATACTCTGTTCATACTCCTCACACTCTGTTCATACTCCTCATACTCTCTTCATACTCCTCATACTCTCTTCATACTCCTCATACTCTCTTCATACTCCTCATACTCTCTTCATACTCCCCATACTCTCTTCATACTCCTCATACTCTCTTCATACCCCTCATACTCTGTTCATACTCTGTTCATACTCCTCATACTCTCTTCATACTCTCTTCATACTCCTCATACTCTCTTCATACTCCTCACACTCTGTTCATACTCCTCATACTCTCTTCATACTCTCTTCATACTCTCTTCATACTCCTCATACTCTGTTCATACTCCTCATACTCTCTTCATACTCCTCATACTCTCTTCATACTCCTCACACTCTGTTCATACTGGATAAACAGGTTAGCTGTGTTGATCTTTAACGGCTGTTTTCTTACAAAGTCTGTAAACTGTCGTCTTCTGAGTAACGTCAGTCTTTTCAGATCCAGACCAGCTCCACACGAGTGAAGATGATCCTCATCTAGGAGTTAAATCTAAGGTGGTAGACTGTAGACGAGGCTGGCGGTGTCTGAGTTTCTTCCCCTGGTGCAGTGTGTTCACTCACGTTCAGCTATGGGTGTGCTGTTTAGGTAGCTATGCTAGCTTTAGCCTCTGCTATCACTTTTATGCACACTAGCAGCAGCCTGTACTAAAGCCTGTGGAGTCGAGGTGTTGGGATTGTTGTTTTCCAGTCAGTAGTGTACTCGATAACGTCATCTCACGCATCGTTAACACGCCAATTCAGATATTATCATATATCGCACAACCCTAATGTGGGGGTATTGACTTTTGATATTTGAAAAAGACCCAACCTATCCATATTACCGTATTATGTTAATATCAGAGCCAATGAAAGGAAACACATGCAGCTATTATAAGACCATATGAGTTTTTCTTTTATGAACTAGAGAATGACTGCAGAGAGCAGACGACTGCTCATTTAGAGCAACTAAGCAGAACATACAAGGTTCAGTTCGGATAAGTGTTGTAAATATTTCTTACATACTACACCACCTGTTAAAAAGCTGGTTTATACAGATGGCCATCACACCAAATACTACAGAGGTTACGAGAAGATTATGGTTCAGCAAATTCACTTATATTATGGCAGGAACCTCCCAAGGAAATCTGCCCCAAACCCAGAAGCTAACGACTTGGCCAGACGGGTCACATGGGCCAGACAAACTATGAAGTGCAGTTGCCAGTCTAAGGTAAACCTTTCTAAGAGCATGTCTGTACTGCAGTATCTTCAAGAATAGGGCATAAACACTGAACTGGTCTCTTTCATTTTGATGGCAAATAAATAAATTACAAAACAATACATATACAAAAATAACATCTGAGAATAATTTCATTGAAGAGCCGAAGACTCTTCAAGGCTGAAAATCAAGATTTTTAGCACCTCTGAGAAGTAAATCGTTCAGTAAATAGATAAACAGGTTATTATTAGCTTTGACACACAACCTGGCTCAAAAGTGACCCGACTGAGATTTTATTTTCTATATCTTTGCAATAAATTCAATTCACCATTCGAGCTTCCATGAATTCCTCAATTTACTTGTTGTTGATCATCACAGATCCTGATTTCAGTGTAATTATTTACTTATTTAATAAAAAATCATTTTTATAACACTAACACACAACATGTGTCAGAATTAACCCTTACAAACTATATTTGTTCATGAAGTAAATAAATAAGACTTAAAATAATGATTTAAAAACAGATTTTTAACAGTTGCAACACTAAATAATGAAATAAACTGATTTTAATAGACAAACCAAAGCAAGTTTGACCCCATGTTGTGCATGAGAAGGGTTTTGCTTAGCTTGTGCATCAAAGGTTTAAGAGTGTAATGGGTATAAACAAAGTTTACTCTATAAAAAGCTGTTCCAATTATATTATAAGGTTTACATCATGTTGTAATTACTATCCCAGCAAGTGTAGCACAGAATATCTAATAAAAACTGCTGCACATTTATGTATTTTGTTTTGTTTCATTGATTCATTCATATTTCACAATTCCACTTCTAATACTGGCCTCAGAGTAAGTGGCGTGCCGCGAATGGTGCTGCGGTACCTTTATAACCTGCTCAAAGGCCAGAGCGTAGTTCAGCAGCATCGGCCTCTGGGACGGAATCATCTGCTGGTCGATGACGTTGTAGAAATGAGCCACCTGTAGAAAACAGACGCAAAGTTTAAACTCTGTTTATAAATATGCATTCATATACACTAAACACACTACTGCAGCTATCACTGGCGACATAATCATACTGTAAACCCCACATCAGGAAAAGTTATGAAATGACTTAAGTTTGGGAGAAGGACCAGAGCCAAACTTCTCCTCTCCATCATTACACACTCCATATAAACCACTTCTCTACCCTCACCTTCACACCTCACCACCTCCCCAGCTCCTCCATGTCTTCCAAAGTCTAACTCACTCTTCGCTTGGCAAGGGTTTGAAGGGTTGAAGCCTGGCTTCAAATCCCAGCACCGGAAGCCACTGAGAATTCCAGCCCAAAGTTTCTCAGAGTTCCCCTTCCTTGCCCTGCATAAGTGGTCCGCACTTCGCAAAGTATATATTGAAAAGAAACAGTGATTTCTAAAATTTGACTTGTATTTCATTGCACACACAGTATTAACACAACATATGTCACGGTTTGTCTCACTAGATCTGTCACTCTCTCTCTATCCGGGGTCGACGAGAGGAGGTTTCTCTCAAGAAGGTAGTTTCTCCTCGCCACTGTCACCTCTGGTTTGCTCTAGAGGGGCTTGGACCTGGATACCCATTCTCTTGTTTATGTATGTCTTTTATGTTAAGGAGTTCAAAAGCTAAGCAATAACTCTAGATCTACCTATAGGTTGCACAATTTATTCCTTTGTAGTCGATCAGCCAAGACATAAACATAAACTTCAGACACCACATGTGTCCTGACTAACTGACTGCATTTAGAAGGGAATCTGTGTTGGATTAGACTTTTTGGTGAAGGCTTCTTCTGAAGGGCTGTTCTCACCTGTTTGAGTATCATGGCCTGTCTGTAGAACTTCTCCGCGGTGGTGGCAGCCTGGTGAATTTTGGCAGGGATGCTGAATCCCAGAGCAGAAAGCTGCCTCACCTCGCGCAGCAAACTCACCAACCGCTCCGAGTAGTGGATCTTCAGCTTCCCGTCCATATGGTCCAGTTCCATGACACGGTTACTTGCCTGCAAACTACACAGAGACACATTCAGAAAATCACGTTCAGGACATGCCGAGCGGACGGCGTCAGGCCACTGCAAGGCGTAAACGCAGTGTGTGCCGCCGTCATCTTAAATCAATTGAATTCAGGTGGTCCAATCACTTCTATGGCCACAGGTGTATAAAACCCAGTACCTAGTCATGCAGACTGCTTCTACACACATTAGTGAAAGAAGGGGTCTCTCTCAGGAGCTCACTGGACTCTAGAGCAGTGGAGACGTGTTCTCTGGAGTGAAGAATCACGCTTCTCCGTCTGGCAATCTGATTGGCGAGTCTGGGTTTTCGTGGTTGCCAGGAGAACGATACTTGTCTGACGAGTGTAAAGTTTGGTGGAGGGGGGATTATGGTGTGGGGTTGTTCTTCAGGAGGTGGGCTCCAGTGAAAGGAACTCTTAATGCTTCAGCAGACCAAGATATTCTGGACAATTTCATGCTCCCAACTTTGTGGGGGACAGTTTGGGGACAACTCCTTCCTGTTTCAACATGATTGCCCACCAGTGCACAAAGCAGCTCCATAAAGACATGGAGGAGGGAGTTTGGTGTGGAAGAACTTGACTGGCCTGCACAGAGTCCTGACCTCAACCTGATAGAACACCTTTGGGATGAATTAGAGCGGAGACTGTGAGCCAGACCTTCTCGTCCAACATCAGTGTCTGACCTCAGTAATGAGCTTCTGGAAGAACGGTCCAACATTCCCATAAACACTCTCCTAAACCGTGTGGAGAGACTTCCCAGAAGAGCTGAAGCTGTTATAGCTGCAAAGGTTGGGCTGACATCACATTAAACCCTATGGATTAAGAACGGGACGTCACTCAAGTTCATGTGCGTTTGAAGACAGACGAGCGAAAGTTAGACTTATGTCTGTTCATTAGTTCACTGTTGTTTGTTTGTGTTGCAGTAAAAAGGTGGGCGTGCTCTGCTGCGGTCCTAAAGCCGTCTCCAGAGCTACAACACCTCTGCAACTCGTACTTCACGAGAGGAACCGTCTTGGAGTATGACAAAGAGTCATTCAGCTGAGACGCACAGACGGACAGAGAGACAACATAGAAATCAGTTTCACCTCCGCCTGAGAAAGAAGTTGAGAACATAGAGACGATGCAGAGAAGGAATGGAGACATTTCAATTTCCAGACAAGCAGGATGTTTTTGATCTACAGAAGAAGAGACAGAAGAATGAATTCCAGTTTATAGTGTTTATAAAGGGTCTGCGCTGATGTCCCAGCTGACTCAAGTTCCTGCCGTTACGCCCACTGAGTGGCAGAAAGACTAAAATAAAACAGAGCTGATGGGAGTTTGACTACATTTAAGGAGCAAAACAACAATAAATAAAAAAACTGCAGTACACAAAACTGTGGTGAGTTTGAGTTCATACAAAGTGTGGTGTGCTCCAGAATTCCTAATCACCTGATTCCAGATTTGGGATCTGCGAGTCCTGACAGTAGATCCCGAGACCAGTCCTCAAAATGCTCCTGCTCGTACGCCCTCAGCTGCTCCTGCAGATCTGCACAGAAACGAGTGAACGCACCAAAACCAGGCAGGTCCGACAGCAGAGCCTCGGCCATCTTCACAGAGCTTTCCACCTGAACACACACACAAACAGAGATTAACACATAATTAACTCATAATTAAACCAGATTATCTCAGTTCAATCAACCTTTCTAAATCAACATACACCCTTCAGTCCATGTGGGGCTGTTCATTCATTATCTATATGACACACTGTAATCTATAAACACGGACCAACGTTTGTTAGAAAAGGTAAAACATGTAGCCTGAATTTGAAAAATATTGTTTTCTATATTTTGCTTTGTAAATCCAATTCAACTACACATTATTCAAGCTATTCTTACATAAGCTATATTAATTATTCAGTACATAATATGAAACATTCATAGTAACTACTATAAACCATTTAATCTTCCTTGAGTTCTGTAAAATTATCAGACTCGCTCTGCTGATTGGATTACCTGTCAGGTTCCTAGAGTTCCTACTGAGCTTCTGCTTTTAGCACCAGTGAGCTGGAATTCACTGCAAGAAACTCTAAAACTCAGCTCGTTGGTGTCACTAAATTATTTTAAACTTTTAGTTTCTAACCACCTTCAGTCAGCTTGTACTTGTTTTAATTAAGTTTTCTTTTGCCTTTTATTTATTTTATTTATTTTGTCCTTTTATATATCAAATTTAAGTTTTAACTTTTTTTTATTTATTTAATTTAATTTTTTTTCTATTTTTGGCCTTTTTTACATTTTTATTATATTATTATACTATCCAATCTCGGTTTTACATTTTATTTTCATTATTAACTTTCTTCATAATCTTGGTTTATTTAATTTATTTAATGTATATTCTTCTATTACTAATTATTATCTCTATATTTCATTGTTTTATATTTTTAGCTTTTCCGCTTATCCTTCTATCTTTTAATAAAATAATTATTGTTTGCCTGTTTTTCTAATATTTTTATTATTTAATTCTTATTGTTTTACTCATGAAATTTCTTATTTTAGCTTCCTTGATTAAATACTTGATCCTAATTTGAAATTATTTCCAGTCCCTTTAAGTTGTATATGCTCGGCTGCGCTGAAAATGAGGGTTACCCTCAATGTATTACAGAATGAAAATAAAGGCTGATTGATTGATTGATTGATTGATTAATAACTACAATGTTATTTAATAACTACTATTGGTTATTTAGAATCTATTGTGAATTATTCAGTAATTAGTTATTATTATAAACTATTTAATATCTACTATAGAACCTCGGCGTATATTTTGTAGCGGTGACCCCACGTACAGACCCTTTAAGGGGTAAGAAAAAAAAAACGTTTTCCATGTTCAGCCTTTAAACTGCAACTGACGCTGCTACAGAGCCACTGTAGAGACAGTTCGGCTGGTGATACCACAGTTAGTGTTTTTTACCTTCGTGAGCAGCTGTCTGACCCACACTATATTGTTGACAACCTCAGGAAGGTTCCGGCCTGACAAGGGTCCGCTCTTGTCTCCCGGAGTTCCGTGGCAGCGGCTTTCAAAATCGGCTCGCAAACCTGAACCAGAAAAAATGAGCCACCAGTTTATACATCTATACAGCAACAGGCCACGACATGATTCATACACTGAATTATGTGCATTAGAATACGTCTGTTTGCTGACAATTCAATTGTTTTCACTACCAAAATATCCCAACCAATAAAGGATAGAAAGTATGGAAAAGGTGTTTGTACAAAAAAGAATGTTTTAATCTCATCACTCTTTCATGCTTTTGCTAGTTGCTCAGTAAACAAAGCCTGATATTTAGTTTTTTTTCCTTTAATTTGGTTTACACTGAGAACCAGACAACATTAGTCATAAAACTGTGTGCCAGCCACATTCATAGCAGCGTTTAAAGCAGAAATCCACTGTTTTTTTTTGTATTCAAATACCAAATGCTAATTATCTCTGTATGTTTACAGTGGCTTACATTCACATTTCATAAGATTTAATCCAATCTCTACTTTGTGAAGTTATTTGATATTTATAATAGGTTTACAGTGACTCCTTCTGAATGAGAATTTAAGTCTGTCGCATACTATTATTGGAGGACAACATGGACCAATTACAGACAGCATTTTAAGCTCGTGTTAAAACCACTGTGTAAAACATATTGTGTGTAGAATAATATATTAAGCAGTAATGCTTAACTGTTGAACTTAATCATTATAATAAGATAATCAAGAAAATGTTTGTTGGTCCAAACAGGAAAGGTTGTTGAAAGGGTTCCTGACTGGTTTTAGATTGAAGCACCCAATAAAACACACTGTTACAATGTCTCCACAAGGGGGCGCCATTAGCAGATTTTGTAAATTCTTTGTTCGCTTAAAGAGGCTTTAGCTACAAACACGTTTCCAAAATTTCCCAAGTGTGCAAAATGTAAATAAAAACAGAATGCAGTGATGTGGAAATGATTTAAACTCTATATGTAACTGAAAACAGTGAAAATACAACATTAAAAGTTGAAACTAATACATATATCGTCCCTGTCCAATGAAAAAATGTATCTCTATTTTTGTCGATTTTGAGTTTTCACTCGTTTACATTGTGTAACATTTTCATGAAGAATGGACCAATAGAAAGGCTCCAAAATAGCTTGACAATAATTCTGGTTCCATTGACTCACATTGAAAGTACAGTATGTTTTTGGTCTCTCCTGTAAAGTTGCAATTTTGAATATACTTGTTTTTCATTGGATAGTGACGATGTAAGTACATAAAGGGCTTTGAAAAAGTAATCATACCCTTGAACTTTTCCACACTTTTTTCATGTTACAGCCACAAACTGAAATGTATTTTATTGGGATTTTATGTGATAGACCAACACAAAGTAGGAAGTAATTTCTGAAGTGAAAAGAAAATAATACACGGTTTTCAAAGATTTTAAGAAATAAAAATCTGGACAATGTTTCTGAAAATCCCAATAAAATACATTTAAGTGTTTAAAGTAATTAGATTACTGTAATGTGAGTGTGTTAGGAATTCAAATGTTTATTATTTGTATGCGCTGTGGGGGGGGCTTAGAAGCATGAGGAAAACGCATGGCCAGTCCAGACTTAAGTTAAAATAGTTAAAGACTAAGAGTCTACGCTCTGACTCGACTTTTAGAGGCACAAATTACACATAGCCTACATGCCTTGCACACAAGAAATCAGTCAGTTTGTGACTACATATTTTGGCAGAGAGTCGTTTGAGAAGCAGCTATGTGTGTTTTAAAGCTCCCGCGGTGTCGAGAACAGTCTTAGGTTCCACACTGGACGATTAAGAAACGATTAAGAGACTTTACAAGTGACTCTACAGAAAGAAACAAGTTACACGTGTTAATAATCTTAAAATAATCTGCTATGATAAGATAAACAGGTAAACAGGTGCTGTCCTGCTGCTGTGTTGTTGAAGCTCTACGGGATGTTTGAGCTTCAAGGTCTCGTGTATAGCAGTTGTGCTGTTGTGATCATCTCCACTGTGCAGAGCTGACAGAGCACCACACTGTTGTGTTTCTGTGTGAAACACTCCCACAACTATAGATTCACGTGAGAGATTGTTTGTAGCTGCAGCTTGCGCTCCGGATAAATCCATGCCTTCAGTAGGCGTGGCCTTTTTTGCGACACATTGACACACGTTGTGCTAATCGACATAATTTTATAATTGACAGCTTCGTAGAGATTACAGCCCAAAACTCATAAATCTTGTTGTAATTTTATTGCTGAGTTTCTTCACGTGTAATTTGTTTTGTGAAGTTAATCGGGGTCCACTGATGGCTGTCAGACCTTTACAGTAGTCGAGCAGTCGTGTCAGCAGGATCTCTCTCTCGGACTGGAGCTCTTTGCTCACTGTGGGACGTCTGATGATCTCTCTGTGCTTCTGGAACACCTGCAGACACTGAGCACACAAGGATATGCGTACATATGTAAAGCAGTTCCCTCTGTTTTTTATGATGGAAACTGAATGGAGGTGTTTGTGTTTACCTGTTGAGGGCTGTCCTGTACATCTCTGATGTAAGTCTTTAGTTTTCGTGCTGCTTCCTCTTCGGCAGGAGCGACCAGCCTCTCAAACTGAGACACAGCGGCTCTCCACAGAGGCTAAACATATACACACAGGTAAGAGTGTTTATTAGAACCATCCAGCATGTATGAACACTTAATGGCCTTTATATCAGAAACAACTGCTATATCCACAAAAGTCTGAAGGTCTCTGGTAAACATTTTCTAATAAACAGGTTAATGCGTCCTTTACATACAATTAATACTTCTGCACATGTTAATACATAATTATCACTTACCTGGGAATTTAGCATATTGTAAACATAAAATAACCATTACGCATATATTGCGATTTTTCAAATCTTACTATTAAAACACACCACTGTATGAACAGGTTTGTCAATGCTTACAACAGCATTGCGCCCTTGTGCCACTTGTTAATGTTGGAGTGGAGCTGAAAATGGATTACAACACTGCCATCTAGTGGTCAGAGGTTTAAACACAATACACCGTGATTCACTGTCTGCCAGGAATCCATGTATCGATACTGTATTTTTGAGAATCGATACAGTATCACCAAACATAATATCCCGATATTCGATATTTCGATATTTTCGTACACCCCTAGTTTTAAGGTCTGCCTCTTGATTATTATAAGTATTAAAATGCTGTTTCTAACGGACCTTGTAAGCAAATAATAACCCTCTAATAATATAAACATATACTATTAGCAGGTTTTGAAATGTGGTACTAATGTATTTCCATGATGTGGTAATAAGGTCTTCTGTAAAATAACTATGACTAGACTGTTTGTTGACTGATAAGTAAAATTAACTGTAATCTTCAACTTTCAATCAAGAATATTTACATTGACCAAACTTGGTAGCAAATGTGAGTAAACAGTCTTATTTCAGGTGTAAGTACACTTATACATGTTATTTGTTACAAATATGTTTTGTTGATGGTTGTGTTTCTTTGCTGGAAAGGGAGCTGATAGTAATACTTAATAGTTTATAAACTAAAAATATAATTTGTATGCACTTACTAAAGGTCAGACATTGGTTATTAAACATTAGTTTCTTTTAAAAATACAAGGGGCCTCCACCGGTCAGCTGTATCACTCAGCAGATAGATGACAATATGTTTTCTTTAGTGTCATATATATATATATATATATATATATATTATTATATTATTATATTATTATATTATTATATTATTTGTGACACAGAACATATATTTTACCACAGAAGTATATTAGTATTATCAGTATTGTATCAGTACTTGGTAATGGCCTATATTTAAGGATCAGGTATCGGTAGAAAGACAAGAAGTAGTACCTTTGTTCTCTGCTCCGCCCTAGCCCTGCCTTTCTCACCTGCTCCTCGTTTGTATCAGCCTTTTCAGGTGTCTGTCCCTAGTTAATCTGTGTATTCAGTCTTCCTGCTTTGCCCTCTCCCTTTTGGTTGTTTGTGTGATTTTTGTGTGATTTCTGTGCGTCCTGTTTCTGTATTTTACCCACTTGCCCTTTAACTTAGTTTGTATGGTTGTTTTTCTGTTTTGTTTGTAGTCTTTATGCTCTTAGTGCTTTGTGTTTGTTTTGCGTTTGTTTTTCATTAAATATTTGTTTAAAACTTGCGTGTGCGTCCGACCCTCGGTTTGTCCTGCCCTCACTGTGACAGTATTAGTAAATCTCTAATACAATAATCATTTTTAACACAAACAGCCAATCAGGTAAAACAGGCTTAATTTTTAAAAGAAAGAAGAAGAAAGCACGCGTGTGTCTGTGTGTGTGTGTGTGTGTGTGTGTGTGTGTGTGCGTGTGTGTCTACCTCAGTGTAAGGGTTGTAGAGTACAGGATTCAGTCCAGTGAATGGCTCAAACACTCTGGATGCAGGCAGTTGCTGCTGTCTGGCTGATAAATGCTGCAGTTTCTCCTGAAGTGTTCGGACCTGTAGCACCTACACACACGCGCGCGCGCACACACACACACACACACACACACACACACACAACCAGTTCATTACTTCCCTTACTGCTTTACAACCTACGTTTGGCATCGTTTTATATCAGGTAAAGAGAAAAATCATACTTATTTCACAAAACTGTTTACATCTAAACTGCAAAAGTTTGAACAGCTCCGGGTTAATTACAGGCATTGTTAATTTCTAAAACAAACTCTCAAACGTGCATTTGCTGCAGCTTTCAGTGCACAGTTTCTATTAATTTGCTTTGAACACATCAGAAAAAGAAATTAACTGGGGTCACTAAACTTCTGAACACAGGTCTCCTGGGGTGATAATATGAGGTTTTCACAGCTTTCTCAATTATTATGGAGGTATCAACCCCTGCTGATCAGTCTGGACATATTTCCCATCTCATAATTTTAATAATCTTACACATTATATTAATTATGTTCATAAAATAATTATTTTCTTTATACACCTGCAACAGTTGGGTTAAAATTTAGAGAAGGAAGAATCGATCAGCTATGTAACAATATCGGTCG
Source organism: Megaleporinus macrocephalus (assembly GCA_021613375.1). Classification (NCBI taxonomy): domain Eukaryota; kingdom Metazoa; phylum Chordata; class Actinopteri; order Characiformes; family Anostomidae; genus Megaleporinus; species Megaleporinus macrocephalus. Next base: position 6,195,209 of record CM038716.1, read on the forward strand.
ATTTCTAATCAAAATATGCAATCAACCGATATTTCTCCAATTTAGCCGATCCCGAGAGCCGATCAATGGTGTTACATCACTGTGCCATCTAGATGCGCCACCATTGAGACAGGATGGGACTGTTTCAGTTCACGCACACTTTATATAAAGACTCAGTCATAGACTGCCTCAGTCAGAGACTGCCTCTACCTGTGCAGCTTCTAAAGCTTTGCTATCCAGATTTCAAACAGAGACTCTTTTCTTTGGTCTTTAGTTTATTAAACTGTAAATACTGTTTGACCAGAGGAGGATGGGGGTTCCTCCCAAGGTTTCTTCCTCCAGTCTGAGGGCCACTGTTCTTGCCACTGTTGTCACTGGGGGATATATGTTGTGACTGTCTGTTTTCAAAACTCTGTAAAGCTGCTTTGAGACAACATCGTTGTAAAAAGCACTACACAAATAAACTTTTCTTGACTTAACTTAAAGCGGCGGCCTCGCGAGAACAGTTTATGGTGTTCACTGTACATGCTAACAGAAAACATGTCGTCCATCTGGCTGTGTTTTATCGTATGTGACTCAGACTCATCCAGGACACTCTTTAACATCTGTCAAACAAACGTGTCTCGTTGGGAAATCAAGACAAAGAAATTTAACACTACTGATCTGATATGGCACTTAACAGTACACCACGCGGCTGAATACAGTGAGTATCAGCAAACAGCAGAGCTAGCACGCACAGCTAACACAAAACAAACAACCCAGAACACCGTACAGACCAGATCTGACCGGTACGAACAGAACAGCAGCAGCAACAACCAGAGAGCTAAAGAACCCACAGCCAGAGTGATTACGTTTATAACGCTAGATAACCATGTTTCAACCATGTTTCATGACTTGCTGGTGCTAATAATTGCATGTAGCCTGCCGTGGCATATAGCCCCGCCCTCAATCAGTATCGGCTATCGGCCAATCGCACTGAAAGGTGATCGACAATCAGAATCGGCCTCAAAAGCACTGATTGGTCCATCTCTATTAAAATGAATGAAAACATTTATTCCACATTTAAATGGTTGTGTGATGATTGACAGATGCTGTCCTACCTCCTCCAATCGCTGCATGAGGTTGTTAAGCCCATCTGGGCGGAGCTTATCCCCCTCCCACAGATGGGGCGAATAGCGCTTCCACACCTGTCCGGTCAGGTGCTCACAGACCCCCACCCACTGCTCACACACAGCCACGCCCTCTCTCAGACTTTCTCTCACAGTCAGATACGGATCCTCCCACAGACGCAGAGCGCACAGCTTCTTCTGAACGAAACGCCCCAGAGACGAACCTGCGCGTGTTCAATCAGCATTAGTAACACAATTCCCTAAAACAGCAGACAGGAATTAAATATCAACAATATTCATTCAACCTAAATCAATACAACAAAACGCTAACTTTCATTTATATAGACTGAGACTGATTTAAACTGAGTCTACAGTTTCTAATTAGGTTGAATGTATAACTCTAAATGTAGGTATAGTATATAAACTGAGTCTACAGTTTCTCATTAGGTTGAATGTATAACTCTAAATGTAGGTATTGTATATAAACTGAGTCTACAGTTTCTCATTAGGTTGAATGTATAACTCTAAATGTAGGTATTGTATATAAACTGAGTCTACAGTTTCTCATTAGGTTGAATGTATAACTAAATGTAGGTATTGTATATAAACTGAGTCTACAGTTTTTCATTAGGTTGAATGTATAACTCTAAATGTAGGTATTGTGATATAAACTGAGTTACAGTTTCTCATTAGGTTGAATGTATAACTCTAAATGTGGGTATTGTATATAAACTGAGTCTACAGTTTCTCATTAGGTTGAATGTATAACTCTAAATGTAGGTATTGTATATAAACTGAGTCTACAGTTTCTCATTAGGTTGAATGTATAACTAAATGTAGGTATTGTATATAAACTGAGTCTACAGTTTTTCATTAGGTTGAATGTATAACTCTAAATGTAGGTATTGTGATATAAACTGAGTTACAGTTTCTCATTAGGTTGAATGTATAACTCTAAATGTGGGTATTGTATATAAACTGAGTCTACAGTTTCTCATTAGGTTGAATGTATAACTCTAAATGTAGGTATTGTATATAAACTGAGTCTACAGTTTCTCATTAGGTTGAATGTATAACTAAATGTAGGTATTGTATGTAAACTAAGTCTACAGTTTCTCATTAGGTTGAATGTACAACTCGAAATGGAGGTATTGTATATAAACTGAGTCTACAGTTTCTCATTAGGTTGAATGTATATCTTTAAATGTAGGTATTGTATATAAACTGAGTCTACAGTTACTCATTAGGTTGAATGTATAACTCTAAATGTAGGTATTGTATATAAACTGAGTCTACAGTTTCTCATTAGGTTGAATGTATAACTAAATGTAGGTATTGTATATAAACTGAGTCCTATAGTTTCTCATTAGGTTGAATGTATAACTCTAAATGTAGGTATTGTATATAAACTGAGTCTACAGTTTCTAATTAGGTTGAATATATAACTCTAAATGTAGGTATTGTATATAAACTGAATCTACAGTTTCTCATTAGATTGAATGTATAACTCTAAATGTAGGTATTGTATATAAACTGAGTCTACAGTTTCTAATTAGGTTGAATATATAACTCTAAATGTATGAATGTATAATCGTGTATATATACCTATGACATCCATGAGTCTGCACATGCGTGTCTCAGGGTAGGGTTTGTGTTCATCTTGTCTCCACACATCATCCAGGACGTCTCGGGTGTTTTCCACCAGATCGAGAGCCTCTACTAAACTCACGCTGTCCAGATTACTGTAATCCTGCAAAACACACAAACACATATAAACAGGACATCTGTGAACTGACAGCATGACATCTATACTAAGGACGGGCAATGCAGCAAAAGTATTATACCACAATACTTGTAAATAACGTGAATATTTAATCACATATTTTCACATTTCTCCTTATTTACTATTATTTTTTTTACATTCTGCGTATTAGACAGATTAATTATTAATGCTTCTATTTTTTTAATCCATATTTCAATCTCATATTTCTGGATTGACCCTTTGACCCATTCACTGTAGTGCAGACTGGAGATCAGCTGCAGCTCACAGTGTGTTACTCTGACAGAATCTGTATCTTTTTGTGTCTTTTAAAGAATCAATTAAGACTGACTATTTATAGCTGGGGTGTCCAAACTTCAAAGGAGGCCAGGACAATTTCAAAAAGTATTATGAATACTGAATAGTGAATAATGAATTATTTAAATTAAATTAAATTAAATTAAATTAAATTAAATATTTATTTAACTAATGAATTTAATTTTACTGTAATTGCAGCAGCAGGAGATCAACAATGTAAACAATGTAATGCAATGTAAACAATGCTACAACGTACTGCGCATACTGTCTGAACATGTGCTGAACAATAGTTCGGCATCAGGTGTCTTCAGCGTTTCTCATTGTAGACTGTGTATCACTGCATCACCAAACTTATGGAACTCAATAACAGCAAGTCTTATATTTCTTAAGTCACATAATCGATTATGTAATGGAGAACATTTCTCTGACAGTGAGTTTCTTTGCAGTGACACTGACGTGATGGTGGTGTGTTAGTGTGTGTTGTGCTGGTGTGAGTGGATCAGACACAGCAGTGCTGCTGGAGTGTTTAAACACCTCAATGTCACTGCTTAGCGATTAGCATAGCCACCTCATAACCTGTTCTGGTCAGGTTCTCCTGAGCCCCATTTGCCCTCAAGAACAGTTGCTGTTGTGAGAGCAGGTCTCTATGTCCTCTTGTCTCTGAGTATTTACTATAATGTCCAGGCTTTGTTTCACAATGTCTCTTCATATTTAACTCTCTTAAGTTTAGATAACTTTGATTGCTAACACAGTGGTGAAGCGTATACATGTATAGGTAGTGCTGCCCCGGTCAGGTTAAAGGAAAATACCGATGAGCCACCAGTAATGTATTCTTACGAGTAAAGGCTCATTTATACTCAACGTTAAACACGGATACGGATACGCTTTCTTTCCGTAATCTGCGTTTATTTCGTGTGTAATTTGCACTTCCATACAATTTCCATGCGAACATGACGGAGAAAAAATTATGGGACTTTTTGAAGATTGGTTGTGCAAGTTGGTTAAAAAAAGTTTAACCATGATGTAACTTCAACACGACGCAGAGACAAACAGTCATTTTACGTAGTTTTTGAAGTAAATACAGAACTACAAGCTCATCCACCACCACCATGTTAGATTTACTCCGACCTGCCCTCTACTGGACGTGTTGCTCAACAACCACGTCACCTGAGCTGACGGAGAGATAAACAAGCTCTAACGCTGCGGGCCAATAACAATCTGTCTGCGGGCTGGACTTTGGACACCCCTGAATTATAGGATATACATATTTTATAACACAGCCACAGAAATACTCACTGGGAACTGCATTCAATTAGTGGACGTTATTGAATTACTGAAGGCATTTAATAACTTCTAATGAAGGTTATCTTGTTTATTCAATTAGCTTTAACAAACTTTTTGGCTTAGAAATGGAAACAAATCTTTCTTTAGGCTCAAATTTGAGTGGGATTGTCTATGGTTAACACAATCATAAGTAATTATTTTAATTACTCTAATTAGCTCTTTAGCTAATTAGGTTAACTAAAAGGTTTACTTCCCATAAAAGCGTTTTATGCTAATATTTTAGGCCCCAAGGAAGGGAAAGGCTTTTTTATTACAGTTGCAATAAACTGCAATTTTAGACAGTTTTTAATTATTAATTTGATAAATTTATAATATTATTTTTTAATTCTATTTTAATGATAACATTAGCAAAATATTGGACACTAGCAGAATGGCCCCAAGTAGATCCGCAGAAAATAGTTAACACAGATCAGTGTGTGTGTGTGTGTGTGTGTGTGTATGTATGTGTGTGTGTGTGTATGTATGTATGTGTGTGTGTATGTATGTGTGTGTATGTATGTGTTAGTGTGTGTTTATGTGTGTGTGTGTGTGTGTCTGTGTCTGTGTGTTAGTGTGTGTTTATGGGTGTGTGTGTGTGTGTGTGTGTGTGTGTATATACCTTCACTACAGGCTTGAACAGCTCAGAGAAGTGTGCTGCTCTGTCTCTCGCGCTGCTTCGCTCTGCCGTACGACTCACCTCCACCCAGTACTGGAACTCGTCACACGGAGCCACAATGCCTACACACACACAAACACAACAAGCCAATCAGCAGACTTTTACCCAAATACGCCCGTCGGCCGGTTTACTGCTCTGATTTTGGTCGACCTGTGGGGCAGTGACCATATGAAACAAAATGATCACTCACCCAGAACATCATCCTCAGAAAGACTCCTTTTCCCAGAGTCCTTAGTGTTTGTGTGTCGAAGCACAGAACCCAAGCCCGCCTCCAGCTCGTTGAGCAGAGACTGCAGCCACGGATCAAACACCTGGCTCCATTTCTCATCCTACACACACAGAGAGGACAATATAAACACATTCATCCTGTCTCTACACGAGCCAATAGGTTATAACACAGTACTACAGCTCTATATGAGGGGTGTCCAATCAGATCAGTGACGGTTCAGTGAAAGGGCATAGGAGCTGACATTGGAGGGGACATATTTGCTAATGTGAATCCAAGCCCACCTATAAGCTGATTACACTGTAGGAAAGGTAGTTAATCACTGTATGTATAGTGACGTAGAACAACATTTGTGGAATTACAGTAAATTATAAATAAATAAACAAAATACAACATTATCTGTACGTCTGTTTATTATTAGATAAATCCAATTAAAGCTCACTTTACAAACTAAACAAGATACTCCACATTACGTTATACTGCTGTCAGAAAATTTTTAAACTATACACGCAGTGTCTGGATTATATACATATATAACCAAAAAACATATATTATTTTCTTTGGTGGCATAATGCTAAAATGAAATATTAAAGAAATCTATGTTAAGGTTTCTTGACTAGACAAGACTAATATTAATGTTAGACAGTAAGGCTGTGTCCCAAACAGCACCCTCTGGAACATTACATACTGCACTACTGAGAGCATTTCTAACGATGGAGTCCTTTTATTTACTCATTTATTAATTTATTATATTTTATTTTTAATGTATGTAGTGTAGTAGCAGTCTGCAGTTGGGGGCGTGGCCAGAGAGTAACGTAACTTTAAGTTTCAGAGTGCTTTCTGACTAAAGTTAATATAAACGTTAGCTAACCCAAACCCTCCTAGTCTGTTACCATAACAACACATTATACTAAAGCTGTTTTATTACAGTATATATTGTCATTGTTGCTATTCATTGCTCTCATCACTGAGCTCCTGTTTAAAGCTGGCGCACGTTCCAGCGAGGCGAGAGCTCGGCTCAGTGAAGCTGCTGACGGCAGGATATTTCTGAACAGGCATCTATCTCAACACAAGCCTTAACAAAGTGAAAGACCACCTAACAACCAGACCCCGTAGCTAACAATAAACAGAGCGCGTAAACTGCGAACGCTGCCCAAACAGGCTTTTAAAATAAAAATGTTTCCGCTTTTTCTGTGGTTTCATTTTTGGGTGGGACAAATCTACCTGTTTCTGATAGTGGATAGGACATCCCCCCCGCCCCCCTTCCCCTTCAACACCCCCCACCCCCACCCGCCACCGGTTCCGACGCCAATGCTTCAGCATGGCTGCAATGTTTCCTTCTAACATAGCTTTTAAAATAGTACATTATTTATATAAAATTATTTAACAATAAAACTTCGATGTCTGACAGATTTAAGCCACTAAAAAGTCTAAATACAGAACCGGACAATTCACCATCTGCAGGCTCTTATTTATCTTTTATTTATCTTTGGTAATAAATGTAACAGAGACTGCAAGAAATGCAGAAAAGTAGGAAACTGCTTGGAAGTGCAGGCGTCTTGCAGGCTGCATCAATAACAAGGATCTGGTGTGTAGAGCTCCAGCTTTGCTTTCATAAACATATTTTTTTTTTTTCCCCCACAGAAGCGTCTTGGTTTAAAAAAGCAGTGACGTGTTTGAATGGCGTTTCCAGTTTTTGGATTATCAATGTATTTGTTGCAGCGCTGTGACAAATTCACAGACGTATAAATCAGCCTTCAGTCAGTGTGCGTACCTGTAGCAGTGCAGGGTTGAACACCCATCTGAGGGTTTGGTAGAGTGTGCTGACCGGAGACTCCAGCATGGAGGAGACGAGCACGGCCCTGCTGACGTTCTCCTCCGTGATCACACACGAGTGTAGCTTAAAAAACACCAGCAGACGCTCCTCATCCCAACCGCTGTCCACCTGCACACGGACACATGTAAGAAAGAAAGAAGGCGATCAGAACGAGGGCATGGGAAGGTTTTTGTTTGTGAACAGATGTTTCACCATGCTTAAAAGAGTTCAGAGAGTGATCTCAAAGTGATTTCTAACTAGAGTCAACCATCAACATTAAAAGCACCTCCTTGTATCTACACATTTACAACACAGTTCATCTGATTCACTGTCCGTCTACAGTTATATGAGTCATTTACATGTATCTGAAATCTACTGCACCATAAACAGTGGTTAGTTCTACAGAATAAAGAAGCACTGAGAAACTAAATACCTTGTTGGAGAAGCGCAGCTCCTCTCCTTCCTTTCTGGTGGCTAGAATGAACTGGTTGGCATCATCTAAGAAGCTGTTCAACTCTGTGCAGGCGGACAGCGAGGACGGCGGCTTCAGGCTGAAGTAGTTGCCCGCTGTGGTCAGGAGGAACAGCTTACGTGGGTCCTTCACAGCAGAATCCATCCCACTGCTAAAACACCATCACACACATACACACATATTACAAACAAACACAGAGCCTCCGTGCCAGGCATGGACAGTAGCAGTAGCTGCTGTACTCTAACTGCTGGGCTATTTAAGGTGGAATGGAAAAATTGGAACACAAAGCCTTGCATGCTTGGACAGTAACTGCTGTACTGTTAAATGCTGGGCTATTTAAGGTGGAACAGGACAACTGGAACAGAAATCTTCGTAGCCAATAAGGTGGAACGGAAACATGAGACCTTGCAGGCTTAGCCAGTAACTGCTGCACTATTTAAGGTGGAACAGGAAGATTGGAACCCAAAGCTTTATAGGCTTAGTCAGTAACTGCTGTACTGTTAACTGCTGCACCATTTAAGGTGGAACAGTAAAATTTGAACCCAAAGTCTCACAGGTTTAGACATTAACGGCTGCACTGTAACGTCTACACTATTTAAGGTGGGACATGAAATTCGAATACATATTTAAACAGTAACTGTTGTACTGTAGCTGCTGCACCATTTAAGGAGGAACAGAACCACAAAACCTTGCAGGCTCTGACAGCAGCTGCTGTACTGTTAACTGCGCTATTTAAGGTGGAACAGCAAAACTGGAACATAAAGCTTTATAGGCATAGACAGTAACTACTGTACTGTTAACTGCTGCACTATTTAAGGTGGAACGGGAAAAGTGGAACATGAAGATTTGCAGACTTAGACAGCAACTGATACACCATTTAAGGTGGAACAGCAAAACTGGAACATAAAGCTTCATAGGCTTAGACAGTAACTGCTGTACTATTTAAGGTGGAACAGGAAAACTGGAGCACAAAGCTTCATAGGCTTAGACAGTAACTACTGTACCGTTAACTGCTGCACTATTTAAGGAAGAACATGAAAATTGGAACACAAAGATTTGCAGGCATAGACAGCAACTGCTGCACCATTTAAGGTGGAATGGGAAATTGGAATACAAAGCCTCACAGGCTTATACAATAACTGCTGTACTGTAACTTCTTCAACATTTAAGGTGGAACAGAAAATTGGAATACAAAGCCTCGTGGGCTTATACAGTAGCTGCTGTACTGTAACTGCTGCACCATTTAAGGTGGAATGGGAACACAACGCGTCACAGGCTTATACAGTAGCTGCTACACCATTTAAGGTGGAATGGGAACACAAAGCCTCACAAACCTAGACAGTAACTGGGTTACAATTATTACTATAGCATTCAAGGTGGAACGGAAACACAAGACCTCGCAGGCTTCGACAGTAGATGCTGTACTGTAGCTGCTGTACCATTTAAGGTGGAACGGAAACTCGAGACCTTGCAGGCTTAGACAGTAGCTACTGTACTTTAACTGTTGCACCATTTAAGGTGGAACTAGAAAGTTCGAACAAGCAGCTGGCAAACAGGCCGCCAACTTTCGTCTCGTTATAATTTAGTACAAGCGAAACATGTAAATATTCGTTTTGACACCTTAACAAACATAATATGTTTACTCCATTAAATGTGGTTTATACTCTCAGAAGTCAAAGTCGGAGAAGCTAATGCAGCCTCAGTCTGCGGCTAAGCTAAATTAGCTCTGCTAATCACTGTTTCGCTCTGTTTCGCCCCAACTCAACAACTCTTCTGGAATTTTCTAAACGCAAATGATAGTAAAATAGTATATATTCACTATATGTCGCGTTAAAGACGAAGAAATGTTAAATAAATGACAGTTTACCGTAGGAATAAAAATTTAGCAGACCCGCGCTACTCCAACTGCTGCCCAAGCAGCGAAGCTGACGTTGTTGCCGTGGCGATACGACGACTGCGTATCTCACCTTATGTAAAAAATATAAAAATAATATTACTAAACTCGTTCAAACTGCAGGAGTATGTTAATTTAGCATACTCTTTATTATACTCCATAATCAGCCATATAGTTTCGTGATATACTATTTAATAAGATAATATACGGTTTCATGACTCTACGTAAGCTCAGTATTCAGGATTAGAGTTCGTTCTCAGCCAAGGCGCGACCTGCCTAAAGCTGACGTTGTTGTCATGCCAGTTACGCATGTACAGGTATCAGCGTTGGCTGCATCTTAAATGGCTCCCTGCTGCCTTCGTAGTGCACCATATGAGTTTAAAAAATGTTATTTTCTGACCCAAACAGTGCACTATATGTCCAGAAGTAAGTTGTTCCCATATGGCTGAATTGCAGCTGGATGTTTTTTGATATATTATTCACCGTTTGGAGGAAGGAGTCATCATTTTAAGACCTAGTGTACTAGGTAGGGAGAAGGGAGCTATTCGAGATTAGGATGAACACTATTGATGAAACAGCATTAAAATGTCTTTATAAATACAATTTTCAACACATTGTTGACGCTAAACTAGCATACAGCGTGTGTTTATGGAACTAAATCTATGGTTTAAAGGGAGTTTATAGGCCTGGCGTTGTTGTCATGCCAGCTACGCATGTATAGGTACTCAACGTTGGCTGCATCTCAAATGGCTCCCTATTTTCTTCGTAGTGCACTAAATGAGTTATAAAAACGTTATTTTGTAACCCAAACAGTGCACTATATGTCCAAAAGTAAGTTATACTCATGTGTCTGAATCCCAGCTGAATGGTTGTTAGATATATTATGCACTGTTTGGATGGAGGAGCCGTTTATTCTAGGGTACTAGGAGTAGGGAGCTATTTGAGATTGTGACACTAAAACATACAGCATTATTTTATGGAACATGAACCCAAATCTGAGATTTAAAAGGTGTTTATAGGTTTTGTGTAGACCCATGTTATTATTATTATTATTATTATTATTATTATTATTATTGTTGTTGTTGTTGTTGTTGTTGTTCAGAAGACAATCAAATCTGGTGAACTAAATAGTCAAAGACTAGGACCACCGCCAGTGAGCAGCTAGTCAACTTGATTATATCTAAATTGTTATAAAATTGCCCGCCCATTAACATAAACAAAGGAAGTTATTTAAACACATTACACACAACGCCCCCTATAGTCAGAGTGTAGGGACCAATGGCAAGGCTGATACTATTTAATATGTCTGTATGTAGTTTTGGACACTTCTGTTCATGTGCATATATCTTCTTATTCAGCCAATGTGTAGCTCTGTCAATTCTGAAGCTATGAAAATATATAACAAGAGTTTTACACATATAAGCATCAAATATTAAGAATATATATATACAATTTTTGTCGATTTGTATTTGTTTATGTCAATTAAATGCAGCAACTGCCCTTTACATAGTGCGAAGATTTCATGATAAACGGACCAATAGAAATGCTCTAAAATAGCTTGGGAAAAATTCTATTTCCATTGACATACATTAAAAGTGAAGACAGTTTTTGGCCTCTCCTGTAAAGTTTTTTTTCCATTGGACCGTGACAATATATATATATAATATATTGCTTCAAAATAACAACTTAACAAGAGAGGCCCAAAACCTACTTTACTGTCAATGTAAGTCAATGGAACCAGAATTTTTCCCAAGCTAATTTAGAGCATTTCTATTGGTCCGTTCATAATGAAATCTTCCCACTATGTAAACAGCAGCTGTTGCATTTATTAGATGCAGAAAACTAAAAATAGATAAAAATGGAAATGCGTGGTTATTCTCTGGATATGCATAGTATATAGATCACATAAGTACTGTCTGATATTCTGTGTATTTGATACACTGAAATATTTTTTAAACCCTGTAATATGTATACAGATAACAAGTTTCACTCCTTAGAGCCTCTAACGAGCTCAGCCAATCAGAACCCAGACCATTTAAAAATGTTGGAAACCCGTCGTGTACAAATGAACTGTGTCTGATTTTGGAATTTAAAACCACAGAACTGATATGACCTCAGGGGACAAAACAGAATGCAGGAAGAAGTAAAATATGGGCTCGTTTATCATCAGAAATCTGCCCCCCCGCCCCACCACCACCACGCCTTGCACAGCCATGATATCCAGCTGCAGAGAGTCGTCGGCTGGGTAACTTTAAGCTCGCTCTGTGAGTTTGTGGGTTGGAGTCTGTTTGGATGTAGAACAGTATTAAAGGAGTCTTTGTGATTTTGTAATGTGGGAAAATACCTCAGAGGGGCAGCAGCCCAGAGAACAGCTGCAGAACTGCATTAACCGGGGTAGGGGGGTCTTTTCTGACCCCAGACAAGCCCACCATACTAAATAGATGATTGTATGTGTATGTGTGAGTGTTTTCGCTGTGCAGCTGCAGAGTTGATGACCCTGCTCTCGTCACAGGAATTAAACTGCGCTGCTGCGCCAAGCAGGCGTAAAACAGAGCATGATCAGCACTCTGACACACACACACACACACACACACACACACACTCTGCAGAGCTGGAAATCAGGAATTTTAACAGTAACACAGAGACAAGATGTTTCAACTTCAAGGGCATTCAGTGCTACAGTATCACATACACACACACTCACTGCAGTTTATGTGAATTGTGGGGTCATTACATCGACTTCCATTCATTTTCTGCACACTTATCCAAACCTTAACCTTGACCCTGACACTGACCTTAAGATTTAATGGATTGGATTGTGGGAAGTAATTTGTGCCCCCCACAAAATAAGTATCTAAAAGGGCTCCGGTCCCCACAATGTAACATAAACCTGATCAGATGCTGAGCACACATTCTGTAGACAGCATCACGCCCATATAAGGGCGTCCGTTGTTTATCTTAGTTGTATATTTATGGAAAAAAATATTATAATAATATTATAACATTATAACAATTTTTATTTTTATTCATTTATTTGTTCTGAAGAACAGGTCTTAAACATAAGTGCTTAAACACTTGTCTTACAGAAATCTGATGTATGTACAAATATAAGCATCATATATATATATATATATATATATATATATATATATATATATATATATATATATATATATATATATATATACATATATTGTTTTGCTGCTGAATGTGGTTTCTTACCGGCGGTGGTCTACTCTTTCTTTTATTGGCTCCCGGTTAGATCATTTAAAACAGGCAGCCAATAAAAGAAAGAGTAGACCACCGCCGGTAAGAAACCACATTCAGCAGCAAAATGATTGATAACAAAATGATTGATAACAGGTCAAATTATGGTGTCAGGACAGCAGCTCTACTACTTTATCCTCATTATCACCTGTTCAGGTAAAACATGGTATTACAGTGACTCACTATCACCTCTTCAGGTACAATGTGGTACTACAGTGACTCACTATCACCTCTTCAGGTACAAAGTGGTACTACAGTGACTCACTATCACCTCTTCAGATACAAAGTGGTACCACATTGACTAACTATTGCCTCTTCAGGTACAAAGTGGTACTACAGTGACTCTCTATCACCTCTTCAGGTACAAAGTGGTACTACACTGACTCTCTATCACCTCTTCAGGAACAAAGTGGTACTACAGTGACTCACTATCACCTCTTCAGGTACAAAGTGGTACTACAGTGACTCACTATCACCTCTTCAGGTACAAAGTGGTACTACAGTGACTCACTATCACCTCTTCAGGTACAAAGTGGTACTACACTGACTCACTATCACCTCTTCAGGTACAAAGTGGTACTACAGTGACTCACTATCACCTCTTCAGGTACAAAGTGGTACTACAGTGACTCACTATCACCTCTTCAGGTACAAAGTGATACTACAGTGACTCACTATCACCTCTTCAGGTACAAAGTGGTACTACAGTGACTCACTATCACCTCTTCAGATACAAACTGGTACTACAGTGATTCACTATTGCCTCTTCAGGTACCACATTGACTCACTATTGCCTCTTCAGGTACCACATTGACTCACTATTGCCTCTTCAGGTACAAAGTGATACTACAGTGACTCACTATCACCTCTTCAAGTAAAATGTGGTATTACAGTGACTCACTATCACCTCTTCAGGTACAAAGTGGTACTACAGTGACTCACTATCACCTCTTCAGGTACAGAGTGGTACTACAGTGACTCACTATCACCTCTTCAGGTACAAAGTGATACTACAGTGACTCACTATCACCTCTTCAGGTACAAAGTGGTACTACAGTGACTCACTATCACCTCTTCAGATACAAACTGGTACTACAGTGATTCACTATTGCCTCTTCAGGTACCACATTGACTCACTATTGCCTCTTCAGGTACAAAGTGATACTACAGTGACTCACTATCACCTCTTCAAGTAAAATGTGGTATTACAGTGACTCACTATCACCTCTTCAGGTACAAAGTGGTACTACAGTGACTCACTATCACCTCTTCAGGTACTAAGTGGTATTATGAGACAGAGCAGGCCAGGGGTAGCAGGCTAACTCTAAGTAGATATCTCTGTAACATTATATGTAGAGGTCTGTGACATGTCATTAATATTGATAATTTTAGTTAATTTTGGAACATCTCATATATTTCTTCTTTAAATTTGTTCAAAATGGTGTAACAAGTAGGCCAAAAAGGATATTGGCCTTTTAGCATTTAGAAATCTGTGAGAGATTAAAAGTAAATATGCAAAATACATAGACATGGACAGGAACGGCTACAGTATTTAGGCACTGTCTCCAGAAATTACTTAATGTCAAGACATTTTTAGATGCTATTTTGTTTACTCTGAACATCAGTTTCTTGTGTTATATGATGTGTTGTTTTAGTACATTGCCTCTCGATTCACACTGGAATAAAAAACATGAGGGGCTGGTTTTATGGAAGGTAAAAAGCACCATTCTTTAAAGATGAATGATAAACTTATCTTGTCTGAACAGTGCTTTGAGAAAGTTACACAGTCATATTCCAATATCACATCCTCTACAGACACAGGCATTTTTCTTTAAAGTTAATTTGTGGAGACCTCTCTGGTGGAATTGTCAAAGTACACCCCAACTTATTGTAGAACATACGGTGTGCCTTGGTCCCCTTTCCAGAGCTTATAAATCTGACAATGGAAAGAAAATTCAAAGAGAACTCAGTCAAAACTTGTTGAGGGATGTGTTCTCTGTGAAGGTTTTTTCTATTTTCTACTCATCCAGCTTGTCTTCATTAGTATAGTGTTGACTTTAAGATCTGCAGAGAGCTAAACACTGAGTCGGATCTCCTTTCTGAGCCTATGCGTGTGACATTATTGCTTACAAGACATACAAAAAGGTGTAAAAAAAACTAACAACCCAACACCTCCAACTTTTAAAAGATTATTTCAGGGTTTACAGGGCGACTCGCAGCACCACACTCTCACAATCTCACAATATTTTAGCCTGTTTTTAATCTCTTAACTTAGTAATGATACATCTTTCAGTTTAAACTAGAAAAAACCTGCAAAGTGCAGCTTTAGATATATTTAAGGAGAATAAAACATAAAAGCATGAAATGTGCCATAACTTTTGCCCAGATTAGTATGTGAAATTCAGCAAAAATTAACAGTGATTGTGAAAATTAAATTATCTGGCTAAATTATGCTCACTTAGACAATAAACACAACATATAAAATTACATAAATTAGCAATTATTTCTATATTGACAAAAATCTAAGTCAGTAAATTCCTTCAAATTGACTTAAAATGAGTCACTTAGTGGAATTCCCGGTCAAGCTTGACTGTGACTGCTGTGTCAGCCACCGGGTGGCGCTGTTGCATTAGCGACAGTGAAACAACTGTGAGGGGTGAATAATAATCAAGGAGGGAAAAGAGAGGCAGGCAGATATAGGCAGACAGAACAATATGGTCTTTGTTAGTTTGTGCGTTCGGTGCTGTAATTGGTGTTAAACTGTGTTTATGACAGTGTTGTAGCCTCATAAACACATGCTGGACTCCACAACAGCATTTAAAGCAACAGCTCAGAGCGCAATCCAATATAAAGTATTCCCCACAGTGTGTCCTACCACGTCCACACAATAAAGTCTATTAGAGATTACTGAACAATTCCATGCTATTTATACATGCAGTTAGCACTGTGCTAATCTGAGGGGTGTATAAGCTTCCATTGCGTGTTAGCTACATTAGCCTTATAGCTCCAGCGCTAAGAACCAACAGACACAAACTTCAGACACCAGCCAGGCCTGAACTCACTGGCTACATTTGTTTCAAGGTGTTGAAAACTGAGACCGTTTGCTAGCTAATCTGTGCTAATGCTTCCATTATGACATTCCCCGTGTAGGTTTATTTGACTTTTTCCACTATTTTCATCAGCTTGCTTGTGAGAAAACAGCCAATTATTAGGAGCACAGCTCCAAGGCAACAACTTAATGCCCCCCTTCGGCCAGTCTCTCTGCGTGTGGGTGGGTTTTTAATGGCCGGAAGTGGGATTAGACTCTCTGGGCTGGGCCCCAGGCCCAAATTAAAGTGCTAGCTCTGCAGGAAAAAAAAAACAATTGTACACAATTTGCGAGAGTAAGAAAGTAGTCGTCTCAACTGCCCTCAAGTTGGCTTGTGTAGTGCCTACACTGTTAAGTAGTTAGACTTACACTGTTAGACACGCTGTGATCTATAAACATGGACGGATCTGCAGACAAAGGTCAGGCTTACAGGGTGGCTGATCTGTTTCTAATGACCATGTTTATAGAAAACAGCGTGTCAGGCCGTGTCAGAAACCACATAGTCCTGTCTGTGAGAGACCACTGAGCACAGTCTGGTTAGCATGTAGTTAACACCATGCTACAGGACTTTTAAGCTCCAGTGCTAAAACCAGAGATACAAACATTTAGACACCAAACATGCCTTGGCAGATCGACTACATCTGGGGTTAAGACACATTATCAGTCGTTATCTCTTCACTATCGTCCTTCTTTTTCTCTGTCATCGTTCCCTCTCCTGTCATCCATCAATCTGTCCTTCTACTCCCTTTTGCATGTTTACATTAAACAGTGCTATCGGGTCAGAGTACCCCATCCACACACACACACACACATGCCTGTGTTTTTCTACCTTTGTCAGGACATGAGACCTCACATGTTTTTTATATCTGTAATACATATACAGTTGGGCCCAAAGGTTTGACAGCACTTCTCAAAATTCTGTAGATTTCAGTTCTTTTCTAGTTATTGCAATGTTTTCTGCCAGATTTCCACCGTGAAATTTGCATTTTCCAAAATAGCATAACCGTTCCAACTCCAGATTGTCCGGTCTGACCGTGTGATTCGGGCATGTATATAACGTTTTGATCAGATGCACGGATTCCGAAAAGGAGCAGAATTTTCTGGATTTTTTTTCCCATAGAAAATAAATGGTATGGAAAACCATCCATTAACATACACTGACTCAGGGCAGACCCCCGACCACAACTCTAGTGTTATTGACTCGAAAGTTTTTTTTTTCATCCCTCGTTTTTCCCCATAAAGTCCCACGTTTTACGGTTTTGTTCAACCTACAGCCACCAAAATGCAAACTGCAATGCACGACTATATTGTTATTCTTGGTATATTATTTATATATTTATATTATTTTTGTTTTATCATCCATTGTCTTTCATTATTTTCTCTCTATGCATTCCCCTCATAGAGTCCCACTCATTTTTTAGCCCTCCAAAACAGATCAATGTATCAATGTTTTCCTGTCAATAGTATATATATATATATATCATCTCTGTCCAATGAAAAGCAAGTATCTTCAATAGGGAAACCTTCTTCACATTCAATGTAGGTCAATAGAACCGAAGTCCAAGGTATTTTGGAGCATTTCTATTTGTCGATTCATCATGAATTATCATACAATATAAACGGCAGCTGCTGCAGTCAAATGAGGTTGAAAAATTAAATACCAACAAAAATTGAGATATACGTTTTTCATATATATATATATATATATATATATATATATATATATATATATATATATATATATATATATATATATATATATATATATATATGGGTGCCAGATGGGCTGGTTTAAGTGCATAACTGCTGAACTCCTGGGATATTCATGCCCTACAGTCTCTAGAGTCACTCATAGCAGTGCAATAAAGCAAGAACATTCAGTTCTGTGGAAAGAAATGCCTTATTACCGAAAGAGGTCAAAAGAGAATGGCTAGACAAGTTCAAGTTGACAGAAAGGCCATGACGGATGAGTTACAACAGCAAAGCCCCACTCCAGGTTCCACTTCTGCCACCCCAGAACAGAAAGCTGATGTTGCAGTAGATACAGGTTCACCATCACTGGACAGGTTAAGACTGGAAAAGACAGGTCTCTCTTTCTGTTGAGGCACACATACAGTAGGCTGAGAATTGGGCACCAACAGCAACAGTCCATAGACCCAACCTGTCAACAGTCCACACGGGTGGAGGTGATGTGATGGTGTGGGGAATGTTTTCTTGGCGCTGTTCATACTTTTCAATCATTGCTTGAAATTAACATCCCATGGAATCTATGCCTCAAAGAACTGAGGCTGTTTTGAGAGCAATGGAAGGCTCTACCCAATACTAGTATTACAGTATTAGTATTAGTATAGCGGTATTAGTATTAGTTTTTAATGAAATGCTATATATATCCAAACTCAACAAGAGTTTTCTAAGTGTTAACCTAAACATGGTAAATCAAAACATATTGTCATAGGCTAGTCCTGTTTTTTTCTAGTTTTGCTTTAGTCGGGACATCTATATACTAAACATGCAGTAGTCAGGCCCCTGTTTATGACCCCAATGGTGGTGTGATTTTAGTAGCAGGTGGACATTCGAAGCTACAGCTGCTGTTGCCAACACTTTGAGTCTGGGCTAATATCTTATCTGGCTAAATCTGAAATCCTCCTTCTTGAAATGTATCCCTGTACATCTGTTTGTGGACACATCCGTATGTGTTTATGTGTATATATGTGCGTATCTCTCTGGTGTACAGTGTCAACCGGGTGTTTTAGTAAACTGAGGAGTGTCTGTTTTTACTGTGTGTCTGGGTGTATTAATAGAAGTGCTTAAGTCTTGACCTTTCCCTGCAGAAGCCATACCAACCCTTCATGCTGAACTTGAGATGCTGTAGCTGGAATTCAATCTATAGCGCCGCCTTAGTAGGTGCTCTGGGTGCCTTCACCGTCTGTTTGACAGACAGGCCTCTACATTATGGCAATATTTATAAATTAGTATCATATTTATGCTTTTCCAATAAGATTTAGATAGCATTTTATTGTAGGTTGACCCCAAAAATTAGTCAGTGTTACGTAACCCTAGCAATTTATCAAGTAAAACCAAGAAATGTCATCATAGTAAATTAACAGAAGGTTTGTCAGAGCAAGTTAACCCAGACAAAATGTTAATTTAACACATTGTCAGGGTAGATTAACCCAGATAAGTCCTCAGGATAAGTTAATCAGTCAAATCCTCAGGATAAATTAACATAAACAAGTCATTGGGATAAGTTCACACAGGAAAGATCTCAGGTTAAGTTAACCCAGATAACTTACTAAGATATTAGCCCAGACAAGTCATAGTGGTAAATTAACCCTGAGAGGTTGTTAGGGTAAGTTAACCCTGACAAAGGGCCAGTGTAAGTTAACCCAGACAAGTCACGGTAAGTTAACCCAGACCAGTTTTGAGGGTTAGTTATCCCAGAGAGGTGATCAGGATAAGTTAACCCAGATAAGTCGCCGGGATCAGTCAAGTCCTTAGGATAAGTTCATATAGAAAAGTTGTCTGATTAAGTTAACCCAGAGAAGCTGACAGGTTAAGTTAACCCAGATACATTATCATGGTAAGCTAACCCAGATAAGTTATCATGGTAAGCTAACTCAGATAAGTTATCATGATAATCCAACCCATATAAATTATCATGGTAAGCTAACCCAGATAAGTTATCATGGTAAGCTAACCCAGATAAGTTATAATGGTAAGATAACTTAGACAAGTTATCATGATAATCTAACTCAGATAAGTTATAATGGTAAGCTAACTCAGATAAGTTATGATGGTAAGCTAACTCAGATAAGTTATCATGATAAGCTAACTCAGATAAGTTATAATGGTAAGCTAACTCAGATAAGTTATCATGATAAGATAACTCAGATAAGTTATCATGATAAGCTAACTCAGATAAGTTATCATGATAATCTAACTTAGATAAGTTATCCTGGTAAGATAACTCAGATAAATTATCATGATAAGCTAACTCAGATAAGTTATAATGGTAAGCTAACTCAGAAAAGTTATCATGATAATCTAACTCAGATAAGTTATCATGATAAGATAACTCAGATAAGTTATCATGATAATCTAACTCAGATAAATTATCATGATAATCTAACTCAGATAAGTTATCATGATAAGATAACTCAGATAAGTTATCATGATAATCTAACTCAGATAAGTTATCATGATAAGATAACTCAGATAAGTTATCATGATAAGATAACTCAGATAAGTTATCATGATAAGATAACTCAGATAAGTTATAATGGTAAGCTAACTCAGATAAGTTATCATGATAATCTAACTCAGATAAGTTATAATGGTAAGATAACTCAGATAAGTTATCATGATAATCTAACTCAGATAAGTTATCATGATAAGATAACTCAGATAAGTTATCATGATAATCTAACTCAGATAAGTTATAATGGTAAGATAACTCAGATAAGTTATCATGATAATCTAACTCAGATAAGTTATCATGATAATCTAACTCAGATAAGTTATCATGATAAGATAACTCGGATAAGTTATCATGATAATCTAACTCAGATAAGTTATCATGATAATCTAACTCAGATATGTTATAATGATAAGATAACTCAGATAAGTTATCATGATAATCTAACTCAGATAAGTTATCATGATAATCTAACTCAGATAAGTTATCATGATAAGATAACTCAGATAAGTTATCATGATAATCTAACTCAGATAAGTTATCATGATAAGATAACTCAGATAAGTTATCATGATAAGATAACTCAGATAAGTTATCATGATAAGATAACTCAGATAAGTTATCATGATAAGATAACTCAGATAAGTTATCATGATAATCTAACTCAGATAAGTTATCATGATAATCTAACTCAGATAAGTTATCATGATAAGATAACTCAGATAAGTTATCATGATAATCTAACTCAGATAAGTTATCATGATAAGATAACTCAGATAAGTTATCATGGTAAGATAACTCAGATAAGTTATCATGATAAGATAACTCAGATAAGTTATCATGATAATCTAACTCAGATAAGTTATCATGATAAGATAACTCAGATAAGTTATCATGATAAGATAACTCAGATAAGTTATCATGATAATCTAACTCAGATAAGTTATCATGATAAGATAACTCAGATAAGTTATCATGATAATCTAACTCAGATAAGTTATCATGATAAGATAACTCAGATAAGTTATCATGATAAGATAACCCAGATAAGTTATCATGATAAGATAACCCAGATAAGTTATCATGGTAAGATAACTCAGATAAGTTATCATGATAAGATAACTCAGATAAATTATCATGATAATCTAACCCAGATAAGTTATCATGATAAGATAACTCAGATAAGTTATCATGATAAGATAACCCAGATAAGTTATCATGATAAGATAACTCAGATAAGTTATCATGATAATCTAACCCAGATAAGTTATCATGATAAGATAACTCAGATAAGTTATCATGATAAGATAACTCAGATAAATTATCATGGTAAGCTAACTCAGACAAGTGGTCCGAGTAGCCAACTCACTGAATTCAGCTTAAACTACAGCTTTCATTCACAGTCTTATAGTTTTCTCACAAAATTTTTCCACCCTATTGTTAATTCCTGCGTCTCTTCATGTTGGTAGTCAATCTAACAACAGCTCTTAACCAATGGGAGAGCTCTCTCGGCTGTATCTACCCAGATACTACAGAGGAAACAGCGCTGACTGGACAGTCAGTTCCTATAAATGATCAGTTCTTCTCTGAAGGTGAAGAAAGTTCAGCTCTGGTATTTAAGTATGTATGTAGGTGTTTACTTGTTTGTTGTGTAGTTGTGATCGAGTCTTGGCTGAACAGTTTGAATCTGTGTCTCTGTTTTGGCTCTCTGTTGCCCCCAGCAACCTACTAACAGCTCAGACTCCTGACCGACAGCCAAGCAGCTGCACTCTCTCTCTCTCTCTCTCTCTCTCTCTCTCTCTCTCTCTCTCTACACTCCTCTTCTTCTCTCTTTCTATACTCTCTTCTCTCTCTCTCTGTCTATACTCTCTTCTCTCTCTCTCTCCCTCTGTCTATACCCACTTCTCTCTCTACACTCCTCTTCTTCTCTCTTTCTATACTCTCTTCTCTCTCTCTCTGTCTATACTCTCTTCTCTCTCTCTCTCCCTCTGTCTATACCCACTTCTCTCTCTACACTCCTCTTCTTCTCTCTTTCTATACTCTCTTCTCTCTCTCTCTCTCTCACCCTCTGTCTATACCCACTTCTCTCTCTCTATACACTCCTCTTTTTCTCTCTCTGTCTATACTCTCTTCTCTCTCTCTCTCTCTCTCTCTCTCTCTCTACACTCCTCTTCTTCTCTCTTTCTATACTCTCTTCTCTCTCTCTCTGTCTACACTCTCTTCTCTCTCTCTCTCCCTCTGTCTATACCCACTTCTCTCTCTACACTCCTCTTTTTCTCTCTCTGTCTATACTCTCTTCTCTCTCTCTCTCTTTCTGTCTATACTCTCTTCTCTCTCTGAGTCTATACCCACTTCTCTCTCCTTCTCTGTCTATACCCACTTCTCTCTCTGCTCTCGCTTCTCTCTCTCTCTCTCTGTGTCTATACCCACTTCTCTCTCTTTCTCTGTCTATACGCACTTCTTCTCTCTGCTCTCTCTCTCTCTCTCTCTGTGTCTATGCCCACTTCTCTCTCTCTCTGTCTATACTCTCTTCTGCCTCTCTTTAGTTTTCTCTCTCGCTCTATCTTATCTTTCTCTCTCTGTCTCTCTGGCTTTCTTGCTTTCTCTCCCCCTCTGTCCTTTTTCTCCAAGTCTCCTTCGTCAATGTACTTTCTTTCTCTCTCTCCCTCTTTCCTCTCCTCCTGATACATTATCCTGTACTGTTGATGGTATTAATAAAGAAATGAGATTAGCTGTTTGGCTCCCAAGAGCCTCTAAATTACTTGTAATTTCAAAATCTGGCAAGGACCTTGTTCGCCCCCCATCAAGACCCAGTGAAGCTGCATTTGCCAGCAATATTTTGGAATGGATTTCCTTTAATTTAGCATTTGGAGTAGATGCTTTAGCCAGCTTGCTACCTGCGATGTTAGCTCGTTGGCTAACGACGCTGGTTATCGATACTATAAATCAGTTTGCAGAGCTCTGCTGTGGTGAATATAAAATTCTGATATATGTGAAATCATATGTTCAGCTCAATTGTTAGCGGTAGTCGAGTTAGCCAGCCTGCTAACTGCCATGTTAGCTCACCGTCTAACTGCAGCAACACACGTCAGTCAGCCAGAACTGGTCAACCATGTTTGGCAACCGTGCTGGCGTTCTACACCACAGATCAGTGAGCAGCACTAAAACCTTACGAGTACATTTTATTCACTTTTGTGTTGTTACTGTTTAGGGTTAGCGAGTTAGCCTAGCTTGCTTTCTCTGCATGGTATGAGTGACATGGACGGTCTTACAGACGTGTCAGACAGCAGAATATACTTAAATAAGCTACAAGAATCAATGAAAATTAAAAGAAAAGATCAATTATTTATTCAATCGTGCATGCAGCCTACAGATTCAGTCACAAGTCAGGATGCTGTACACCAGAGGTCACTAATAGGCGGACCGCGGTCCAGGTCAGGACCCAGACGTTGTCCAATGCGGAACCAAAGCGATAAACTATTAAGAGCAATTTAATTTTTAAAGTGTTTTTAAGAGTTAAAATTATTTTTAGCATCAGAACTCTTCTTGTCTTTACGGTATATGGGCTTTGTGGTGCATCAACCTCACAGACCAAACGGGTGCGTTGTAAGATCACCAAAGGCAGCCAATCAGATCTGTGCATATTTGGGCGTGCGGCGCGCACACAGGTGAGATACGAAGCGAGGCTGACGGCGAAACCTGATTGTATTAACCAGAAATGGAGCAACTTGTGTCTATTCTTCCCACAGGCGGCTCCAAACCAACAGGTCAAGCTGTGAGTTAATGAGAAGACGCTGCTTTATTTGCTGTTTCTATAAATAAACACTTTTTTTTTTCAAAGCATTCCGTTTTTTTAATGTAGCCCTTGTTTTTTTACTTCATGTGAGACAAAAAATGTATTAGAAGTTTATTTAAACAGCATTTAAACAGTAAATATACTGAAATATACTGAACGGTATGTGTGATGTGTTGGTGTTTCAGTAGCTGATGGTATAAGATGCTGATACTAGACTACTTCAGTAAACAGTAACACCACTGAATCATAACACACATTAGAAATGATGATGGTCCGAACCTTGGCCTGAAGAAATCTCTAACTGGACCTTACTGAACTCTAATTAAACACCCCTGCTGTGGACGGTAAACAAGTCTTCTACATATGATGTTCTCATGTTGCAGAATTGCTGATTTGACTGTTTATCCATTTGGAAACAGTATGACATTCTAACTTGCTTGCTGCATCACAACCGCTGACCATGTGCAAGCTGTAGCGTCCACACTGCCAGCACACTCACGCCATGGAGAGGCAGAATGTGTGAAACAGGCCTAGCTGCTGTATTAACTGCTTGGCTAAGTGTAGCTGCACATGATTCACCTCAGTGGCACCAAGAATGCCTGACGTCTATGTTTTCTGGCTACAGATTGGTGTGTAGCTCTGTTCTCTGAGAGTATATATATATATATATATATATATATATATATATATATATATATATATATATATATATAGTATAAGTATGTACACTTTTGTATGCTCCGTAAGTTGGCCAGCTTGCCACAGTTCTTTCTTCCGCCAGTCTTCCGGTCCTGTTTCGTCCAGACCGTGGCTTTAGACCCCCCTTTATTTTGTGCCAGTGACACACACACCACATACCTCAGACACACACACTCCTTAATGTGCCGCTCCTTTTCTCCGACAGCAACACGAAACCTCCGCCCACAGCTAAATATACACACACACATACACACACACATAGAATCACTTAGCGAGAGCAGGTGTGGGGGGGAATTAGAGCGAGCTCCATTTAACCTAAGGAGAGAGAGAGAGAGAGAGAGAGAGAGTGAAAGAGAGAGAGAGGGAGAGAGAGAGAAAGAGGGAGACTCTCATCGCAAGGAGATCTGAGTGCGGCGCTCTGTAAAAAGCCACCTGAAGCAGTGAGAAGGTCACGATGGGAAAGTGATCAGAGGGAAGATACGCTTTGATCTACAGAGAGGGAGAGAGAGAGGGAGAGAGAGAGAGCAGCTGATGGCAAAGGAAAAAAATCAGAAAGAAAGACCACGTAGAGACACATCAAGAGTGAGATAAAAGAGAAAAAAAAACTATTGATGAAGGAAGAGAGGTAGAAAGGAAGAGAGGGAGAGAGAGAGAGAGAGATATAAAAAGCTGAACCTCCACCAGAGGGCAGCCTAGAGTCTGACGTTTGAAGCTGGGGGGATCCTTCAAACGCTAAAACGATAGTTCAAAGGAAAGTGTGTCGGTATGACGCAAAGAGCTCGCCACGCCATGTTCCAACACGTCATTTCACCACGTCATGTGTTCTGAGATCTCACCGTCCTGAGACCTGTGATTGGTCCACATGGGGTCACATGGTTGCTCTCATATCACATAAGAATAAACTGCTGTTGTTTGCGACCAGCAGTGGTCCGGTTAAAGGAAATGTATTCTAGAAGATCTAACTAGTCTTTCATATATATATATATATATATATATATATATATATATGAAAGACTAGTTAGATCTTCTAGAATTAAATAATCAAAGCTAATATCCAGAGTCACCGCTGCGTGAAACCCAGGCAGCAGCTACACGGACTGGGAGACTCAGTTAGGTGCTGGTAGGTTGTCACAGGTATCTGGAGCCATGCTGACTGCAGATCATCCCACAGCTGCTGGAGAGAGCATGCTCAATTGGGTTCATGTC
This sequence comes from Megaleporinus macrocephalus, assembly GCA_021613375.1. NCBI lineage: Eukaryota > Metazoa > Chordata > Actinopteri > Characiformes > Anostomidae > Megaleporinus > Megaleporinus macrocephalus. Next base: position 6,221,032 of record CM038716.1, read on the forward strand.
TGGAGAATTAAGGGTCCAGGGTAGTACTTGGAAGTCTTGGTCAGCTCTTCCAACCAGTGAGGGACGTTTCTAGTCGTGTGACGTGGCGCATTGTCACGTCCCAGAGAAGACGATCAGCATGTATGGTGTTTGTGATCTGCAAGGATGGATTCAGACACAAATCAGTTGAGAGTATCTTCTAAATGGATGAGTGGGTCCAGAGAATGCCACGAAAACATTCCGCAGACCAGAACACTGACTGAACAACTGCCCATCCTTCAGAGTCTGATGCTGAACAACTGCCCATCCCGAGGGATCTGATGCCGCTGCTTCATCTGCCTTGACTAGAATAGTCATTAGATACTCTCAGTCATTAGAATTTAGAAGATTAGAAGGTCCAGAATACAGAAAAACAGGGACAACCAGTCAAGGCAGATGAAGCAGCGGCATCAGATCCCTCGGGATGGGCAGTTGTTCAGCATCAGACTGTGAAGGATGGGCAGTTGTTCATCATCAGACTACACGGGATGGACAGTTGTTCATCATCAGACTGTACAGGATGGGCAGTTGTTCAGCATCAGACTGTACAGGATGGGCAGTTGTTCAGCATCAGACTACACAGGATGGGCAGTTGTTCAGCATTAGACTGTACAGGATGGGCAGTTGTTCAGAATCAGACTGTACAGGATGGGCAATTGTTCAGCATTAGACTGTACAGGATGGGCAGTTGTTCAGAATCAGACTGTGCAGGATGGGCAATTGTTCAGCATTAGACTGCACAGGATGGGCAATTGTTCAGCATTAGACTGTACAGGATGGGCAGTTGTTCAGAATCAGACTGTGCAGGATGGGCAATTGTTCAGCGTTAGACTGTACAGGATGGGCAATTGTTCAGCGTTAGACTGTACAGGATGGGCAGTTGTTCAGAATCAGACTGTGCAGGATGGGCAATTGTTCAGCATTAGACTGTACAGGATGGGCAATTGTTCAGCGTTAGACTGTACAGGATGGGCAGTTGTTCAAAATCAGACTGCACAGGATGGGCAATTGTTCAGCGTTAGACTGCACAGGATGGGCAATTGTTTAGCGTTAGACTGTACAGGATGGGCAGTTGTTCAGAATCAGACTGTGCAGGATGGGCAGTTGTTCAGCATTAGACTGCACAGGATGGGCAATTGTTCAGCGTTAGACTGTATAGGATGGGCAGTTGTTCAAAATCAGACTGCACAGGATGGGCAATTGTTCAGCATTAGACTGCACAGGATGGGCAATTGTTTAGCGTTAGACTGTACAGGATGGGCAGTTGTTCAGAATCAGACTGCACAGGATGGGCAATTGTTCAGCGTTAGACTGCACAGGATGGGCAATTGTTTAGCGTTAGACTGTACAGGATGGGCAGTTGTTCAGAATCAGACTGCACAGGATGGGCAATTGTTCAGCATTAGACTGCACAGGATGGGCAATTGTTCAGCGTTAGACTGTACAGGATGGGCAGTTGTTCAGAATCAGACTGTGCAGGATGGGCAGTTGTTCAGCATTAGACTGCACAGGATGGGCAATTGTTCAGCGTTAGACTGTACAGGATGGGCAGTTGTTCAGAATCAGACTGTGCAGGATGGGCAGTTGTTCAGCATTAGACTGCACAGGATGGGCAGTTGTTCAAAATCAGACTGCACAGGATGGGCAATTGTTCAGCATTAGACTGCACAGGATGGGCAATTGTTCAGCATTAGACTGCACAGGATGGGCAATTGTTCAGCGTTAGACTGTACAGGATGGGCAGTTGTTCAAAATCAGACTGCACAGGATGGGCAATTGTTCAGCATTAGACTGTACAGGATGGGCAGTTGTTCAGAATCAGACTGCACAGGATGGGCAATTGTTCAGCATTAGACTGCACAGGATGGGCAATTGTTCAGAATCAGACTGCACAGGATGGGCAATTGTTCAGCATTAGACTGTACAGGATGGGCAGTTGTTCAGAATCAGACTGTACAGGATGGGCAGTTGTTCAGAATCAGACTGCACAGGATGGGCAATTGTTCAGAATCAGACTGTACAGGATGGGCAATTGTTCAGCATTAGACTGTACAGGATGGGCAGTTGTTCAGAATCAGACTGTACAGGATGGGCAGTTGTTCAGAATCAGGCTGCACAGGATGGGCAATTGTTCAGAATCAGACTGTACAGGATGGGCAGTTGTTCAGAATCAGACTGTACAGGATGGGCAATTGTTCAGAATCAGACTGCACAGGATGGGCAGTTGTTCATCATCAGACTGCACAGGATGGGCAGTTGTTCAGCATCAGACTGCACAGGATGGGCAATTGTTCAGCATTAGACTGTACAGGATGGGCAGTTGTTCATCATCAGACTGTACAGGATGGGCAGTTGTTCAGAATCAGACTGTACAGGATGGGCAATTGTTCAGCATCAACCCTTATAGGATAGCCAGTTGTTCAGCAAAGAAACAAAGATTTGAATGGAATGGGATTCAACTTTCAGAATCATATGGTCAATTTACTAGGTTTATTATCACCTCAAGCTGAGGTCAGATGATTAGCGCTTGTCTGTTTCTGTGTACTTGTTTGATGGCGGACGAGTGGAAGCGCTGCAGCAGGCAGGGGGTACCATGTGGGTCACCGGGGTCTAAAAGCCGCTCATTTTCTCAGATCGGAAACGGTCATCACCTCACAATGTCACAACATAACGTAACGTGGTTGATCTGCTCGAACACTAAAGTATCATTTAATCAGTTCAGGTTTCACAGTCGATCTTAACTGAAACACTGTGAAGCCATTTGTGAAGCACATTTTCATGACTTTTCCAAAACGTCCTGGGTTTCTTTGTTTTTTCCAAAACTTCTCCAGGCCTGGAGAAATTTTCAAATTCCATAACTTTGCCAGGTTTTTCATGACTGTACGAACCCTGTACGGATTAGTGGTCTGTGGATGCTGCGAGTCATCCTGATGTGTCTAGCATGCAATAGCCTGCGTTTATTTATTTATTTATTAATTTTTTTTGACAATAGAAGTACGTATCTGCGATATTTCTGAATCTGAATATCCGGTTCGTCCCAAATGCTCACTGCTAATACCTAAAGCCTTGTTATTTCTCAAACCCCTCCCACACATACACAGACGTTTTACAGACATGTAGTGTTTAGACAGTAAATCAGAGTGTGAAATCAACACGACGTTATAGATCCCAGTAAAGACTCTCACCCACACATACAAACATTTACAGACTGAGAGAGAGAGAGAGAGAGAGAGGGACACAGAGAGAGAGAAGGAGAAAGAGACAGAGGGAGAGGGACAGAGAGAGGGAGAGATATTAGCCGGCTCATAAATTAGCTTCTTGTTACAAGAACTGTTCAGCTGTCTGTGTGCGTGTGGAGGGGGGCCGGTGATGTGTTCAGTGTGTTGTGGTCTGGCTGAAATTGGTTGCATATGTCTTTGAGTGTTCACACGTGCAGTTACCACTGTGTACAGTGACACTGACAGTACAGTTTAACAGCCCCGGGGAACTTCAATCCATCTTTCCTCTGGAAGTAGGTTAGTCTTGCTCTGTGTACGGCTACCAATTACGTCCTGCGAAAAAAACTTTCCAGCATCCAGAGAAAGACTGTTTCACCTAATTTCTCCTCTTTCAGTGTGAATCGGACGATCCAGTGTTGCTTAATGGTTATGTAAGCAGTGTAGTCACTAATAACAAAGCTGATGTCAATTGTCCCGCCCATACCTAAACTGGGTTCAGTTAAACACCAAACAAAAGCTAACTCAACATGCAAAGACTAACTTAACAAACCAAAGTTAATTTGTTAAATTAACAAGCGAAAGCTAACTTTAACAAACGAAAGCTAATTTAACAAACAAAAGTTAATTTATCAAGTGAAAGCTAACTTAACGAAAGCTAACTTAAACGAAAGCTAACTTAACAAACAAGTTATTTAACAAGTAAAAGCTAACTTAACAAGCGAAAGCTAACTTAACAAACAAAAGCTAACACAAGCAAAAGCTAACACAATAAGCTAACACAAGTGAAAGCTAACTTAACAAACAAGTTATTTAACAAGCGAAAGCTAACAAGTGAAAGCTAACTTAACAAACAAAAGCTAACACAAGCAAAAGCTAACACAATAAGCTAACACAAGTGAAAGCTAACTTAACAAACAAGTTATTTAACAAGCGAAAGCTAACAAGTGAAAGCTAACTTAACAAACAAAAGCTAACACAAGCAAAAGCTAACACAATAAGCTAACACAAGTGAAAGCTAACTTAACAAACAAGTTATTTAACAAGCGAAAGCTAACTTAACAAGCAAAAGCTAACACAACAAGCACAAACTAAAGTAACAAGTAAAAGCTAACACAACAAGCACAAACTAAAGTAACAAGTAAAAGCTAACACAACAAGTAAAAGCTAACTTAACAAACAAAAGCTAACACAATAAGCTAACACAAGCAAAAGCTAACACAATAAGCTAACACAAGTGAAAGCTAACATAACAAACAAAAGCTAACGTAACAAACAAAATTTAACTCAACATGAGAAAGTTAACTTAACAAGCGAAAGCTAACTTAACAAACAAAATTTAACTCAACATGAGAAAGTTAACTTAACAAGTGAAAGCTAACTTAACAAACAAAAGCTAACACAATAAGCTAACACAAGTGAAAGCTAACTTAACAAGCAAAAGCTAACACAACAAGCACAAACTAAAGTAACAAGTAAAAGCTAACACAACAAGTGAAAGCTAACTCAACAAGTGAAAGCTAATGTAACAAACAAAAGCTAACACAAGCAAAAGCTAACACAAGTGAAAGCTAACTTAACAAACAAAAGCTAACACAACAAGCACAAACTAAAGTAACAAGTAAAAGCTAACACAACAAGTGAAAGCTAACTTAACAAACAAAAGCTAACACAAGCAAAAGCTAACACAATAAGCTAACACAAGTGAAAGCTAACTTAACAAACAAGTTATTTAACAAGCGAAAGCTAACTTAACAAGCGAAAGCTAACTTAACAAGTGAAAGCTAACTTAACTAACAAGTTATTTAACAAGCGAAAGCTAACTTAACAAGTGAAAGCTAACTTAACAAGTGAAAGCTAACTTAACAAACAAAAGCTAACACAAGCAAAAGCTAACGCAATAAGCTAACACAAGTGAAAGCTAACTTAACAAACAAGTTATTTAACAAGCGAAAGCTAACTTAACAAGTGAAAGCTAACTTAACAAGTGAAAGCTAACTTAACAAACAAAAGCTAACACAAGTGAAATCTAACGCAATAAGCTAACACAAGTGAAAGCTAACTTAACAAGCAAAAGATAACACAACAAGCACAAACTAAAGTAACAAGTAAAAGCTAACACAATAAGCTAACACAAGCAATAGCTAACACAATAAGCTAACACAAGTGAAAGCTAACTTAACAAACAAGTTATTTAACAAGCGAAAGCTAACAAGTGAAAGCTAACTTAACAAACAAAAGCTAACACAAGCAAAAGCTAACGCAATAAGCTAACACAAGTGAAAGCTAACTTAACAAGCAAAAGCTAACACAACAAGCACAAACTAAAGTAACAAGTAAAAGCTAACACAACAAGCACAAACTAAAGTAACAAGTAAAAGCTAAAACAACAAGCACAAACTAAAGTAACAAGTAAAAGCTAACACAACAAGTGAAAGCTAATGTAACAAACAAAAGCTAACACAACAAGTGAAAGCTAATGTAACAAACAAAAGCTAACACAATAAGCTAACACAAGTGAAAGCTAACTTAACAAGCAAAAGATAACACAACAAGCACAAACTAAAATAACAAGTAAAAGCTAACACAACAAGTAAAAGCTAACACAACAAGTAAAAGCTAACACAAC
>CM038716.1:6231893-6261893 GCA_021613375.1 Megaleporinus macrocephalus
ACAGAGCCTGAAAACAAGAACCTTGAAATGTCAAAGCCAAACCCTACCTGTGCAGACACTGTTTAGGGTCTAGCTTCTGGGGACAGTAGACTGCTTCTTATGTCTAACCAGATAGATCTGACCACCAGACCTAAACATTCATCCTTATGTGGAAGGGTTTTGTGGTATTCCTATAGACGTTGCTGTGGCTGCTGCCATGTTGGCAGAGCATCTCTGGTTCTGCTTTACTAGATAACGTTGTCTCCTCGTCCTCATCAAATGCCAGTGGTCCTAAACTGCCACAACATTTCTCACTGCTGTTCCTCCATCTAACCAGGGAAACACTCTTTTTCCAGATTTCCCTTAAGGCTGTCATTTTATTCTCTTCTCTGTTAGGTGGGGTCTGAGGTGGTCATGTCTGTTTCGCTGAGTTCACATTGCTCTTAGAGGTTGAAAGAGCTTGTGTGGGCGGAAGGGCGGGCATTTTGCTGGCCTCTGTGTTTAACGCATCATTTTGTGGCCTGGAAGCTACATTTGCTGAGGATGCCACGGAAGATCTAAGGTTAGTGTTAAATTGTCCCTTGTCTTTAAACACCACAAGTATCCTATTTGCCCCTGTTTTGCGATGGCTTGCTGCTTTCCTACCCTGTTGTTGAAGAGCATGATCTTTCCCTGGGCAGCTGTGCCTGGGTCTTCACCTTCCTCAGCTGCCTCCTGCTTTTTCAGGCTGGGGTCCTGACTGACGCTCACACTGTTTCCTGTGGCCTCATCTTTAGCACATTGTACTTGATATGTCTTAAAACCTAGGCCCAGGATGCATGTCCTCCTCTTCCACTGTCCAGGGTGATGGGTGCATATGGTTACCACCAGCCAACTCTACCGTCACAGCGTGTAAATGGACTGTCATGTCCTCTTGCTCAACCCCTGTGGAGCTACTTCAGGACAGCCCACGATAACAGTCCAATACCCACCACTGCAGCGCATGGACCCTCTTCAGTGCTCCACCTTGTCTGCTGTCTGGGCTGTTCTGTCTTGCTAGGGGAGTCTTCAGTCAATCGCATCTCCAGCACCGATAGTCTTGTATCACTGGCTGTGTTGCAGTGGGTACAACCGGCCTACAGATAATTTGTCAACTACACATGGCCCCTCCATGGCACTAACTGGGGAACTGTCAAAACCTACTCCATGCAAAGCCACCGACAACACCATCTCTCGCTCTAGAACTTTCTCTAGGGTCTCTTGCAAGTTCTGCAGGTCAGCTAGTTCAATGTGCTCAGAGCCTTGTTTGTTCTGAACTTGAGGCAGAATGTGAGCATAAGGTCTTTTGAAGAAAATCGCAGTATACTTAGCCAGAACCCTCAACGACTCCTCTGTCAGCCCAGGCAGAATGGGAAACTCCAGCCCCTCGGCGGTTATACTGATCGTACCGAACGAGCTTGAGCTGGTAAAACTGCCTGAAACACCTCTGGAGCCCAGCAAGTAAAGTACTGTTATCAGATCTCTAGGGTCAAGTAGTAGCAGGCAAGTAAAAGTATCGTCAGTCAAAGAAAGCGTCTGTGATTTGGTTCATCAGACCACTCAAACGATTTGGCTGTCAGTTTAAATTGTGCATGGAAAGCTTCCCTCGGGAAGTCTGAGGGTCGCACGGCCTTGCGGTTAGCTTCAGCACTAGCTAGTGAGCTCACACCTGCATCTCTGTACACTACCTCGGTTCAATGATTATGTATATATCATTGAGTTGGTGTGTGTGTACATATATGTCTTATTGTCTATAATGTGTAAATTTTGTGATGGAGTGTGTGTGTGTGTTTTAATGTGTTGTGTGCATTAAGGTTTGTGTTGAAATGTGATGAGTGCTATAAGCTACAGTGTGTATTGAAGTGTGTTGGAGTGTCTATATTATAGTGTATACTGGGCATTAAAGTAAGTGTTGTAATCTGTAGGTATGTGTGTGTGTATTATAGTGTGTATGTTATAGGGTATATAGTGTTATAGTGAGTGTGTAATAGTATGTGTGTTATAGTGTGTTGTAGTGTGTATGTGTGTTTGTGTTATAGTGTGTGTGTGTGTGTTTGTGTTATAGTGTGCTGTAGTGTGTATGTGTGTTTGTGTTATAGTGTGTGTGTTTGTGTTTTTATTACAGTGTGTGTGTGTTATAGGATATAAAGTGAGTATGAGTGTGTGTTGTAGCCTGTGTGTGTTTGTGTTATAGTGTGTTGTAGTGTGTATGTGTTTTTGTGCCATAGTATCTGTGTTGTAGGGTATACAATGTGTGTGTGTGTGTTATAGTGTGTGTGTCTGTGTGTATTGTAGTGTATGTGTGTGTGTTTGTGTCATACTGTGTGTGTTTGTGTTCTAGTGTATTGTAGTGTCTGTGGGTGTGGGCTTGTGTGTATGTGTGTGTGCTGTAGTGTGTTGTAGTGTGTGTGTGTTTGTGTCATACTGTGTGCGTTTGTGTTATAGTGTGTTGTAGTGTCTGTGTGTGTCTGTGTATGTGTGTTGTAGTGTGTGTGTGTGTATATGTGTTATAGTGTGTGTGTGTGTGTTTGTGATATAGTGTGCTAAATTGTGTCTGTGTGTGTGTTTGTGTTATAGTGTGTGTGTCATAGGATATAAAGTGAGTGAGTGTGTGTGTGTATATGCGTGGGTCTGTGTGTGTTATAGTGTATGTGAGATGCATTGCCAAAAAAAACTAATCGGAGCGTCATTCCGCTGAGACACATGGAATTCTACCGCTTGCCAGATTCCCAGGAACACACACACACACACACACACACACAGACACTTCTGTCCATTTCCAGGACAGTCTAGAGGCTGCAGACAAATTCCACAACGTTGCTTCATACTAATGATATACTGACCACTCTCTTGCTCTCTTTCCTGTCTCTCCTTCTTTCCTCTCTCTCTCTCTTTTCTCTCTCTCTCTCTCTCTCTTTCTCTCTGTCTCTCTCTCTCTCTCTCTCTCTCTCTCTCTCCCTCTCTCTCTCTCTCTTTGGTATCTGTGTCTAATCGTTTTACTGAGAGCTGTCATATGGAGACGCTTTCAGAGAGATTGAGAAACATGACCACCCCGCACTCCCCCCCTCATTTGTAGGACCCCCAGCCCCCCACCCTGGCCCAAGTGAGAACTGTGTTAGTGTCAGCACCTCTGAGACACAGCCAAGCCAAACAGCTGCACACACACACGCATACACAGACAGACACACACACACACACACACACACACACAGGACAGGGACTAAGCATGGTCAGCAGTGTGGAGCAACAGGGCTGTGAAACCTCCCCGCCCTAACCCGTAACATAATAACATATGTTTTATTAAAAAAACACATGTAATCAGTTTATTTTGGGGCCTCAAAGTACACACTGTGTTTTATTCCTGCTAAATCATTTTTCTTGCATGAGCAGTTCCGCAGTAGTGCAGGCTGAAGCCCGGCTGCAGCGCAATGTATGTTGCTCTGACAGATTCTTACCATATAGGAACACTATGTACTTCTACACTTACAGACTGTAGTCCATCTGTTTCTCTGTATACCTTGCTACCCTGTTCTTATACGGTCAGGACCCCCACAGGACCACCACAGAGTAGATATTACTTGGGTGGTGGTCATTCTCAGCACTGCAGTACATGGTGGTGGTGTCCACTCCCTGTTACTCTATTAGACACTCCTACTACTTGCTGGTCCACCTTGTAGATGTAAAGTCAGAGACAGTAGCTCATCTGCTGCTGCACAGTTTGTGTTCCTCTAGTCCTTCATCAGTGGACACAGGACGCCGCCCACAGGGCACTGCTGTCTGGATAGTTTGGGTTGGTGGACGATTCTCAGTCCAGCATTGACACTTAGATCTTTAAACCCTCCAGCAGCAGATGGTTCTGTTACTGCTTCAGCCGTATGACCACAACACGAGTGTCTCTCTGAGTGCGTGGGCAGCTGAGGGTAGGTGTGTGCAGGTGACAGGTGTGTGATGGATTGTTAACGCTGTAGTGGGGACAATAGCAGACGAGGGACGGAGGGAGAGAAGCGTTTGCCGCAGAAACTGGAGCTTTTGAAAGCGTCTCTGATTTCACCTGTCAAACTTTACAATCAGCCAATCATACGCCTCCGCTCCGCCCACTCACGCCCTCGGGCCCAGACATCTAACACGGATGCTGATGATGTCACTGATGAGGCATCCAAAGGCCCTTCGCACTTACGGCATACAACCTGAGCTTTAATCATATATATATATATATATATACACTTACAGACTGTAGTTCATCTGATTCTCTGTACACTTTATTACCCTGTCCTTCAATAATCGGGACCCCCACAGGACCACCACAGAGCAGGTACTATTAGGGTGGTGGGTCATTCTCAACACTGCAGTGACACTGAAATGGTGGTGTTGTGTTAGTGTGTGTTGTGCCAGTGTGAGTGGATCAGTCACAGCCGTGCTGCTGGAGTGTTTAAACACTGTGTCCACTCACTGTCCACTCTATTAGACACGCCTACCTTGTTGGTGCACCATGTAGGTATAAGGTCAGACATGACAGCTCATCAGAGATGATAGCTCATCTGTTGCTGCACCGTTTGTGTTGGTCATTGTCTAGTCCTTCATCAGTGGTCATAGGATGCTGCCCACAGGACACTGTTGGCTGGATGTTGCTGGTGGTAATAAGCAAGATAAATAAAACGAGACAATATATATATTTCTATGAATCCTGTACTTATGATTAATTATATTGTGCCATATCCCGTACATTATACCCTGTGTAATTGCCTATAAGAAGTTATAGTGACAAGCAAGACACGTTATATTATAAAAGCATATACTAAAATATACATAAACATATAACCTCCATAACCAGAACTGGTGTAATACACTACGACACACTAGGACAAGTTTTTTTTGGTTCACAACAGACCACAACATTTGGAGAGACCCAGAGCTGCTTATTGGTGGACCTGGTAATGTCTCAATGTCTCAATGTTTTGTTTTATTACTTTTTTTTAAAAACAAGCATAACTTTTATATCCAATGAAAAACACATCTCCATTTCTGTCCATTTTTATTTTTCTACATCATCGGACTGTAGCAGCTGGTGTTTACATTTCGTGACAATTTCATGATGATTGGACTAATAGAAACACTCCAAAACAGTCTAGAAACAATTCTGGTTCCATTGACTTACATTAAAAGTAAAGACTGGTTTTGACCTTTCCTGTAAAGTTGGCATTTTGGAGACACTTGTTTTTTCGTGTAGTGTGCATTTTATAGAGTTTTCTTATTTTTAGCTAACTGGAAACTGTTAGCAGTTAGCAACCAAAGCTAAATGGCTAGTAGTACAGGGAGCTGCTTTAGGTTGTCAATAAACAACAGTGAATTACAGTGTACAATTACAATGTACAATGTTTATTATAAATGTGGAGCACTGTAGCACACTGTAGTGGACATCAGGGAGGTGTGGCCATGTGCACAGGTTCTTGGGAAACACTGTACTAATGCTTAAAACAATCTCAAATCGTGCAATTGGTTGGGACTGTTAGCCTCAACCTGTGTATTGGTGTTGCATGGACCATTCCGAACTGGGCTGGGGGGCTGTTTAGTGGGGTAGTGTTTGGTTGAGTGTTAGTGCCTGCCGTTGGGAAGAGCTATGTGGCTATTATTAAGGCGAATGGTGAAAAAGAGAACTGAACCTGGATGAGGACTATGAAAGTGGAGGCAGCATGGAGAGACAGGTGAGGAGGACAGTGGTCGAGGTAGGTTTTGACAAAGGAGTCTGTCTGGAGACTGGAAAGGGGCAGTGGCCAATGGTGTGTTTGATAAGGGCGGAGTTCCTGCAGACATATGTAGCACTCTCGCTGGTGTTGACTGCATGCTGGACAACAGAACACAACACAATGGTGACTCTGTAACCCATGTTGCACAAGGACAGCTGTGGCATGGTCCCATGTGCCTCAGTGGCTCTACTCAGACTCCGGTCAGACTTTGGGGGGTCACTGGTGCAGCTCTTCTGTAAATGGGAAGCAGTGTAGTGGCCACGCGCACAGATTCTCGGGAAGCACTGCAACAACAGTAAGACAGATTGAAACATGTAAATGGTTAGATTGTTGTCGGGAAGAATTGTGTTGCTATTGGCGACCCGCCTGCTGTCCAGGCCGTTTGGGAGCGCTGGCCGGTGGTCTCCACTGCTGCCATGGTCAACAAAGAGCACTTGTTTAAAAGCATGTTTTCTACATCTCTGTCTTTGCCAAGTGGTCCCATAACTCCATCTCTATTAATTCCTTAATGGTTTCAATAGATCCTAACATAATCCTTGTAAATATCTTTGCTCTGAGTACTTCCTAGGTTTTGCTGTGGGTGCCCAGTTTGAGCTGATTTAGTGGAATGGTTCAGGGTCTTTCACACGAGCTCACTGGGAGAAGGGCTCCTCCCGCGCCGACTGACAGCAGCAGCGTTGGCGGCTGATTTTCGGCGTCTCCAGTTTCTGCTGTGTGGTTGTTTTAGGCCTGAGGCACGCACACTCTCCCTGTGGTGAGCGGGCACAGAGCGGTGACATCACAGAGCTGGATCATGTTTATAGAGTTTAAATCTGATCATGTTCACCACTTACACCGACACCGTGAGTAATGCAACACAATCCTACACGCACACAGTTCCTTTCAGGCAACCCAGTGTGTCGGTGTGAGAAACTGAAACTGAATCCAGCCAGTTATCAGACGTGATTTCAGTCAAACGATGACAGAACGAGAAGTAAAAGTAGCCAGTGTTGAACAAAAACCAACACAGAGTGAAAAAAATACTCAAGGACTAATCTCCCTATTGGATATTCAGCTTGGAAGTTCACCTGGGAATAACCCTAATAACGGATAGCGGGTGTTTTCTTTAGGGGTGTTCTAACATGGGTTCTTAAGAGGTCAAAGTCTGATGACCAGTGTAGTAAATTAGGTGCCTGTCCTAAACTATGACCCAGAAATTACTCTTTAAATAATATTTATGTTTTCAACTTATGTGTATATAAATACAATTATATATAAAAAAAATATATAAAATTATAAAAACAAGCTTACCCAACACACCTCTTCCAACAATGTTACCCCAATATAGCTGTACATACTGGATACATACTGTGTGGATACTAAACACTCACGTACTGAAAGAGCTGTTACTTTACCAGGACAGCAGTACTGACCAAGTACTTACTGACCAAGTACATACTGAGCACTGGCATTTCTATGGTTGGGGCCACAGGGGCAATATAATTGGCCCCCGTAAGTGCCCCTGTCCTGTCACTCCTCTGTCCTTTGCCTGACAGCGATGATCAGATTATAGGTGGATGCAATTCCAGGCCCGAACACTAGTGGCTCTAATTAGTCAAATAGGGATGTCCAGCGTGAATAAAGCTTACAGAAGAAGATTTGTACGATCCCATGGGGAAAGTTTGGGTGCGTCCGAAATCGCGTACTTGAAAAGTACGTACTCAGTTGGAGCTGGAGCACACAATACGTCCGCCATCTTACCAACGTCCTGTGACGCAAGTCGTCAGACCCCCACCGCTAATTATTTAAAAGCCACGTTTTAGATCCTGTTTGTGACACTGTTCTTCGTGTTTGTCTGAATATGAACTCACACGGTGTGGAGCTGTAGCTCAGAGAAGACGAGTGAGGAGGAATGTAATCATTGTTTACCTCAGCAGTAGCGCTAACTTCTGTAGCGGCAGTTCACTAGCCGTAGCTACGTACACACAGCCAACGTATCGCTTTTCACCGCGCTTTTTCCTCCGCGGCTCCGATGGAATCCTGGGATAGAACAGTGTGCTGGGGACTTCTCGCATACTGCTCGTCGAACACTACATATTCGGACACCCTAGTCACTCTCACGCACTGCTTTTGCGCACTGTTCAGTATGAAAATACACGATTTGGGACGCACCCAAAGTTTTCCTACCATCAACCGACAGCGGTCTACGTTCTGAGGAGTCAGTTTAGTCATAAATCTCTATTTACTTACAGCTGTCAAATAACTTAACTCTGATAAACATTAAATTAAGAAGCAAAGCTGACATTAGTTAACAGTAATGTTAACTGAGGCCCTACTTGTGTTTAGACATGAACGTTAGCATTTCGCTAATAAATGTAAAGCTAATTCACGCACTACTCTGTATTTGTGTGTTAACATTAACTATAATGTTTGGCAATGATATAGAATATGAAAAGAAAGGGTCAGTCTGAGGCAGGAATTCAGCAGTTTTTGGCCAAAAGAGTGAGTCGGCCGGCCGCTGAATATGAGCAGAGTGAGAGCAACAGAAGACTGCACACCAGAGGATAGTCAAGAGCAGGGCACCTCCAGTTCCTCATCAGGTCATCATTTAGAGAGAGCAACAACAGTTAATGCTGTGATGTATGAAATGTCTGATATTGTTATTTTGTGAAATGGTACATACGTTCCCTGAATTCATTCCCTGAATTCAACTTACCATAACTTTAATGTAATGGCTTTAAAATTTATTGGTTTGTATATCACCATATGTGACACCAGTTTAGGTACCTCTATGAATATTGTGGCCCACTAATGGCCCCTTACTCAGAACCACCTAGAACCACCACTGGTACTGACCAAGTAGGATATATAGGAACTTTAATCTATAAGCGGAGCCTTATTTTAGCCCACCCCTGCATATTAGAGCATGAAGTGAAACTGTGTTTCTGTCCCTCATGTCCACATGGTATGCAGATCCCATTATTTTTAAGTGTTCCAAAGTCTTAAAATCAGTGTGGAACATTCAGAATTGTCACAGAAACATAGACTCTCATTCCTTTTATTATTCTCTGAAGCCTACACAACAAGGTATGCGACTTTGGTTGGGTGAAAATGCTCAGATATGGTTTTACATGCACATTTCTATACTATGATGTGGCCCCAGAACAAAACAAGCTCTGACTGGCTGGTTTACTTTGAGACGCTGCAATGATCACACAGACACAACAATAGCAAAATAGACAAAATAAAATGAGCCTCTGTGTAAATAAGCTCTACCCTCATACCGTTTAGTGAGCTGTACTAGTTACTTGGAGCTGCTAGTATCTAACGTTACCTGTACTACCTACTCTCTTTTATCTGGACATCAAACACAAAGTAGATTAAAGTTGTTACTGAGTGTGAAACTCTCAGTTTAAGATGACCTGCTTCAACCAGCACACACTGATCCACTCACACAGCACGGCTGCTACTTACAGCTCACTGTTGGGGTTGTGGTGCTAATAAAGGTGGAGCTGCTCGTCTCTTTAGTCTCTTTAATGTTAAACGCTGACTGGTTAAACTAACTACTGGATATTTTCCAGGTCCAGGATCTGGTTAAAGATGTGGGAGCTGAACTGACTTCCTATTCACAGCCTTTTTTTTAGTTTTTTGCACATTTTTAGTTCCACGTTAAATTGTACCGCAGCTACACCCTAGTGCTGTAAAAGCTGTATATATGACTAAGAAGTGAATATAAACGTCAAATTCAGCCTCTTTTAAGATAACCTCAGCCACGTGGAGCAGAAACAGGGCTTAATTTGTACAACATCAGCTAATGGAACACTAAAGGTGGGGTGATCCAACAAGTGGGCAGTGATAGAAAGGGTCCTGGAATACATGGACACAACAGTGCTTCAAGTGTCCAACATAGTGGCATTCTATGCAATAAGACCTAGCTCTAATGACTGCAGGGAGGAGATGCAACAATAAAATCTCAGAGATGCCACTGGAGGAACAGTTTTTCCTAGAACGTGGTCTCCTGCAAATAATCAAAATAAATAAAACCTTTCATGTTGCACAAAAACAACAATACATATACGGTCTCCACTCGGTTTCACGATCTGCTCTGCTTGTCTGTGCCAAACCTCGTGTGTGCATGAACACACAAAACATGACCTTAACGTAATTACCATCTACACACATCTACAAAATGAACAGCTTGTTTTTTGAAAAAGGATTACACACAAACAATTAACATTACTTATTTTATTTTAATTTATAGTCCCCATATAAAAAATAAATAAATAAATAACATCACAGAGGGAGGGAATAAAAAGTGTCAACGTCCCCTTCACGCTTGGGGTGTAAATGTTAATGGGTAAAGACTGTTATGTAACAGTTTGCAATTTTGGATTCAGATTGGTTTCCTGTCCTCTTTTGCAAATGTGGAAATTGTATTTGAAGGACGAAATTTGTGGTTCACGTACAAGACGCCTCAGTACCTCAAAAGCAACAACCTTATCCCAAAATACCAACAAACCTATTCCAACAAACTTATTTTAAGGTTTTTTAGAGATGAACCCTAAATTATTGGTGACCTAAGCAGCTTAATATTCAATATAGTTTGTTCTGAAGAAGCCATTAAGCATAAAAAGCTTAATATAGTTCCTAATGGGACACAAATTTATGTATATATTTTATTTTTCAAGTACTTTGATGTTGTGTAATTATAGTCAATTGCAATTCAATGTTATGCACTTAATTATTTTAGAAATATACACACACATATACACACACACACACACACACACACATACACACACACACACACACAAACACACACCCAGACACAGACTAATTACGCAGATTGTTCTCAGTGGGCTCTTTTACTCATTTAACAACCCCCCTGTACACCCGCTAACAAACAGAGACAAACTCCCCCAACAGAGACACACACACACACTTTACTTACACACCGCCCCCCGCTGCAGCTGCCCAGCAGCCTATTGTGTGTGTCCATGGCGGCGGATGGGGATTAGTTCCCATGGTAACACAGAGCGTACGCTTCACCAACTTTTAGCTTCTTACACTGCATATGCCTCATTTTACTGCTTCTCCAAACCCCTAACCAGTAAAACACACCTGCACCAAACCCCTAACCAGTAAAATACACCTGCACCGAACTACTAACCAGTAAAACACACCTGCACCAAACCCCTAACCAGTAAAACACACCAGCACCAAACCCCTAACCAGTAAAACACACCTGCACCGAACCACTATCCAGTAAAATACACCTGCACCAAACCCCTAACCAGTAAAACACACCAGCACCAAACCACTAACCAGTAAAATACACCTGCACCAAACCCCTAACCAGTAAAATACACCTGTCTCAAACCCCTAACCAGTAAAACACACCTGCACCAAACCCCTAACCAGTAAAATATACTTGCAACGAACCCCTAACCAGTAAATATACCTGCAGCAAACCACTAACCAGTAAATATACCTGCACCAAACCACTAACCAGTAAATACACCTGCAGCAAACCACTAACCAGTAAATACACCTGCAGCAAACCACTAACCAGTAAATACACCTGCAGCAAACCACTAAGAAGTAAATACACCTGCACCAAACCACTAACCGGTAAATATACCTGCAGCAAACCACTAACCAGTAAATATACCTGCACCAAACCACTAACCAGTAAATACACCTGCAGCAAACCCCTAACCAGTAAAATATACTTGCAACGAACCACTAACCTGTAAATATACCTGCAGCAAATCACTAAGAAGTAAATACACCTGCACCAAACCACTAACCAGTAAATACACCTGCACCAAACCACTAACCAGTAAATACACCTGCACCAAACCACTAACCGGTAAATACACCTGCAGCAAACCACTAACCAGTAAATACACCTGCACCAAACCACTAACCGGTAAATACACCTGCAGCAAACCCCTAACCAGTAAAACACACCTGCACCAAACCACTAACCGGTAAAATACACCTGCACCAAACCACTAACCGGTAAAATACACCTGCACCAAACCACTAACCAGTAAATACACCTGCACCAAACCACTAACCGGTAAATACACCTGCAGCAAACCACTAACCGGTAAAATACACCTGCACCAAACCACTAACCGGTAAATACACCTGCACCAAACCACTAACCAGTAAAATACACCTGCACCAAACCACTAACCAGTAAATACACCTGCAGCAAACCACTAACCTGTAAATACACCTGCACCAAACCACTAACCACTAAATACACCTGCAGCAAACCACTAACCAGTAAATACACCTGCACCAAACCCCTAACCGGTAAATACACCTGCACCAAACCACTAACCACTAAATACACCTGCAGCAAACCACTAACCAGTAAATACACCTGCACCAAACCACTAACCAGTAAATACACCTGCAGCAAACCACTAACCTGTAAATACACCTGCACCAAACCACTAACCACTAAATACACCTGTACCAAACCACTAACGGGTAAATACACCTGCAGCAAACCACTAACCAGTAAATACACCTGCAGCAAACCCCTAACCAGTAAAATATACTTGCAACGAACCACTAACCAGTAAATATACCTGCAGCAAACCACTAACCAGTAAATACACCTGCAGCAAACCCCTAACCAGTAAATACACCTGCAGCAAACCACTAAGAAGTAAATACACCTGCACCAAACCACTAACCGGTAAATAAACCTGCAGCAAACCACTAACCAGTAAATACACATGCACCAAACCACTAAGCAGTAAAATACACCTGCACCAAACCCCTAACCAGTAAAACACACCTGCACCAAACCACTAACCAGTAAAATACACCTGCACCAAACCACTAACCGGTAAATACACCTGCAGCAAACCACTAACCGGTAAATACACCTGCAGCAAACCACTAAGAAGTAAATACACCTGCACCAAACCACTAACCGGTAAATACACCTGCACCAAACCACTAACCAGTAAAATACACCTGCAGCAAACCACTAACCAGTAAATACACCTGCAGCAAACCACTAACCAGTAAAATACACCTGCAGCAAACCACTAACCAGTTAATACACCTGCAGCAAACCACTAACCAGTAAATACACCTGCACCAAACCACTAACCAGTAAAATACACCTGCAGCAAACCACTAACCAGTAAATACACCTGCAGCAAACCACTAAGAAGTAAATACACCTGCACCAAAACCCTAACCAGTAAAATATACTTGCAACGAACCACTAACCAGTAAATATACCTGCAGCAAACCACTAACCAGTAAATACACCTGCAGCAAACCACTAAGAAGTAAATACACCTGCACCAAACCCCTAACCAGTAAATATACCTGCAGCAAACCACTAACCAGTAAATACACCTGCAGCAAACCACTAACCGGTAAATACACCTGCACCAAACCACTAACCAGTAAAATACACCTGCAGCAAACCACTAACCAGTAAATACACCTGCAGCAAACCACTAACCGGTAAATACACCTGCACCAAACCACTAACCAGTAAAATACACCTGCACCAAACCACTAACCAGTAAATACACCTGCAGCAAACCACTAACCGGTAAATACACCTGCACCAAACCACTAACCAGTAAAATACACCTGCACCAAACCACTAACCAGTAAATATACCTGCAGCAAACCACTAACCAGTAAATACACCTGCAGCAAACCACTAAGCAGTAAAATACACCTGCACCAAACCCCTAACCAGTAAATACACCTGCAGCAAACCACTAACCAGTAAATACACCTGCAGCAAACCACTAACCGGTAAATACACCTGCACCAAACCACTAACCAGTAAAATACACCTGCACCAAACCACTAACCAGTAAATATACCTGCAGCAAACCACTAACCAGTAAATACACCTGCAGCAAACCACTAAGCAGTAAAATACACCTGCACCAAACCACTAACCGGTAAATACACCTGCACCAAACCACTAACCGGTAAATACACCTGCAGCAAACCACTAACCGGTAAAATACACCTGCAGCAAACCACTAACCGGTAAATACACCTGCAGCAAACCACTAAGAAGTAAATACACCTGCACCAAACCACTAACCAGTAAATACACCTGCAGCAAACCACTAAGAAGTAAATACACCTGCACCAAACCACTAACCAGTAAATATACTTGCAACGAACCACTAACCAGTAAATATACCTGCAGCAAACCACTAACCAGTAAATACACCTGCAGCAAACCACTAAGAAGTAAATACACCTGCACCAAACCACTAACCAGTAAATACACCTGCAGCAAACCACTAAGAAGTAAATACACCTGCACCAAACCACTAACCAGTAAATATACCTGCAGCAAACCACAAACCAGTAAATACACCTGCAGCAAACCACTAACCGGTAAATACACCTGCACCAAACCACTAACCAGTAAAATACACCTGCACCAAACCACTAACCAGTAAATACACCTGCAGCAAACCACTAACCGGTAAATACACCTGCACCAAACCACTAACCAGTAAATATACCTGCAGCAAACCACTAACCAGTAAATACACCTGCAGCAAACCACTAAGAAGTAAATACACCTGCATCAAACCACTAACCGGTAAATATACCTGCAGCAAACCACTAACCAGTAAATACACATGCACCAAACCACTAACCAGTAAAATACACCTGCACCAAACCACTAACCAGTAAAACACACCTGCACCAAACCACTAACCAGTAAATACACATGCACCAAACCACTAAGCAGTAAATACACCTGCACCAAACCACTAACCAGTAAATACACATGCACCAAACCACTAAGCAGTAAAATACACCTGCACCAAACCACTAACCAGTAAAACACACCTGCACCAAACCACTAACCAGTAAAATACACCTGCACCAAACCACTAACCGGTAAATACACCTGCAGCAAACCACTAACCGGTAAATACACCTGCACCAAACCACTAACCAGTAAAATACACCTGCACCAAACCCCTAACCAGTAAAACACACCTGCACCAAACCACTAACCAGTAAAATACACCTGCACCAAACCACTAACCGGTAAATACACCTGCAGCAAACCACTAACCGGTAAATACACCTGCACCAAACCACTAACCAGTAAAATACACCTGCACCAAACCACTAACCAGTAAATACACCTGCAGCAAAAAACTAACAGGTAAATGCACCTGCACCAAACCACTAACCAGTAAAACACACCTGCACCAAACCACTAACCGGTAAAATACACCTGCACCAAACCACTAACCGGTAAAATACACCTGCACCAAACCACTAACCGGTAAATACACCTGCACCAAACCACTAACCAGTAAATACACCTGCAGCAAAAAAACTAACCGGTAAATACACCTGCACCAAACCACTAACCGGTAAATACACCTGCACCAAACCACTAACCAGTAAATACACCTGCAGCAAAAAAACTAACCGGTAAATACACCTGCACCAAACCACTAACCGGTAAATACACCTGCAGCAAACCACTAACCGGTAAATACACCTGCATCAAACCACTAACCGGTAAATACACCTGCATCAAACCACTAACCGGTAAATACACCTGCAGCAAACCACTAACCGGTAAATACACCTGCATCAAACCACTAACCGGTAAATACAAACCTGCAGCAAACCACTAACCGTAATTACACCTGCAGCAAAACCACTAACCAGTAAATACAGCTGCAGCAAACCACTAACCCGTTAAATACACCTGCACCAAACCACTAACCCGGTAAAACACCTGCAGCACCTGCACCAAACCACTAACCAGTAATACACCTGCACCAAAACAACCTAACCGTTAAATACACCTGCACCAAAACCACTAACCGTAAAATACACCTGCAGCAACCACTAACCTGTAAAATACACCTGCACCAAACCACTAACCACTAAATACACCTGCACCAAACCACTAACCGGTAAATACACCTGCACCAAACCACTAACCAGTAAATACACCTGCACCAAACCACTAACCGGTAAATACACCTGCACCAAACCACTAACCAGTAAAATACACCTGTACTAAAAACCATACCTCAATGCACCTGTGCCATCAACCTTATCAAACTAAACAACCATACTGTAATACACCTGTCCCAACAGCCTTAACCCAATATACCCGCACCAACAAGCTTACCCAACACATTTACTCCAACAACCTTACCCCAATATAGATATATAGTTAACTTGTGTTTTACCTGTATTAATAACCTTAGTCCAACATACCTGTACCAACAACCAAATCAACCTGTACCAACAACCATACATCAACACATCTGTACCAATAACCTATGCAATCACACCTGTAGCAACAACTGTACCCCAACAGGGAAATTGGCTTAGGTTTTTAATGGAAATATAGATGTGCAAAACTTTCCCCAAAAAACACCAGTACTAACAACCGTACCCAAATACAGCTTTACCAACAACCTTACTCTAACATAACTATACCACCAACTGTACCCAAATACAGCTTTACCAACAACCTTACTCTAACACAACTATACCAACAACTGTACCCAAATACACCTTTACCAACAACCTTACTCTAACACAATTGCACCAACAACTGTACCCAAATACACCTTTACAACAACCTTACTCTAACACAACTATACCAACAACCTCACCCAACACACCTGTACTAACGGTCTTAACCCAATACACCTGTTGCAACAACCTCACCCAACACACCTGTACCAACAATCTAACTCTAATACACTTGTACCAACAACCTAACTCTAACACAACTGTACCAAAAACTGTACCCAAATACAACTGTACCAACAACCTTATCCTAATACACCTGTTCCAACAACCTTATCCTAATACACCTGTTCCAACAACCTCACCCAAAACACCTGTACTAACAGTCTTAACCCAATACACCTGTACTAACGGTCTTAACCCAATACACCTGTACCAACAACCTTACTCTAACACACCTTTACCAACTACTTTATCCTAATACACCTGTTCCAACAACCATTCCCTAATACACCTTTACCAACAACTTTATCCTAATACACCTGTTCCAACAACAATACCCCAATACACCTTTACCAACAACTTTATCATAATACACCTGTTCCAACAACCATACCCCCAATACACCCTTTTACCAACAACTTTATCATAATACACCTCTTCCAACAACCATACCCTAATACACCTTTACCAACAACTTTATCATAATACACCTGTTCCAACAACCATACCCCAATACACCTTTACCAACAACTTTATCCTAATACACCTGTTCCAACAACCATACCCTAATACACCTTTACCAACAACTTTATCATAATACACCTGTTCCAACAACCATACCTCAATACACCTTTACCAACAACTTTATCATAATACACCTGTTCCAACAACCATACCTCAATACACCTTTACCAACAACTTTATCATAATACACCTGTTCCAACAAACCATACCCTCAATACACCTTTACACAACAACTTTATCCTAATACACCTGTTCCAACAACCATACCCTAATACCCTACACCTTTACCAACAACTTTATCCTAATACACCTGTTCCAACAACCATACCCCTAAATACACCTTTACCAACAACTTTATCCTAATACACCTGTTCCAACAACCCTAATACCCTCTAATACTACACCTTTACCCAACAACTTTATCCTAATACACCTGTTCCAACAACCATACCCCTAATACACCTTTACCAACAACTTTATCCTAATACACCTGTTTTACCAACAACTTATATCATAATACACCTGTATCCAACAACCAACCATACCCTCAATACACCTTTACCTACAACACTTTATCATAATACACCTGTTCCAACAAACCATACCCTAATACACCTTTACCAACAACTTTATCATAATACACCTGTTCCAACAACCATACCCTAATACACCTTTACCAACAACTTTATCATAATACACCTGTTCCAACAACTTTATCATAATACACCTGTTCCAACAACCATACCCTAATACACCTTTACCAACAACTTTATCATAATACACCTGTTCCAACAACCATACCTCAATACACCTTTACCAACAACTTTATCCTAATACACCTTTACCAACAACCATCAATACCCTACTAGCACCTTTACCAACAACTTTATCCTAATACACCTGTTCATCCAACAACCATTACCCTAATACACCTTTACCAACAACTTTATCCCTAATACACCTGTTCCAACAACCATACCTCAATGCACCTTTACCAACAACTTTATCCTAATACACCTGTTCCAACAACAATACCCCAATACACCTTTACCTACAACTTTATCCTAATACACCTGTTCCAACAACCATACCCTAATACACCTTTACCAACAACTTTATCCTAATACACCTGTTCCAACAACCATACCCCAATACACCTTTACCAACAACTTTATCCTAATACACCTGTTCCAACAACCATACCCCAATACACCTTTACCAACAACTTTATCCTAATACACCTGTTCCAACAACCATACCCTAATACACCTTTACCAACAACTTTATCCTAATACACCTGTTCCAACAACCTCACCCAACACACCTGTAAAAATGGTCTTAACCCAACACACCTGTACCAACAACCTTACTCTAATACACCTGTACCAACAACCTTACTATAGCTATAGTGAGAAAGGAGAGAGATAAAGAGAAAGAGAAGGAAAGAGAAAGAAGAGAGATATGAAAGAAAGAGTGGGAGAGTGCAAAGAGGGATATAGAGAGAGGTGAACAGTCACAGAAGGGAAAGGGGGGTATAATAGGGGTGTAATTGGGGGGGGCTGTAATGGACTCATTGTGCTGGGAAGTGTGAGATTGAATTACTGGAGTGACAGTCCGAGGTCGCTGCTCTAAAACGACTTGTCCGTCAGCAACTCCACTCATGGTCTACTACAGAGGGTCTGTGTGGGGGCGGCAGGGGGGTTCTGGAATGTAAAATGATGTAAAAGCGCAGCAGCAGGTTTGTAATATCATCAGACTCAAAATCAGCAGAACACAAAAGACACTCAGGTCTCACGTTCCTCGAGACAGGAGCCACTTTAATACACTAACGACACAAACTGTCATCATCCATTACAGAGAGAGAGAGAGAGAGAGAGAGAGAAAGAGAAGAGAGAGAGAGAGAGAGAAGAGAGCGAGAGAGAGAGAGAGTGAGAGAGTAAGAGAGAGAGAGAAGAGAGAGAGAGAGTGAGAGGGTAAGAGAGAGAGAGAGAGAGAGAGAGAGTAAGAGAGAGAGAGAGATAGAGAAGAGAGCGAGAGAGAGAGTGAGAGAGTAAGATGAGAGAGAGAGATAGAGAAGAGAGAGAGTGGAGAGAGAGAGAGAGAGAGAGAGAGAGAGAAGAGAGCGAGAGAGAGAGTGAGAGAGTAAGAGAGAGAGAGAGAGAGGAGAGAGAGAGAGAGAGAGAGAGAGAGAGAGAGAGAGAAAGAGAACAGAGAAAGAGCACAGAGAGACAGAAGACAGATAATGTTTACAGAGAAAAAAGAAAGATGAAGGAACAAGAGAAAGATGGACACACTCACACACACAACAACAACAACAACACACAACAACAAAAACCTTAACCTCAGTATCCAATATAATACTACACCTAAACCTAACCTTAACCTCAGTATCCCATATAATACTACACCTACACCTAACCTTAACCACAGTATCCCATATAATACTACACCTAAACCTAACCTTAACCTCAGTATCTCATATAATACTACACCTACACCTAACCTTAACCACAGTACCCATATAATCACACCTAAACCTAACCTTACTCAGTATCTCATATAAATACTACACCTAAAACCAACCTAACCTCAGTATCCCATATAATACTACACTACACCTAACCAATAAACCTCAGAAATACCCATCATAATAACTACACCTACACTAAACCTAACCTTAACTCAGTATCCCATATAATACTACACCTAAAACTAACCTTAATCTCAGTATCCATATAATACTACACCTAAACCTAACCTTAATCTCAGTATCCCCTTATAATACTACAACTACACCTAAACCTAACCTTAATCTCAGTATCCATATTAATCAACACCTACACCTAAACTAACCTTAATCTCAGTATCCCATATAATACTACAACTACACCTAAACCTAACCTTAATCTCAGTATCCCATAAAATACAACATCTACACCTAAACCTAACCTTAATCTCAGTATCCCATATAATACTGCACCTACACCTAAACCTAACCTTAATCTCAGTACCTTATATAATACTACACCTACACATAAACCTAACCCTAACCTTAATCTCAGTACCTTATATAATACTACACCTACACCTAAACCTTACTTTATCCTCAGTATCCCATATAATACTACACCTCCACCTAAACCTAACCTTAACCTCAGTATCCCATATAATACTACACCTACACCTAAACCTTACTTTATCCTCAGTATCCCATATAATACTACACCTAAACTTAGTCTCAGTATTCCATAAAATACTACACCTACACCTAACCTTAATCTCAGTATCCTATATAATACTACAACTACACCTAAACCTAACCTTAACCTCAGTATCCCATATAATACTACAACTACACCTAAACTTAGTCTCAGTATTCCATAAAATACTACACCTACACCTAACCTTAATCTCAGTATCCTATATAATACTACAACTACACCTAAACCTAACCTTAACTTCAGTATCCCATATAATACTACATCTACACCTAAACCTAACCCTAACCTCAGTATCGCATATAATCCAACACCTAAACCTAACCTTAGCCTCAGTATCCCATAAAATACACCTACACCTAAACCTAACCTTAACCACAGAATCCCATATAATACTACACCTACACCTAAACCTAACCTTAACCACAGAATCCCATATAATACTACACCTACACCTAAACCTAACCTTAACCTCAGTATCCCATATAATACTACACCTAATCCTAACCTTAACCTCAGTATCCCATATAATACTACACCTACACCTAAACCTAACCTTAATCTCAGTATCCCATATAATACTACAACTACACCTAAACCTAACCTTAATCTCAGTATCCCATATAATACTACACCTACACCTAAACCTAACCTTAATCTCAGTATCCCATATAATACTACACCTAAACCTAACCTTAACCTCAGTATCCCATATAATACACCTACACCTAACCTTAACCACAGAATCCCATATAATACTACACCTACACCTAAACCTAACCTTAATCTCAGTATCCCATATAATACTACACCTAAACCTAACCTTAACCTCAGTATCCCATATAATACTGCACCTAAACCTAACCTTAACCTCAGTATCCCATATAATACACCTACACATAAACCTAACCTTAACCTCAGTATCCCATATAATACTGCACCTAAACCTAACCTTAACCTCAGTATCCCATATAATACACCTAACTGCATGTCTGCTCGGGGATGTTCAGTAATTGACTTGACTTGATTATGTGGTTCCTAACACTGTTTGACACACTGGACTAAATTTAAGTTAGCATGACTAAAACTGTGATCATCCTAAAGATGAAAATGTTATAATCACTTTTCTGTTTTTCTTTGATGTATTAATCTGTTCATTATTGTTTACTGTTTACTGTATGCTGTGATGAACTGCTGGCTCTGAATAAACTGGTTCATAATGATTATATAGAGTTGCTCGGTGTAACCTGCGAGACAGGTGAGAGTGTGTATGTGTGCGCATATGGCGCCAAGAACAGGTGTGTCATTGTACCTTCCACACCTGCAGACAGGTGGGCTCTGCGCTGACCTCGCTATGACCCCACCCAGAGAGATGTGTTTGTGTGATTGTTTACTGTGTGCCCGTTCATCACTCTCAGCCCACCAGCTGCTCTGCGGTTACAGACTAAACAAAGACCCGGCCCACACTGTCCCTCAGCGGAGACACTGCAGAGTTCACTCCTTCATATTTACTCTAGAGTGTACTGGTATGTGTGTATGTGTATCTATATATGTGTGTGTGTGTGTGTGTTCACAAGTATGGGAGGTTTATCATTCACTAATTCTGCAACTACAGTCTCTGAAAGCAGCTTTTTAATCCAGTGGTAGTAGAAAGTTCTCCATCCACAGAGTGACCGGGGGGGACATTTAACTGATTTTGGACTTTAGGATAAAATGCTTTTGCTTTGAGTGTTTATTTTATTAAAATAACATTCCTTTTTATTATTAGCACAACAGTAATAACCCTACACAAACCACCCCCACCACATGTTTAGTGGTGGATGTTTCTGTTGTGGCAACTGTAGCTCATTTTGAGCAGCACGTGGCTACAAAGAAACAAAGAAGTTGACCTGAACAAAAAAATTAACTTAACCATGTCTCCTCAGTCCACCATCAACGAGCTTGGGCCCAGAGATGTTGGCGGCACTGTTTCTGGATTTGTTTCTATCTGGTTTCCTCTTTGCATAGTAGAGCTTGAACATCCTAATGTAGAAGTTGAAGTGATACAGTAGGACAATGACCCTAAACATTGAAGTAAATCTACTACAGAACTACTAAAAAAATAAATCTGCCTTTTGGAGTGACCCAGTCAGAGTCAAGACCTGATTCCAATGGATATGGTGTGGAATGACCCCAACAGAGCTGTTCACACCAGACATCCTAAGAATATGGCTGAGCTGAAGCAGTTCTGTAAGGAAGAATGGGTTAAAATACCTCCTGAATGTTGCACAGGTCAGATCAGCAGCTACCTTTTTCCACCAGCACTGTGAATGTTTAATGGATGTGTCCAATAAAGACATGAAATATTCTAATTGTTGGTGTGTTATTAGGTTAAGCACATTCACAAGTATATCTATACTTGTGGACATGTCTATACTTTAGATGTAGATCAGATCACGTGTTATCAAGTATCTTTTAATGTAAATCAATGGAACCAGAATTTTTTTCTGGCTATTTCGGAACATTTAATTGATGTAGAAAAATAGAAATCGACAAAAATGGAGACACATGCTTTTCTTTGTATATATATATATATATATATATATATATATATATATATATATATATATATATATATATATATATATATATATTGGGCATACATATAACAGACAAACGCTGAAAGTTTATCGGTACATCGGTACAGAAAGTCTTTTCTCTCGCTGTCTGTGAGAAGGGAAGGAGAGGTTAGTTTCCATGTAGTAACACACAATACACCAGCAGGCCCTAGAGACGTGTGCATTGTCTCGTCACATCCTCCTGTGGGTGGGGTGTCCAGACTCCATTTATGTACAGCTCTGTGTAAGTAATATAAATAAGAACACCTCTGTATTGTATAGTCCATTCAGGAGAACTGTGAATGATTGTCTCATTTACATACATATAACATCATCACAACCATCCAGCATCAGCACACCATCAGCACAACAAGCTCAGTCTACTGAGTGAACAGCTTGAACTTTTAATGGGGTTTGATGAGCTGCTCAGTCTGTTGATGAATCTTGTGAATATCGTTGCTATTTAACGAATCTTTCTATGTTATTTGAACACGACAGCTGCTCCTTATATCCTGTGGGAAGTTCATGATGGACTAATAGAAATGCTAGACCAATAGATATGGACCAATAGAAAGTCACATACAAAAAAAAAGTCTTTACATTGACTTTTTGTATTGTATTGTATTGTATTGTATCTTTACATTGAAAGTAAAGAATTTGTTGGCCTCTCCTGTAAAGCAAGTCTTTTGGAGATTTTCTTTGGACAGCGACAATAACAGTTGACACGACTTTATTCATGACTTAAACCTATTAGAGAATTAGAAAGTTTGAAATTAAACATAGAAATTAAACATAATTCAATTGAAATAAATATTTTAAATAAAACATTATACTAAAAGTCAGTCTTGGGGGAAAAAAGGTACGTCAAATTAAATATTTAAGGAAAAGTTAGATTGAATTTAATAGATATAGAAGTATAGAAGCAATAGAAGTGTGTATGTAACAATACTGCTATGCATTCTGGTCATTGGTTATGCATGATCTAAAAAGCAGTCACCCCTGTGACTCACATAGTCTGAGTTACTGCCATCCGTTGTCCTGGCCTGTTCACTGTCCCAGCACCAATGCTGCGAGGTGCCTGTTCTCCAGTACTCTCTCAAGGCTGTATCCACAGTGCCATGGCTCTGGGTGCGCTGTACTACTCTGCCCCAAATGAGACTGTGTGTTGCTCAGCAGATTCTCTCACACAGTTGAGGAGCTCCATCTCTTTGCCTCAGTTTGTCTCCAAGCCAGTGTATAAGCTAGTGTAGAACAGTTCTAGGTGCCATTAAACTACTAATGCTGTATAGGTGACAGATCTGGTGCACTTGACTAAGGCCCCCCACCCCAATGTCCAGAACCCACCTCCTACATCTCATTGGTCACCTTCTAAGATTCTATAGTGGTACTTCTCCATGCTGTAGACTGGGGTTTGATTTCTCACCTAGTTGAGCATCTTACATTATACCAATAAGAGGTCTTGGGTAAGACTCCTAATACTACCTTCATCCACCTCTGTACAGGTGAACTGTACGTCACTGACGGTGTGACAGACTTGACATGAGCGGTATCGCTCCCCAGTGGTCAGGTGTGTTGCTGTAGCCATTGTGGCAGCGATGCCAACAAGCTGGTGTTAATAAAAGCAATGAGCTGCTTCCTCCCAGCTTTGGCTTGTGGCATTAGTGTACATGTACACATGAGTACCACTTGAGTACCACTTACTCATGGGTTGCCTACCCCTTAAGCTCCTTCAGCATGTAACCCAGTCTCAGCTGCTTGAATGCTGGCACCACGTTTGGGAAGCCCTCATGATATCTCCTTCGTGAATGCCTTCCGGATTGCTGGATATACCTGCTGAACCATCAATCTCTGCTCCGTCGCCAGCACACGTACCTGCTCTCCCTTCAACCTTTGCCTTCCCAAAAGCAGCCATCCTGCCCAAAGCTTTGCTGGCACTAGGTCATCATAATTAATGCACAGATCCACAAGCAAATGTAATGCTTTCCCCCCAAAACTGTCAAGTACATCTGCATCACTGTGACGGCTGATGTCCAGCCACAGTGCCAGGCGGTCCTATGCAGTTGTGAGTAGTACGGCTCTCAGGCATCCTCTCCATTTCCTTCTCCCTGCGCTCCAGCTGAGCTCCGCTGCCACATTCGTGGTTGAGTTTAATAAATATTCTGGGTTAAAGATACCAAACAGCTGAAGACAAAACATAGAGCTCACTGTAAAAAAACTCTGAATGAATGAATGAATGGTTTGTTTTAGGTAATTATTGATTTGATTGGTTTTCTTATCACCACATTAACATTTCTCAGCTTACATTTTTATTTATGTACTATTTTTACAGTATACAATGTCCTTTTTTGTGATGTAATGCTGCAATGTCTTTTTCCAGCACACATTAATTATTTTTTTATGTATTGCATTAAATTTAACACTCCAGCATTATTAAAACTAGGAGCTGCATTTCATGTGGGAAACACATGACGGTTGCGCAGCTTAAGCAGTGCGAGAAACAAGGGATGAATAAATGAATAAATAAAAGTGGAGGAGTGTGGGTCAGTGTGTTTGGAGATCTGTCCTGAGTAAGTACAGGCAGTTTGGTGACTGTAGGTTTAATATATGGGTCCGGCCAAAAATAAAAGGGACCTTAGAGGAGGAACGAAGGATGAATAAACAACAAACAGATGCGTGCAGGTCTGTGGATTAGTGTTTGGGGACCTGCCTTAAAACAGTACATGCAGTTTGGTGGCTGTAGGTTAAATGAAACCATGAGGTTTGGGTTTGACTGAAAATGAATGGGACTCTATGGGGGAATAAAGAGGGATGGGGAAAAAACGACAAACAGATGAGTGCAGGTAAAACCAAAAATGAATTTGTGATTCACGGTCTGCCTTGAGTCAGTGTATGCGAAACAGTGTCTGTCGGTCGAGCAGAAGTTCAGTAGATTGGCGTCCACTCTTATATCCTATTCATTCTCTATGGGAAAAAAATATGGATAAAATCCGTTATTTTCCGGAAATCACAGATCTAAACAAAAAGCCTGAATTACACGATCAGACAATCTGAAACTAAGTTAATACCTCAAAAACTGTGGGATGGATTGCGTGTTGAAGATCTGGCAGAAAGCATAAAAACAATAACAATAACAGCAGCAAGATTAGATATTTTCATAGTGTTTATATGAGAAAATCTTCAGTACCATCTGCTATCACACATACGGGGGAGTAATCTATGCATCTCTCTGTCGCTCTCTCTCTGTCTCTCCGGTGTAGTTTTCCTGTCTTTTGTCTCTCCCTTCCTCTCTCTCCGTGGTTTCCTCTGTTCTCCCACACAAAGCAGCAGAGAGGAGGCTAAAGTTTCGGCCTCAGGACAAATGCCCAGCAACACACACAATCAGCCTGTGTGTGTGTGTGTGTGTGTGTGTAAGACTGGTGTCAGTGTGTCTGAGCAGAATAGATCAGACTCCACATTCATCAGCCTCTCACAGAAACAGGCAACAGACCCGGGATCAGTCTTTACCTTTTCAAATGCTAATCAATACAATCACACGAGCACAGAGCCGCAGTCCGACTCATGTTACTCATGAAATACTCCACCGGTCAGTTTCCTGGCCAGTGAAATACCAAACATCTAGTTTTTAACTTTATAGCTTTGTGGAATTATAATAAAGTGTTTCACAGTCTCTTCTTTAATTTAGATGTATTTTCACAAAGCAGGGTGGAATTGTGTTTGTTTAGTTATGTTTGTGTGGTTGTATTTGCGAATTAGTGTTTGTGTGGTAGTGTTTGTACGATGGTTGTGGTGTGGTAGTGTTTGTGTGGTAGTGTTTGTACGATGGTTGTGGTGTGGTAGTGTTTGTGTGGTAGTGTTTGTACGATGCTTGTATAGTGGTGTTTGTGTGGTGTTTGTGAATTAATTTTTGTGTGGTAGTGTTTGTCCGATGGTGGTTGTGTGGTAGTGTTTGTGCAGTTGTATTTGTGAATTAGTGTTTGAACGATGGTGGTTGTACAGTGGTGTTTGTGTAGTTGTGTTTGTGAATTAGTGTTTGTGTGGCTGTGTTTGTACGATGGTGGTTGTACAGTGGTGTTTGTGTAGTTGTGTTTGTAAATTAGTGTTTGTGTGGTTCTGTATATGGTAGTGTTTGTATGATGGTGATTGTGTGGTTGTGTTTGTTTGTATGATGGTAGTTGTGTGGTTGTGTTTGTGTGGTTGTGTTTGTGCAGAAATGTTTGTGTGGTAGTTTTTGTTGTCTGGTAGTGTTTGTGTGGCTGTGTTTGTATGATGGTGGTTGTGTTGTGGTTGTGTTTGTGAATTAGTGTTCGAGTGGTTCTGTGTGTGGTTGTGTTTGTACAATGGTGGTTGTGTGGTTGTGTATGTGGTAGTGTTTGTATGATGGTGATTGTGTGGTTGTGTTTTTATGATGGTGGTCGTGTGGTTGTGTTTTTATGATTGTAGTTTTTGTTGTCTGGTAGTGTTTGTGTGACTGTGTTTGTATGATGGTGGTTGTGTGGTAGTGTTGTTGTCTGGTTATGTTTGTGTGACTATGTTTGTATGATGGTGGTTGTGTGGTAGTGTTGTCTAGAAGTGTTTGTGTGACTGTGTTTGTATGATGGTGGTTGTGTGGTAGCGTTGTTGTCTGGTAGTGTTTGTGTGACTGTGTTTGTATGAAGGTGGTTGCGTCGTAGTGTTTGTGTGGTTGTGTTTGTGTGGTTCTGTGTGTGGTACTGTTTTTGTAGTAGTGTTTGTACGATGGTGGTTGCGTGGAAATGCTTGTGTGGTAGTGTTTTAACCAGGGTGGTTGTCTGGTAGTGTTTGTGTGGCTGTGTTTGTATGATGTTGGTTGTGTGGTAGTGTTTTTACCAGTGTGGTTGTGTGGTAGTGTTTGTGTGGTAGTGTTTGTATGAGGGTGGTTGCGTGGTAGTGTTTGTGTGGTAGTGTTTTTACCAGGGTGGTTGTCTGGTAGTGTTTGTGTGGCTGTGTTTGTATGATGTTGGTTGTGTGGTAGTGTTTGTACCAGGGTGGTTGTGTGGTAGTGTTTGTGTGGTAGTGTTCGTATGAGGGTGGTTGTGTGGTAGTGTTTGTGTGACTGTGTTTGTATGATGGTAATGTTTGTGTAGTTCTGTGTGTGGTAGTGTTTGTATCGTAGTGTTTGTACGATGGTGGTTGCATGGAAGTGTTTGTTTGGCTGTGTTTGTATGATGGTGGTTGTACAGTGATGTTTGTGTGGTTGTGTTTGTAAATCAGTGTTTGTGTGGTTGTGTTTATAAATTAGTGTTTGTGTGGCTGTGTTTGTATGATGGTGGTTGTACAGTGGTGTTTGTGTGGTTGTGTTTGTAAATTAGTGTTTGTGTGGCTGTGTTTGTATGATGGTGGTTGTACAGTGGTGTGTGTGTGGTTGTGTTTGTAAATTAGTGTTTGTGTGGCTGTGTTTGTATGTTGGTGGTTGTACAGTGGTGTGTGTGTGGTTGTGTTTGTAAATTAGTGTTTGTGTGGCTGTGTTTGTGTGATGGTGGTTGTACAGTGGTGTGTGTGTGGTTGTGTTTGTAAATTAGTGTTTGTGTGGTAGTTTTTGTACCAGGGTGGTTGTCTGGTAGTGCTTGTGTGGCTGTGTTTTTTGATGGTGATTGTACAGTGGTGTTTGTATGATGATGGATGTACAGTGGTGTTTTTATGATGGTGATTGTACAGTGGTGTTTTTATGATGATGGTTGTACAGTGGTGTTTGTATGATGGTGATTGTACAGTGGTGTTTGTATGATGGTGGTTGTACAGTGGTGTTTGTATGATGATGGTTGTACAGTGGTGTTTTTATGATGGTGGTTGTACAGTGGTGTTTTTATGATGGTGGTTGTACAGTGGTGTTTGTATGATGGTGGTTGTACAGTGGTGTTTGTATGATGATGGTTGTACAGTGGTGTTTTTATGATGATGGTTGTACAGTGGTGTTTGTATGATGGTGGTTGTACAGTGGTGTTTGTATGATGATGGTTGTACAGTGGTGTTTTTATGATGGTGGTTGTACAGTGGTGTTTGTATGATGGTTGTACAGTGGTGTTTGTATGATGATGGATGTACAGTGGTGTTTTTATGATGGTGGTTGTACAGTGGTGTTTTTTATGATGATGGTTGTACAGTGGTGTTTTTATGATGGTGGTTGTACAGTGGTGTTTGTATGATGATGGATGTACAGTGGTGTTTGTATGATGGTGGTTGCGTGGTAGTGTTTGTGTGGTAGTGTTTTTACCAGGGTGGTTTCTGGTAGTGTTTGTGTGGCTGTGTTTGTATGATGTTGGTTGTGTGGTAGTGTTTGTACCAGGGTGGTTGTGTGGTAGTGTTTGTGTGGTAGTGTTCGTATGAGGGTGGTTGTGTGGTAGTGTTTGTGTGACTGTGTTTGTATGATGGTAATGTTTGTGTAGTTCTGTGTGTGGTAGTGTTTGTATCGTAGTGTTTGTACGATGGTGGTTGCATAGAAGTGTTTGTTTGGCTGTGTTTGTATGATGGTGGTTGTACAGTGATGTTTGTGTGGTTGTGTTTGTAAATCAGTGTTTGTGTGGTTGTGTTTATAAATTAGTGTTTGTGTGGCTGTGTTTGTATGACGGTGGTTGTACAGTGGTGTGTGTGTGGTTGTGTTTGTAAATTAGTGTTTGTGTGGCTGTGTTTGTATGATGGTGGTTGTACAGTGGTGTGTGTGTGGTTGTGTTTGTAAATTAGTGCTTGTGTGGCTGTGTTTTTTGATGGTGGTTGTACAGTGGTGTTTGTATGATGGTGATTGTACAGTGGTGTTTGTATGATGATGGTTGTACAGTGGTGTTTTTATGATGGTGGTTGTACAGTGGTGTTTTTATGATGATGGTTGTACAGTGGTGTTTGTATGATGGTGGTTGTACAGTGGTGTTTGTATGATGGTGATTGTACAGTGGTGTTTGTATGATGGTGGTTGTACAGTGGTGTTTGTATGATGATGGTTGTACAATGGTGTTTTTATGATGGTGGTTGTACAGTGGTGTTTGTATGATGGTGATTGTACAGTGGTGTTTGTATGATGATGGTTGTACAGTGGTGTTTTTATGATGATGGTTGTACAGTGGTGTTTTTATGATGGTGGTTGTACAGTGGTGTTTGTATGATGGTGGTTGTACAGTGGTGTTTGTATGATGATGGTTGTACAGTGGTGTTTGTATGATGATGGTT
>CM038716.1:6266893-6364393 GCA_021613375.1 Megaleporinus macrocephalus
ACCCTGTAATACTGAGCACAGCTATACACTGTAATACTGAACACAATTACACACTGTAATACTGAACATAACTCTACACTGTAATACTGAGCATAACTCTACATTGTAACACTAAGCATAACTCTACCCTGTAATACTGAGCACAGCTATACACTGTAATACTGAGCACAATTACACACTGTAATACTGAACATAACTCTACACTGTAATACTGAGCACAGCTATACACTGTAATACTGAGCACAATTACACACTGTAATACTGAACATAACTCTACACTGTAATACTGAGCACAGCTATACACTGTAATACTGAACACAATTACACACTGTAATACTAGGCATAACTCTACACTGTAATACTGAGCACAGCTATACACTGTGATACTGAGCATAACTCTACACTGTAATACTAGGCATAACTCTACACTGTAACACTAAGCATAACTCTACACTGTAATACTAAGCATAACTCTACACTGTAACACTAAGCATAACTCTACACTGTAATACTAAGCATAACTCTACACTGTAACACTAAGCATAACTCTACACTGTAATACTAAGCATAACTCGACACTGTAATACTGAGCACAGCTATACACTGTAATACTGAACATAACTCTACACTGTAATACTAGGCATAACTCTACACTGTAACACTAAGCATAACTCTACACTGTAATACTAAGCATAACTCTACACTGTAATACTAAGAATAACTCTACACTGTAATACTGAACATAAATCTACACTGTAATACTCAGTACAACTCTACACTGTAATACTAAGCATAACTCTACACTAATACTGAGCATAACTCTACACTGTAATACTAAGCATAACTCTATACTGTAATACTGAGCATAACTCTACACTGTAATACTGAGCATAACTCTACACTGTAATACTAAGCATAACTACACTGTTATACTGAGCACAGCTATACACTGTAATACTGAGCATAACTACACTGTTATACTGAGCACAGCTATACACTGTAATACTGAGCATAACTCTACACTGTGATACTGAGCATAACTCTACACTGTGATACTGAGCATAACTCTACACTGTAATACTCAGTACAACTCTACACTGTAATACTCACTACAACTCTACACTGTAATACTGAGCATAACTATACACTGTAATACTCACTACAACTCTACACTGTAATACTGAGCATAACTCTACACTGTAATACTGAGCATAACTCTACACTGTAATACTCACAACAACTCTACACTGTAGTACTGAGCATAACTACACTGTAGTACTGAGCATAGCTCTACACTGTAATACTCACTACAATTCTACACTGTAATACTGAGCATAACTACACTGTAATACTCACTACAACTCTACACTGTAGTACTGAGCATAACTTCATTGTACTAGTGAGCACAACTCTACACTGTAATACTCACTACAACTCTACACTGTAATACTGAGCATAACTACACTGTAGTACTGAGCATAACTCTACACTGTAATACTCACTACAACTCTACACTGTAGTACTGAACATAACTCTACACTGTAATACTCACTACAACTCTACACTGTAGTACTGAACATAACTCTACACTGTAATACTCACTACAACTCTACACTGTAGTACTGAACATAACTCTACACTGTAATACTCACTACAACTCTACACTGTAGTACTGAAAATAACTCTACACTGTAATACTCACTATAACTCTACACTGTAGTACTGAACATAACTCTACACTGTAATACTCACTACAACTCTACACTGTAATACTGAGCATAACTACACTGTAGTACTGAACATAACTCTACACTGTAATACTCACTACAACTCTACACTGTAGTACTGAACATAACTCTACACTGTAATACTCACTATAACTCTACACTGTAATACTCACTACAACTCTACACTGTAGTACTGAACATAACTCTACACTGTAATACTCACTACAACTCTACACTGTAGTACTGAACAGAACTCTACACTGTAATACTCACTACAACTCTACACTGTAATACTGAGCATAACTACACTGTAGTACTGAGCATAGCTCTACACTGTAATACTCACTACAATTCTACACTGTAATACTGAGCATAACTACACTGTAATACTCACTACAACTCTACACTGTAGTACTGAGCATAACTTCATTGTACTAGTGAGCACAACTCTACACTGTAATACTCACTACAACTCTACACTGTAATACTGAGCATAACTACACTGTAGTACTGAGCATAACTCTACACTGTAATACTCACTACAACTCTACACTGTAGTACTGAACATAACTCTACACTGTAATACTCACTACAACTCTACACTGTAGTACTGAACATAACTCTACACTGTAATACTCACTACAACTCTACACTGTAATACTGAGCATAACTACACTGTAGTACTGAGCATAACTCTACACAGTAATACTCACTACAGCTCTACACTGTAGTACTGAACATAACTCTACACTGTAATACTCACTATAACTCTACACTGTAGTACTGAACATAACTCTACACTGTAATACTCACTACAACTCTACACTGTAGTACTGAACATAACTCTACACTGTAATACTCAATATAACTCTACACTGTAGTACTGAACATAACTCTACACTGTAATACTCACTACAACTCTACACTGTAATACTGAGCATAACTACACTGTAGTACTGAACATAACTCTACACTGTAATACTCACTACAACTCTACACTGTAGTACTGAACATAACTCTACACTGTAATACTCACTATAACTCTACACTGTAATACTCACTACAACTCTACACTGTAGTACTGAACATAACTCTACACTGTAATACTCACTATAACTCTACACTGTAGTACTGAGCATACATCTTCATTTTACTATTGAGCACAACTCTACACTGCAATAATGTGCATGTCTTTTTTCTGTCTGTCCCTCTGTCTCACTTTCATTTTTTTTGTCTTTTCTTCTCTGTCTCGTTCACACTCTTTTAATCTGTTTCTTCACATTCTGTCTCTTTCATTCATCTATTCTCTCTCTCTTTCTTTCATTCAGTCACTTTACTCTCTTTTCGTCTGTCCCTCTCTCTCCCTCTCTCTCTGTCCAGTTAAATGTGCAGCAGGGGAGAACTATGATTTAGGCAATGGAAACTATAGGAGAGAGTCTCTCCTATACTCTCTCTCTCTCTCTCTCTCTCTCTCTCTCTGGTTTGGGGTGGGGGGTTAATGTGTTCTCCTGCTTCGGCCTCGTCTGTCTGACCCGTTTCCTCTGGCTAATCACTGTTGGGAAAAATTCCCAAAATCCCTCCATCCCTCCCTCCTCCCTCGCTCCCTCCCTCCCTCTCCCCCACCGCCGCTGTGTTCTGATTGTGTGTAACTGTGTAAAAGGGAATGACTCTACTGGGAAAGCCAAAGAACGAATAGTTTTCTTTTTGAAAGCTTTCTTTCTCAACACAGTACACACACACACACACGTATGAGCGGAAGAATTCTTGAGACGTTTTAGTTTTTCTTGTAGCTCTATTGCGTCTCTCTCTCTCTAACAGGGCGCACGGATTGTTAATTAAATTAGATTTGCCTAGCTTGTTATTTTTGTGTGTGTGTGTGTGTGTGTGTGTGTGTCTGTGTGTGTGTGTAAGAGAAAGAGAGAGAGAGATTTTAACCTGAACTGGGCTCTTTACTTCTTCTTACTTTTACACAAAGCAGTGTGCAGTGACGAACAGAGTTGTGCAGATGTGTGTAGAGATGAGTGGAGGAATCTACAGTTCAGCAAATGTGTGTAGAGCTTAGTATTGTTGTGTAAAGGTCTGTAGACTCGAGGTTGTGTAGAGGTGTTTAGAGTTGTAGCTGTGTAGAAGTGTGTAGAAATGTTGTGTAGAGGTGTGTAGATTTACAGCAATATAGTTGTGTTGAGTTTCTGTTTATGATATGTTATATGTATGTGAGTGTATCTGTAGGTGTGCTTTAGTGTGTGTATGTTAATCAACACACACACACACACACACACACACACACACACACGCACACACAAACACACAGTCGGGGGTAAATTACCCTCGTTACCCCCCCACCCCCCACCATTCTCTGGCGTTAGGCCAAATTCTCTCATTTCCCATTTTCTTTCACCACTGACCTCTGATCTCTCCTCATCGCCATGGCAACATCGCCAGCCAAAACGTCTGGGTCTGAAATACAGCCTGTGTTACTTTAGGAGCAGTGCTGAACTTCCCCTCCGCCTCCGTACCACTGTATGAAACTGTAGACAGTTATTAGCAATTCTGAGGTCAAAGGTCACACAGAGAACTACACAACTCCTTCAGCTTACCCCATGACCCTGCACACACACACACACACACACACACACACACAGTTACACACACACCCAGGGGGAGTGAAAGGTCATGACCTCTGAACTGACTCTGATACACAATTTTAGGCCTGTTACTGCCTCGGAGCGTATTCAGAACCCCTGTGTGTGTGTGTGTGTGTGTGTGTGTGTGTGAGTGTGTGAGTGAGTGAGTGTGTGTGTGTGTACGTCTGTATGTGAGTGTGTTTATGTATGTGTCCTTTTCCACATGTCCACATAATTTGTATGAAGCAGTTTGTACTATACAATCCAATACTTCTCTACAACAAATCTCAGTTTTTTGGAAGTTCTAATAGGTGTACTGAGTTTAAGTTTAGGTGTAGGTGTAGTATTATATGGGATACTGAGGTTAAGGTTAGGTTTAAGTGTAGGTGTAGTATTATATGGGATACTGAGGTTAAGGTTAGGTTTAAGTGTAGGTGTAGTATTATATGAGATACTGAGGTTAAGGTTAGGTTTAGGTGTAGGTGTAGTATTATATGGGATACTGTGGTTAAGGTTAGGTTTAGGTGTAGGTGTAGTATTATATGGGATACTGAGGTTAAGGTTAGGTTTAGGTGTAGGTGTAGTATTATGTGGGATACTGAGGTTAAGGTTAGGTTTAGGTGCAGTATTATATGGGATACTGAGTTTAAGGTTAGGTTTAGGTGTAGTATTATATGGGATACTGAGGTTAAGGTTAGGTTTAGGTGTAGGTGTAGTATTATATGGGATACTGAGGTTAAGGTTAGGTTTAGGTGTAGTATTATATGGGATACTGAGATTAAGGTTAGGTTTAGGTGTAGTATTATATGGGATACTGAGGTTAAGGTTAGGTTTAGGTGTAGGTGTAGTATTATATGGGATACTGAGGTTAAGGTTAGGTTTAGGTGTAGGTGTAGTATTATATGGGATACTGATGTTAAGGTTAGGTTTAGGTGTAGGTGTAGTATTATATGGGATACTGAGGTTAAGGTTAGGTTTAGGTGTAGGTGTAGTATTATGTGGGATACTGAGGTTAAGGTTAGGTTTACGTGTAGGTGTAGTATTATATGGGATACTGAGGTTAGGTTTAGGTGTAGGTGTAGTATTATATGGGATACTGAGGTTAGGTTTAGGTGTAGGTGTAGTATTATATTGGATACTGAGGTTAAGGTTAGGTTTAGGTGTAGGTGTAGTATTATATGGGATACTGAGGTTAGGTTTAGGTGTAGGTGTAGTATTATATGGGATACTGAGGTTAAGGTTAATCTTAAGAGTAAGTTGTCTGATAAAGATACTACTAACTTTTAATCAAAACACAAAGTCTTTCATCAAGTACTCACAAATGACAACTTTACAGGAGGATAATCTTTACATCTTTACATTTTCTTACATCTTTACATGTAAACGACAGCTGCTGCATTGGAATGATTTAGAAATTGCAAAATTGTCACTTGGTATTTTTAGAAAAGATATTACGCTGGTTAGCTCAGGTTAACACATTATTTTGCGGTTATTAGTTAGCATGTTAGCTCATAGCTACAAGTTTAAGTTGTGGCTAGTGCATTAGGTTGCGGTCAGTGGGTTAGGCCACAGATAGCCTGTTAGCTTGTGGTCAGTGGGTTAAGTTGTGATTGCAGTTTGGGTTTTGGCCAATTCGGTAGCTTGTAGTTACTGTATTAGCTCACAGTTGGTGAGTTAGGTCTCAGCTAGCGTGTCATTTTAATATAATAACACCATTTTCTTTTTTTTTCCTGCAGAAAAATCACTGGGTCTTGCCTCACCATTCTGGTCTAAAAGTTTTATCTATGACTCATCAACCCCCCGGCCCCCCCAGCATATGTGTGTTTGTGTGTATGTGCGTTTGTTGGTGTGTGTGTGTGTGTTTCTGTGTTTCTGTGTTTGCGAGTGTGTTTGTGTGTGTGTGTGTGTATGTGTTCGAGCATATGTGTGTGTATGTGTATGTTTGTGAGCATGTGTGTTTGTATGTGTATATGTGTGTGTTTAAGTGTGTGTTTGTGAGCGTGTGCATGTGTGTATATATGTGTGTGTTTGTGTGTGTTTATATGTGTGTGTGTTTGTGAGCGTGTGTGTGTGTATGTGTTCAAGCATATGTGTGTGTATGTGTGTTTCTGTGTTTGCGGATGTGTTTGTTTGTGTATGTGTGTGTTTGTGTATGTGTTTGTGTGTGTGTCTGTGTGTATGTGTTCAAGCATATGTGTGTGTATGTATGTGTTTGTGAGCATGTGTCTTTGTGTGTATATATGTGTGTGTTTTTTGGTATGTGTGTGTATGTGTGTGTGTTTCTGTGTATCTGTGTTTGCGGGTGTGTTTATGTGTGTGTGTGTGTGTGTGTTTGTGAGCGTGTGTGTATGTGTTCGAGCATATGTGTGTGTATGTGTGTTTCTGTGTTTGCGGATGTGTTTGTGTATGTGTGTGTTTGTGTGTGTGTTTGTGTGTGTGTGTGTGTGTGTGTATGTGTTTGAGCATATGTGTGTGTATGTGTGTTTCTGTGTTTGCGGGTGTGTTTGTGTATGTGTGTGTTTCTGTGTGTGTCTGTGTGTGTTTGTATGTGTTCGAGCTTATATGTGTGTATGTGTGTTTCTGTGTTTGTGTATGTGTGTTTCTGTGTTTGTGTATGTGTGTGTTTGTGAGCGTTTGTGTGTTTATGTGTGTGCCTGTGCGTGTGTGTATGTGTTTGAGCATATGTGTGTGTATGTGTGTTTCTGTGTTTGCGGGTGTGTTTGTGTATGTGTGTGTTTGTGTGTGTGTCTGTGTGTGTGTGTATGTGTTCGAGCTTATATGTGTGTATGTGTGTTTCTGTGTTTGTGTATGTGTGTGTTTGTGAGTGTTTGTGTGTTTATGTGTGTGCCTGTGCGTGTGTGTATGTGTTCGAGCATATGTGTGTATGTATGTGTTTGTGAGCATGTGTGTATGTGTGTATATATGGGTGTGTTTGTGTGTATGTGTGTGTTTTTTGGTGTGTGTGTGTGTGTATGTTTGAGTGTATGTGTGTGTGTCTGTGTGTTTGTTTGTAAGCTTTTGTGTGTTTATGTGTGTATGTTTGTAAGAAAATTAAAATGCAAACTTTAAGAAAGTGAGACAAAGACTGTGAACGAACGAGTAAAACTAAACACAGAGAAAGAGACTGTGTGTGTGTATGTGTGTGTGTGTGTTAAGGGTCAAGCATTGTGCTGAATGGAG
Organism: Megaleporinus macrocephalus; assembly: GCA_021613375.1. Lineage (NCBI taxonomy): Eukaryota > Metazoa > Chordata > Actinopteri > Characiformes > Anostomidae > Megaleporinus > Megaleporinus macrocephalus. The sequence continues at coordinate 6,274,425 of CM038716.1, forward strand.
GTCAGCGGAGCCGCCCTGACCGATGGGAACACTACACCCAGGACCTTTTCACTCACTCGCAGGCCGACGGGGTGAGAAAGTGCAGAAATCCTTCTGCTGTCTCCCCTATTGGCCCCATCAGCCAGGGGGCGGGGCTAAGAATCATTAAACTGCAGTAATGAGCTGATGATTGACGAGGAGCTGAGAGAACACTGAAAGAGGGAAGGAAATAGAGGGGAAGAGATGGGGGAGAGAGAAACGAGAGAGAGAGAGAGAGAGAGCGAGAGAGCAAGGGAGTGGCACAGACAGAAAGAGAGAGAGAGAGAGAGGGAGACAGAGAGAGAAAAAAAAGTAGCAGCAAAAGGTTTTTATTGTAAACGTATGTTAGTGATTAAGACACTCTCAACTATTCACACACCATAAACACACATACACACATGCGCTTGTTCTAATTAATTAAGTGGTGTGTAGCAGTACACGCTCCATCCGACACACTCGTAAACGTCTGTGGATCACGGTTCCTTCAGGTTCTCATGTTCATTCAGGAACACTGCGGAACAGAATGACCCAGCAGTCCAGGGGCGCCTCTACCAGCTGATTTACATGTTTACTAAATCAAACCAGGCTACTTAATATTTTGGCAACCCAACACTGGCTGTGGACTTGAGGAGGCGTGGCTGCTTTTCTAGGTTTCTAGGTTTCGTCTATCTATCTATCTATCTATCTATCTATCTATCTATCTATCTATCTATCTATCTATCTATCTATCTATCTATCTATCTATCTATCTATCTATCTATCTACCTACCTTATGAACATATGTCTACTAAATCAAACCAGGCTACCTAATATTTTGGTGACTGCATAAAATAATTATAGTCGCTCTATATTGCTTAATAGTTAATTATATCTATCTATCTATCTATCTATCTATCTATCTATCTATCTATCTATCTATCTATCTATCTATCTATCTATCTATCTATCTATCTATCTATCTATCTATCTATCTATCTATCTATCTATCTATCTATCTATGTTTACTTAATTAAACACTGGCTGTGGATGCAGAGGAAGTGTGACTGCATCTATCTATCTAACATATGTCTACTAAATCAAACCAAGCTACATAATATTTTGGCAACCCATCGTTGGCTGTGGGCATGCAGGAGGTGTAGCCATGCAGAACTGCCTTCTTCACAAACTGACTGCCAATCAGCTAAAAGACACGACATGAACAAGGCCAGCTACTCAACTTTACAGGAGAGACCAAAAACATTCTTTATTTTCAGTGTAAGTCAATAGAACCAGAATTATTTCCAAGACATTTTGGAGCACTTTTATTGGTCCATTCATCATGAAATTTTCACACAATGTAAACAACCATTGGCACGTTCAAATGATTTAGATGTTTTTCGTTGGACAGCGACGATATATAAATCAGAAATGAACAACCTGCTCTGAATGTGAAAGATGTTTTGTGAAACAGTTTTGTGAAACTGTCTGGGTGAACGGACAAACATTGTGCAAAAATGATTACCACAGCTAGTCTACAGAGAGACAGGACAGTCTGAAGATTAAGTTTGTTGCTTCAGAGGTCAGCAGGAGTGTGTTAACTCCACTGCAGTGGCCTGTTACAACAACCAGAACGAATGTGTTCTTTCACAGTTACAGTTGGGAGGTTGGACAGGCTATTCAGAAAGCAGATAAAAACCCTATTTAACCTAATGAGAAACTGTATACTCAGTTTATATACAACACTTACATTTAGAGTTATACATTCAACCTAATGAGAAACTGTAGACTCAGTTTATAACACAATACCTACATTTAGCTATACATTCAACCTAATGAGAAACTGTAGAATTCAGTTAAATTACAATACCTGCATTTAGAGTTATACATTCAGCCTAATGAGAAAATGTAGACTTAGTTTATATACAATACCTACATTTAGAGTTATACATTCAACATAATGAGAAACTTTAGACTCAGTTTATATACAATACCTACGTTTAGAGTTATACATTCAACCTAATAAGAAACTGTAGAACTCAGTTTATATACAATACCTACATTTAGTTATACATTCAACCTAATGAGAAACTGTAACTCAGTTTATATACAGTACCCACATTTAGAGTTATACATTCAACCTAATGAGAAACTGTAGACTCAGTTTATATACAGTACCTGCATTTAGAGTTATACATTCAACCTAATGAGAAACTGTAGACTCAGTTTATATCACAATACCTACATTTAGTTATACATTCAATTTAATGAGAAACTGTAGACTCAGTTTATATACAATACCTACATTTAGAGTTATACATTCAACCTAATGAGAAACTGTAGACTCAGTTTATATACAGTACCTGCATTTAGAGTTATACATTCAACCTAATGAGAAACTGTAGATTCAGTTTATATCACAATACCTACATTTAGTTATACATTCAACCTAATGAGAAACTGTAGAATTCAGTTAAATTACATTACCTACATTTAGAGTTATACATTTACCCTAATGAGAAACTGTAGACTCAGTTTATATACAATACCAACATTTAGAGTTATACATTCAACCTAATGAGAAACTGTAGAATTCAGTATATATTACAATACCTACATTTAGAGTTATACATTCAACCTTATGAGAAACTGTAGAACTGTAGAAAGTTTATATTACTTTACTGATATACACAATACTTACTGAGACTTTGCGTAGAATTCCTAAATATGGAATGTAAAGACATAAGCCTTAGTTGGATATGTCCATGAACATTGTTGGCTGCTGTGGGTATGTATGTAGTGAGGGTTTATTGATTATCACTTGCAAATTGACCCATTTTCACAATTTAATTATTATCCAGAATTCATATGGAGTTTAAACCAGTTTCAGCAGCGTCATTATCCCTCCTCCACCAAACTTTACTGTTGGCACTATGCACTCCAGTAGATGATGTTCTCCTGGCATCTGCCAAACCTAGATTTATCCATCAGACTCCCAGAGAGTGACTCACTCCAGAGAACACGTTTCCACTGCTGCAGAGTCCAGTGGCAGCGCTTTTCGTCACTCCAGCCGACACTTGGCCTTGCACATTTGGCTTGTGTGCAGCTGCTTGATCATGGAAACCCATTTCTTGAAACTCCTGATTCACAGTTCAAGTACTGAAGTTGCTGCTGGAGCGAGTTTGGAACTGATGCAATGATGCAACAGAAGATAGGCGCACTGCTGAGCTGTTGTTGTTATACAATATTAGTGCTTACAGTTGACCGGGGCAGATCTCCAAGAGCTCTTCAGTCCGACCCATCCTACTGCTGGTGTCTGTCTATGTAGACTCCATGGCTATGTGCTTAATAGCCAGGTTTTATACACCTGTGAGCAATAGGTGCAATAATTAAGAAGTTGTGAGGCACGTCTACCTATTTTTGGCCATGTAGTGTATATTTCCGAATAAGTAGAACACACAGTGATGCAGTTCTTTTGTATAGGCAGTAAATTTGGGGCCTCTGGTAGTAAAAAAAAAAAAAAGGAAAATTGGCCGAAAGAGCGAGAACATGAAGAAGGAGGGCTCCAGTGGGGGAATTAAACGTGTGTGTATGTGTGTGTGTGTGTAAATTCCAGCAGCCCCAGTGAAAGCTGGCTGAGTGTGTTCACATTAATGTTTGTAATTATGGGACACACACTGCCACTGTGTGTGTGTGTGTGTGTGTGTGTGTGTTCACTCCAGGAAGTCTCTATACAGTCTCTAATCATGTGCAATTATTAAATGAGGCTTTTTGAAATCAAACCTGGCCAAACTGAATGCTGTTACCTTAGTAACAATGTGTGTATGTGTGTGTGTGTGTGTGTGTGTGTGTGTGTGAAACCCTAAACTAGCAGAATATGTGACATTTTCCCCAAAGTCGTTTCCAAACTGCTTTTAAGGCTCGAGAGCTGTTCCAAAATGTTCAATCAAAGACTCTCTCTCTCTCACACACACACACTCACACACACACACACACACGCGCGCACACACACAGGGTCTGGTACCCAACCCCAGCCTGAAAGTGTGTGGCTGAATACTGGGTTTCAGGCAGGTTCAAGTCGAGTTTTCATGTTCATCATTAAATATTATTAAATTATTTTTGTGTAGTAAATATTTTATTTGAAGGAAATTGTGTGTGGTCATTTATGTGTGTGTGAATGTGTATTTGTGTGTGAATGTGTATTTGTGTGTAAATGTGTATTTGTGTGTGTGTAGTCCTAAATAGCTGTATGGTGTTAGTTGTGTGAGAAGGAAGCTGATGTTATTTCTGGAGGGGAACGAACAGTTATTGGCAACATATCCATGTGTGTGTGTGTGTGTGTGTGTGTGTGTGTGTGTGTGTGTGTGTGTGTGTGTGTGTGTGTGTGTGTGTGTGTGTGTGTGTGTGTGTGTGTGTGTTCATATACTCATATTATGTGGACCTTTTATCCTTTTGTTCCCCACAATGTAAATCATTAAGTTTTAAGGTAGGGTTAAGGTTAAAGTTAGGGTTAGGATAAGGTTAAAGTTAGGTTAAGTCTAAGATTAGGGATTGAGTTAGGGTGAGAGTAAGGTTAGGTTAAGGATAAGGTTAAAGTTAGGTTAAGTCTAAGATTAAGGATTGATTTAAGGTGAGAGTAAGGTTAGGATAAGGATAAGGTTAAAGTTAGGTTGAGAATACGTTATGGCTAAGATTAGGGTTTGAGTCAGGATAAGAGTAAGGTTAAGATAAGGTTAGGGCTAGAGTTAGGGTAAGGTTACGGTTAAGGTTAGGTTAAGGCTAATATTAGTGTTTGAGTTAGGGTGAGAGTAAGGTCAGGATAAGGATAAAGTTTAAGTTAGGTTAAGAATACGGTAAGGCTAAGATTAGCGTTTGAGTTAGAATAAGTGTAAGGTTAAGATAAGGTTAGAGTTAGAGTTAGTGTTAGGTTAGGATAAGGTTAGGGTTAAGGTTAGGTTAAGACTAAGATTAGGGTTTGCGTTAGGGTAAGATTCTGGTTAAGGTTAGGTTAAGGATAATGTTAAGGTTATGATAGGTTAAGGTTAGGTTATGTTTAAAAAGAGGTTAAGATTAGGCTTAGGATAAGGCTAAGGTTAGGATAAGGTTTAGGGTTAGTATAAGGTTAAGTTTAGGATGAGGTCAAGGGTTAGGATAAGGTTTTGGTTAAGGTCAAGATTAAGGTTAAGGTTAGGATGGGGTTAAGGTTTGGGTAGGTCTCCAGGAAATGAATGGAAGTCTATGTAATAGCCTCACAATTCACAGAAACATGTGTGTTTATGTGTGTAGTCCTTGTGTGTGTGTGTGTGTGTGTGTGTGTGTGTGTGTGTGTGTGTGTGTGTGTGTGTGTGTGTGTGTGTGTGTGTGTGTGATTATACGGCTGACAGTGTCATAACAAATAAAATCACAGCAGACCTTGACCACACACACACACTCAGTGCAGAAATATCAGCAGTGCATCTGAAACAGGGCAGACGAGAGAGAAAGAGAGGGAGAGAGAAAGAGAGAGAGAGAGAACACAGAAAGAAAGAGAGAACAGAGCAAGAGAAAGAGAAAGTAGATAGACAGAGAAAGAGTGAGAGTGAGTAAAGGGAGAGAGAGAGAAGGAGAGACTGAGTAAGGGAGAGAGTTTAGTTACATAAAGAATGGCTTTCACATGTGTTGCCAAATCTGTTCAACAAATCCCCCGTCTCTCATTCTCTCTCTCTTTTCCTCCCTCTCCCGCTCTCTCTCTCTCCCCTCTTCTTTTTCCTTCACTCTGTCTCCTTTTAAATGCAGTTTTATGTCCTCACTCTGAAACAGTAAGAGTCCCTCGCTCTTTTCTCTCTCACTCCTTCCAGACAGAGAACAGCAGACTGGAAAGAGGAAAAAAAGATACATTCAAACTACCGGGCATGAGACCACGGCAGGGAGACGGAACGGCGTCTGTAAGGGCAGCGCACACACTTACACACACACACACACACACACCCACACACACACACACACACACACACACACACAGCGCTAACCCATGATAAATGGGAATATTTGTTGGGAGTCATATGATTTGAGCAACTGTACACGAGTCTGTTAATCAGGGCAATGATACCAAACAAGCTGACGTAACTGCAGACTTCATCTACACTGTATCTGTGTTAGAAACAGAGTCTTGGCAGGAAAAGTAATCTATTACCAACTACTAATTACTTCTCTCCGTGTGTACTGCGATTATTCACTGATTACTGACTGGTAGTACTCCCAGTAAACCTTACTAGTGAGTTTCTCTCTAACACAGCCAATATCACATAGTAAACACAGTCAATACTACAGAGTAAAAACAGCAAATACCACATAGTAAACACAGTCAATACTACAGAGTAAAAACAGCAAATACCACATAGTAAACACAGTCAATACTACAGAGTAAAAACAGCCAATACCACATAGTAAACACAGTCAATACTACAGAGTAAAAACAGCAAATACCACATAGTAAACACAGGCAATACTACAGAGTAAAAACAGCCAATATCACATAGTAAACACAGTCAATACTACAGAGTAAAAACAGCCAATATCACATAGTAAACACAGCCAATACTACAGAGTAAAAACAGCCAATATCACATAGTAAACACAGTCAATACTACAGAGTAAAAACAGCCAATATCACATAGTAAACACAGCCAATACTACAGAGTAAAAACAGCCAATATCACATAGTAAACACAGTCAATACTACAGAGTAAAAACAGCAAATACCACATAGTAAACACAGTCAATACTACAGAGTAAAAACAGCCAATATCACATAGTAAACACAGCCAATACTACAGAGTAAAAACAGCAAATACCACATAGTAAACACAGCCAATACTACAGAGTAAAAACAGCAAATACCACATAGTAAACACAGCCAGTACTACAGAGTAAACCACATAGTAAACACAGCCAATACTACAGAGCAAAAAAGCCAATACCACATAGTAAACACAGCCAATACTACAGAGTAAAAAAAGCCAATACTACATAGTAAACACAGCCAATACTACAGAGCAAAACAGCCAATATCACATAGTAAACACAGCCAATACTACATAGTAAACACAGCCAATACTACAGAGCAAAACAGCCAATACCACATAGTAAACACAGTCAATACTACAGAGCAAAACAGCCAATATCACATAGTAAACACAGCCAATACTACAGAGCAAAACAGCCAATACCACATAGTAAACACAGTCAATACTACAGAGCAAAACAGCCAATACCACATAGTAAACACAGTCAATACTACAGAGCAATACAGCCAATACCACATAGTAAACACAGTCAATACTACAGAGTAAAAACAGCCAATACCACATAGTAAACACAGCCAATACTACAGAGCAAAACAGCCAATACCACATAGTAAATACAATCAATACTACAGAGCAAAACAGCCAATACCACATAGTAAACACAGTCAATACTACAGAGCAAAACAGCCAATATCACATAGTAAACACAGCCAATACTACAGAGCAAAACAGCCAATACCACATAGTAAACACAGTCAATACTACAGAGCAAAACAGCCAATACCACATAGTAAACACAGTCAATACTACAGAGCAATACAGCCAATACCACATAGTAAACACAGTCAATACTACAGAGTAAAAACAGCCAATACCACATAGTAAACACAGCCAATACTACAGAGCAATACAGCCAATACCACATAGTAAACACAGCCAATACTACAGAGCAAAACAGCCAATACCACATAGTAAATACAATCAATACTACAGAGCAAAACAGCCAATACCACATAGTAAACACAGTCAATACTACAGAGCAAAACAGCCAATACCACATAGTAAACACAGTCAATACTACAGAGCAAAACAGCCAATACCACATAGTAAACACAGCCAATACTACAGAGCAAAACAGCCAATACCACATAGTAAACACAGCCAATACTACAGAGCAAAACAGCCAATACCACATAGTAAACACAGTCAATACTACAGAGCAAAACAGCCAATGCCACATAGTAAACACAGCCAATACTACAGAGTAAAAACAGCAAATACCACATAGTAAACACATCCAACACTACAGAGTAAAAACAGCCAATATCACATAGTAAACACAGCCAATACTACAGAGTAAACCACATAGTAAACACAGCCAATACTACAGAGCAAAATAGCCAATATCACATAGTAAACACAGCCAATACTACAGAGCAAAACAGCCAATACCACATAGTAAACACAGCCAATAATACGAGTAAGCAAAGCTAAAGATATTGAGTAAAAACAGCCAATACCACATAGTAAACACAGCCAATACTACAGAGTAAAAACAGCCAATACCACATAGTAAACACAGTCAATACTACAGAGTAAAAACAGCCAATACCACATAGTAAACACAGCCAATACTACAGAGTTAAAACAGCCAATATCACATAGTAAACACAGCCAATACTACAGAGTAAAAACAGCCAATATCACATAGTAAACACAGCCAATACTACAGAGTAAAAACAGCCAATATCACACAGTAAACAGCCAATACTACAGAATAAAAACAGCCAATACCACATAGTAAACACAGCCAATACTACAGAGTAAAAACAGCCAATACCACATAGTAAACACAGGCAATACTACACAGTAAAAACAGCCAATATCACATAGTAAACACAGCCAATACCACATAGTAAACACAGCCAATACTACAGAGTAAAAACAGCCAATACTACAGAGTAAAAACAGCCAATATCACACAGTAAACAGCCAATACTACAGAATAAAAACAGCCAATACCACATAGTAAACACAGCCAATACTACAGAGTAAAAACAGCCAATACCACATAGTAAACACAGCCAATACTACAGAGTAAAAACAGCCAATACCACATAGTAAACACAGTCAATACTACAGAGTAAAAACAGCCAATACCACATAGTAAACACAGCCAATACTACAGAGTTAAAACAGCCAATATCACATAGTAAACACAGCCAATACTACAGAGTAAAAACAGCCAATATCACATAGTAAACACAGCCAATACTACAGAGTAAAAACAGCCAATATCACATAGTAAACACAGCCAATACAACAGAGTTAAAACAGCAAATACCACATAGTAAACACAGCCAATACTACAGAGTAAAAACAACAAATATCACATAGTAAACACAGTCAATACTACAGAGTAAGCAAAGCTAATACTACAGAGTAAAAACAGCCAATATCACATAGTAAACACAGCCAATACTACAGAGTAAAAACAGCCAATACCACATAGTAAACACAGCCAATACTACAGACTAAAAACAGCAAATACCACATAGTAAACACAGTCAATACTACAGAGTAAAAACAGCAAATACCACATAGTAAACACAGCCAATACTACAGAGTAAAAACAGCAAATACCACATAGTAAACACAGCCAATACTACAGAGCAAAATAGCCAATATCACATAGTAAACACAGCCAATACTACAGAGCAAAACAGCCAATACCACATAGTAAACACAGCCAATAATACGAGTAAGCAAAGCTAAAGATATTGAGTAAAAACAGCCAATACCACATAGTAAACACAGCCAATACTACAGAGTAAAAACAGCCAATACCACATAGTAAACACAGTCAATACTACAGAGTAAAAACAGCCAATACCACATAGTAAACACAGCCAATACTACAGAGTTAAAACAGCCAATATCACATAGTAAACACAGCCAATACTACAGAGTAAAAACAGCCAATATCACATAGTAAACACAGCCAATACTACAGAGTAAAAACAGCCAATATCACACAGTAAACAGCCAATACTACAGAATAAAAACAGCCAATACCACATAGTAAACACAGCCAATACTACAGAGTAAAAACAGCCAATACCACATAGTAAACACAGGCAATACTACACAGTAAAAACAGCCAATATCACATAGTAAACACAGCCAATACCACATAGTAAACACAGCCAATACTACAGAGTAAAAACAGCCAATACTACAGAGTAAAAACAGCCAATATCACACAGTAAACAGCCAATACTACAGAATAAAAACAGCCAATACCACATAGTAAACACAGCCAATACTACAGAGTAAAAACAGCCAATACCACATAGTAAACACAGCCAATACTACAGAGTAAAAACAGCCAATACCACATAGTAAACACAGTCAATACTACAGAGTAAAAACAGCCAATACCACATAGTAAACACAGCCAATACTACAGAGTTAAAACAGCCAATATCACATAGTAAACACAGCCAATACTACAGAGTAAAAACAGCCAATATCACATAGTAAACACAGCCAATACTACAGAGTAAAAACAGCCAATATCACATAGTAAACACAGCCAATACAACAGAGTTAAAACAGCAAATACCACATAGTAAACACAGCCAATACTACAGAGTAAAAACAACAAATATCACATAGTAAACACAGTCAATACTACAGAGTAAGCAAAGCTAATACTACAGAGTAAAAACAGCCAATATCACATAGTAAACACAGCCAATACTACAGAGTAAAAACAGCCAATACCACATAGTAAACACAGCCAATACTACAGACTAAAAACAGCAAATACCACATAGTAAACACAGTCAATACTACAGAGTAAAAACAGCAAATACCACATAGTAAACACAGCCAATACTACAGAGTAAAAACAGCCAATATCACATAGTAAACACAGCCAATACTACAGAGTAAAAACAGCCAATATCACATAGTAAACACAGCCAATACTACAGACTAAAAACAGCAAATACCACATAGTAAACAAAGTCTATACTACAGAGTAAAAACAGCCAATACCACATAGTAAACACAGTCAATACTACAGAGTAAAAACAGCCAATATCACATAGTAAACACAGGCAATACTACACAGTAAAAACAGCCAATATCACATAGTAAACACAGCCAATACCACATAGTAAACACAGCCAATACTACAGAGTAAAAACAGCCAATACTACAGAGTAAAAACAGCCAATATCACACAGTAAACAGCCAATACTACAGAATAAAAACAGCCAATACCACATAGTAAACACAGCCAATACTACAGAGTAAAAACAGCCAATACCACATAGTAAACACAGGCAATACTACACAGTAAAAACAGCCAATACCACATAGTAAACACAGCCAATACTACAGAGTAAAAACAGCCAATACCACATAGTAAACACAGCCAATACTACAGAGTAAAAACAGCAAATAGCACATAGTAAACACAGTCAATACTACAGAGTAAAAACAGCAAATACCACATAGTAAACACAGCCAATAATACAGAGTAAACAAAGCTAATACTGTAGCGTAAACACAGCGAATACGGCAGAGTATGCTGTGTAGTGGTCAGGACTGAGTGTGTGTGCTGTGTAGTGTGTTAGAGCTATGTGTTTATGCGGGGTAGTGGATCGGACTGAGTGTGTGTGTGCTGTGTAGTGGATCGGACTGAGTTTGTGTGCTGTATAGTGGCTTAGAGCTGTATTTGAGTGTGTACTGTGTAGTGTCTAAAGGACTGTGTGTGGGTGATGTGTAGTGGATCAGGACTGAGTTTGTGTCCTGTATAGTGGGTTAGGGCTATGTTTGCGTGTGTACTGTGTAGTGTCTAAAAGATTGTGTGTGTGTGTGTGTGTGTGTGTGTGTGTGTGTGTGTGTGTGCAGTGGATCAGACTGAGTGTGTGTGTGCTATGTAGTGGGTCACGACTGTTTGTGTGCTGTGTAGAAGATCAGGACTGAGTGTGTGTGCTGTGTAGTGGCTTAGGGCTGTGTTTGAGTGTATACTATGTATTGGTTCAGACTGAGTGTTTGTATGATGGTAGTGGGTTATGATGGTAGACTGTATAGTGGGTTAGCACTGTGTGTGTGCTGTGTAGTGAGTCAGGACTGTGTGTGTGCTGTGTAGTGTGTCAGGACTGTGTGTGTGCTGTGTAGTGGGTCAGGACTGTGTGTGTGCTGTGTAGTGGATCATGGCTGTGTGTGTGCTGTGTAGTGGTTCAGCACTGTGTGTGTGCTGTGTAGTGTGTCAGGACTGTGTGTGTGCTGTGTAGTGAGTCAGGACTGTGTGTACATGCGCTATGTAGTGGGTCAGGACTATGTGTGTTTGTATTTAGTGTGTGTGCTGTGTACTGGGTCAGAGCTGTGTGTGTGCTGTGTAGTGGGTCAGGACTGTGTGTGTGTTGTGTAGTGGGCCATGGCTGTGTGTGTAGTGAGTCAGGACTGTGTGTGTGTTTGTTTATGTGTGTCTGTGTGCTGTGTAGTGGGTCAGGACTATGTGTGTTTGTATTTATGTGTGTGTGTTGTGTAGTGGATCAGAGCTGTGTGTGTCTGTGTGCTGTGTAGTGGGTCAGGACCATGTGTGTTTGTATTTATGTGTGTGTGTTGTGTAGTGGGTCAGAGCTGTGTGTGTCTGTGTGCTGTGTAGTGGGTCAGGACTATGTGTGTTTGTATTTATGTGTGTGAGTTGTGTAGTGGGTCAGAGCTGTGTGTGTCTGTGTGCTGTGTAGTGGGTCAGGACTGTGTGTGTGTTTGTTTATGTTTGTCTGTGTGCTGTGTAGTGCGTCAGGGCTGTGTATGTGTGTGTTGTGCAGTGGGTCAGAGCTGTATGTGTAGTGGGTCAGGACTGTGTGTGTGTTTGTTTATGTTTGTCTGTGTGCTGTGTAGTGGGTCAGGACTGTGTGTGTGTTGTGCAGTGAGTTAGATTGTGTGTGTAGTGGGTCAGGACTGTGTGTGTGTTTGTTTATGTTGGTCTGTGTTCTGTGTAGTGGGTCAGGACTGTGCATGTGTGTGTTGTGCAGTGGGTCAGAGCTGTGTGTGTAGTGGGTCAGGACTGTGTGTGTGTTTGTTTATGTTGGTCTGTGTGCTGTGTAGTGGGTCAGGACTGTGTATGTGTGTGTGTGTGTTGTGTAATGAGTCAGGGCTGCGTGTGTGTTAGTGCTGGGTAGCAGGTCAAGGCTGAGTGTGTGTTTCTCTAACAGTGACAGGCTGGTACGGATTTTACACAAAGAGGGGAAAATCAGAAATCCTGCATGCGGCAGTGTGTGTGTGCAGGAATGGAGAGAATGTGTGGGAGGATCCCACAGACTGACTACATGAATAAGTCATTTATTTCAGCAAACTTCCCCCAAACACACAACTCGTAATGTATGGCCTCGTAAGACGTGGACATCCTGCTGGCACAAATAAATCACGTGTCCCCCCCAAACACCCCCTACCCCCCACCTCCCAGAGGAAAGTCTGTGTATGTGTGCATATGTGACCAGTACTATTTTTTTTTGTTCAGGATATTTCAGATATGCAGTGCACTTTCAGTCACATACTATTACTGTTTGTTTTAACCACAGACAATATATTAGTAAACAATTCAATGCCTCATGAAAGCCCACATTTTATCACAAATTATGTCAGTCTAATAAATTATCATTAAAAATACACAGAATAATTAGATGTAACTGGATGAATAATTTACATTTGTGGTCCAGATTATGCTGCATATTAAATAATATCAAGTCGAACCAACATTTTCAGATAAGCTATAAGTAGAGTAATTCTGTGATTAAGGCCCAACGATAGCTATAAGTAGCTCATCTTTAATTACAAAAGATTCAAACATTGCAAAGCTGCTACACACGTGGCCTTTATATTCAAGAAAAACATTATGGTTTCCGTATTATGTGTACATAAAATCTCAGTTTTATGATTTCTGTATTTCTTATTAACCTTAAGACATTTTATTTTCTTTGTAAAATTGTAAAATAAAGCTTAGTAAATTCTTAATATGTTTTATTTTTTGTAGTAAAAGTAAACTTTTTATTTCCTTGTAAAAGTATGTTGTTATGTATTGTAAAAGTAAACTTAAAAAGGAATCTCAGTTTCTATATCCAATAAAAAAATTCTAAAACTATTAAAACTGTGAATAAATGTCTTATTTTTAAATGTCTTAAAACTTTAAAAGCTGTAAATATAAAACTTTTTTGAATTATAAAAACAATAAGAACTGTAAAAAGGCACTGCTTAGTTTCTTAGTTTCTGCAAAAGTAGGCTTCTAGTTCTTTATCAACTGTAAATAATAAACTTTAAAAGTAAACGTATTAGTTTCTTTTTCAACTGTAAAAGTATTCTTAGTTTTTTTTATCCAGTATAAAAGCAAATTTCTCAATTAAACTGTAAACATGCACTCTTTTTTTTATTAACTGTCAGAAATTAATGTCTTATTTCTTGTGAATGTTTAGTGTCCTTATTATTTGTAAAAGTAAATCTCTGTAGCTGTAAATACAAAACTTCTATGAACTATTAAAAAAATAAGACATGCAAAAAGGCACTGCTTAGTTTCTCCAAAAGTTGGCTTCTAGTTCTTTATCAACTGTAAATAATAAACTGTAAAAGTATTCTTAGTTTGTCAAATTTCTTTATTCTTTTTTTATTATTTGTAAAAATAAATTTCTGTAGCTGTAAATACAAAACTTCTAAGTAGGCCTCTAGTTCTTTATCAGCTGTAAATAATAAACGTGTTAGTTTCTTTTTCAAATGTAAAAGTATTCTTAGTTTCTTTATCATTGGTAAGAAATAAATGTTTTATTTTTTGCGAACTGTAAAAGTCAAATTTCTATTCTGTCTTTATTATTTGTAAAAGTAAATCTCTGTAGCTGTAAATATAAAACTTTTATAAACTATTAGAACAATAGGAACTGTGAAAGTGCACTGCTTAGTTTCTTAGTTAAGCATCTAGTTCTCAACTGTATATAATAAACTGTAAAAGTAAACCTATTTGTTTTTTTATCAACTGTGAAAGTTGTGGCTTGGCTGAGGGACGATGCCACTGACTGGGAAACTCAACGAGACGCTTAGAGACACCAGCGTGAGTCAACCTTTGTGTTTTAATTACACACATTTAAGTGAAAGCAGGTCAGTGTCCTCTTTAATTTACACTGCAGTGAGTGTCAGTTGTTAAAGAGTCTGTGCTCCTCCTCTGATTCGTCTCAGCTGTGCATGATTAGAGGAGGGACATGTGCCTTCGCCACCACAAAACATTCTCAGTTTCTTTACCAACTGTTAAAAACGTCTTACTTCTTTCTGTAAATGAATGAATGTGTGTTCTGACAATAAGCTCAAACCTTGTGCTGCTTTCAAGGATGCTGACCTGGTTCCATAATACACGCTAATCTGATACCACACACACACAGATACACATACACACATATACACATACACATGTTACTCCCTTCCTCTGGCCATGGAGAGACTTCCTGACTCCATTGTACTCCAGAGGAACACTAGCTAGACAACACATCCAGTGAACAGCACACACACACACACACACACACACACACACACAAACACACAAACACACATACTTGCTTATTTAGTCTATGTAGCATTGTTTTGTTATCTGAACAAACGTGTTAATTTTACATAAAACATACTACATACCAATAAACACATAAAATCCTTATTTTTTCCTTTGAAAAATCCAAGTTTTCTATTTTTTTCCATTTAGTTTTAAATTAAGTTCCTTTAACATATAACAGTAACATAACACAACTACTTGTCTTAGAGTTCACTAATGCATATACACACACTGTATGGAGCTCAGATAGCACTGTGGGGACTTTGGTTCTGTGGGTTTGTTTCTGGGACTGTGAGTTTGTGCGTCTGTTGGACTGTAGGTTTATGCGTCTCTTGGTTTGAGCGTGTGTTGGACTGTACCTCTGTGAGATAGTGGGTTTATGTGTGTGTTCGACAGTGGTGGACAGTTTGAGTGTGTGTTGGACTGTGTGTTTGAGTGTGTTGGATTGTGTGTTTGAGTGTGTGTTGGACTGTGTGTTGGACTGTGTGTTTGAGTGTGTGTTGGACTGTGTATTTGAGTGTGTGTTGGACTGTGTGTTTGAGTATGTGTTGGACTGTGTGTTTGAGTGTGTGTTGGACTGTGTGTTGGACTGTGTGTTTGAGTGTGTGTTGGACTGTGTGTTTGTGCGTGTGTTGGACTGTGTGTTTGAGTGTGTGTTGGACTGTGTGTTTGAGTATGTGTTGGACTGTGTGTTTGAGTGTGTGTTGGTTTGTATATTTGAGCGTGTGTTGGACTGTGTGTTTGTGCGTCTGTGTGTTTAACTATGTGTTGGACTGTGTATTTGAGTGTGTGTTGGACTGTGTGTTTGAGTGTGTGTTGGACTGTGTGTTTGACTATGTGTTGGACTGTGTGTTTGAGAATGTGTTGGACTGTGTATTTGAGTGTGTGTGTTGGACTGTGTGTTGGACTGTGTGTTTGAGTGTGTGTTTGAGTGTGTGTTTGAGTGTGTGTTGGACTGTGTGTTTGAGTATGTGTTGGGCTGTGTGTTTGAGTATGTGTTGGACTGTGTGTTTGAGAATGTGTTGGACTGTGTATTTGAGTGTGTGTTGGACTGTGTGTTTGAGAATGTGTTGGACTGTGTATTTGAGTGTGTGTTGGGCTGTGTGTTTGAGTATATGTTGGACTGTGTGTTTGAGTGTGGGTTGGACTGTGTGTTTGAGTGTGTGTTTGAGTGTGTGTTGGATTGTGTGTTTGAGTGTGTGTTGGACTGTGTGTTTGAGTCTGTGTTGGACTGTGTGTTGGACTGTGTGTTTGAGTGTGTGTTGAACTGTGTGTTTGAGTATGTGTTGGACTGTGTGTTTGAGTATGTGTTGGACTGTGTGTTTGAGTGTGTGTTGGACTGTGTGTTGGACTGTGTGTTGGACTGTGTGTTTGAGTGTGTTTTGGACTGTGTGTTTGAACGTGTGTTGAACTGTAGGACTGTGTGTTTGAGCATCTGTGTGTTTGTGCGTGTGCGGGTCTGTTTTGTTAGGTGGGCTGTGTGTGAAGGGTCTGTGTGTGTGAGAGTGTGTGAGGGAGGAATTTGCTCTGTTATGCAGTTCAGTTTTATTCTGAAGCCCCTTAAATCCCAGCTTACAGTGTTAGCCGCATGAATACACACACAAATCCACACACACATGTACACACACACGTACAGTCCATTGAAAACATTGTGTTATGTAAAATTAATAAATTAATTTGTATTGTCAAATGGATTTCACTCATGGACACATGTTTATCTTAAAATGTTTAAGGGTTTAAAGGTTGATTTGGTGTGAATGATTGTCAATGGAAGGAGGGAAACTGATGTCTGTGTAAGACATAATTTCCATAAGTAATATTTTAAATAACGCAAAATATAGATGAAAAGACATTTTCATGTCTGGAAACAAATTCCATGTGGATTTCCTAAATAAAAAAACACATCTCAGCAGATAACATGCTTAAATATCAGATTTTTCTGCAAACTAAATGGATAATCACCAAACCAGTCTGTTCATCTCAGACCAGTCTGTTCATCTCAAACCAGTCTATTCATCTCTGACCAGTCTGTTCATCTCTGATTAGTCTGTTCATCTCAAACCAGTTTGTTCATCTTTAACCAGTCTGTTTACCTCTGGCCAATCTATTCATCTCAGTCCAGTCTGTTAATCTCAAACCAGTCTGTTTATCTCTAACCAGTCTGTTCATCTCTATCCAGTCTGTTAATCTCAAACCAGTCTGTTCATCTTTGACCAGTCTGTTAACTCTAACCATAGTGTTATCTCTGACCAGTCTGTTCTTTTCAGAGCAGTCTGTTCATCTCTAACCAGTCTGTTTATCTCAAACCAGTCTGTTCTTTTCAGAGGACTCTGTTAATCTCTGACCAGTCTGTTTATCTCAAACCAGTCTGTTCATCTCTAACCAGTCTGTTCATCTCATTCCAGACTGTTAATCTCAAACCAGTCTGTTTATCTTCAACCAGTCTGTTTATCTCTGACTTGTCTGGTAATCTCAAACCAGTCTGTTTATCTCCAACCAGTCTGTTTATCTCTGACTTGTCTGTTAATCTCAGACCAGACTGTTTATCTCTGACCAGTCTGTTTATCTCTGACCAGTCTGTATGTCTCTGACTAGTCTGTTCATCTCAAACCAGTCTGTTTATCTCTAACCATTCTGTTTGTCTCTGACCAGTCTGTTCATCTCTGACCAGTCTGTTCTTCTCAAACCAGTCTGTTTATCTCAGACCAGTCTGTTCCTCTCTAATCAGTCAGTTTGCCTCTAACCAGTCTGTTTATCTCAGACCAGTCTGTTATCTCAGACCAGTCTGTTAACCTCAGACCAGTCTGTTTATCTTAGACCGGTCTGTTCATCTATGACCAGTCTATTTGTTTCTGACCAGTCTGTTAATCTATGACCAGTCTATTTGTTTCGGACCAGTCTGTTCATCTCTGACCAGTCTGTTAATCTCAAATCAGTCTGTTCATCTCTAACCAGTATGTTTGTCTCTGACCAGTCTGTTCATCTCTGACCAGTCTGTTAATCTTAAACCAGTTTGTTTATCTCTAACCAGTCTGTTTACCTCTGACCAGTCTATTACTCTCAGACCAGTCTGTTAATCTCAGACCAGTCTGTTTATCTCAGACCAGTCTGTTCATCTCTAATCAGTCAGTTTATCTCAGACCAGTCTGTTCATCTCTAATCAGTCAGTTTGCCTCTAACCAGTCAGTTTGCCTCTAACCAGTCCGTTTGCCTCTAACCAGTCCATTTACCTCTGACCAGTCTGTTTATCTCTACCCAGTCTGTTCATCTCTGACCAGTCTGTTCATCTCTAACCAGTCTGTTTGTCTCTGACCAGTCTGTTAATCTCAAACCAGTCTGTTCATCTCTAACCAGTCTGTTTACCCCTGACCATTATGTATGTCTCTAACCAGTCTGTTCATCTTAAACTAGTCTGTTCATCTCTAACCAGCCTATTTACCTCTGACCAGTCTGTTAATCTCAGACCAGTCTATTCATCTCTAACCAGTCTGTTCGTCTCTACCTAGTCTGTTCATCTCTACCCAGTCTGTTTATCTCTAACCAGTCTGTTCATCTCTATCCAGTCTGTTCATCTCTATCCAATCTGTTCATCTCTATCCAGTCTGTTCATTTCTACCCAGTCTGTTAATCTCTATCCAGTCTGTTCATTTCTACCCAGTCTGTTAATCTCTACCCAGTCTGTTTATCCCTGACCAGTCTGCCAGTTGTAGCCATCTCCATGTTTCTCAGCACAGTGTCAGATACAGAGCTCCAAATGTATCGTAACACAAAACTAAGGACATCTCAGTCCAGATCATCTCATAAGACCAGAGAACGTTTTTCCTTTTGTTTATGTATGTATGTCATTAGTGTAGTCCTTGTTTCGTCTGTGGACTCTAATCCTTGCATGAACACGACAACCACTGTTTACATTGTGTGAATAAAAAAATAAAAATAATTTTTAAATAAAAAAATCTGGTTCCACTGTTTTATATATATATATATATATATATATATATATATATATATATATATATATATATATATATATATTTCAGATACGCTTTGTCACAAATAAACATAAAAATTATTTATAATTATTTATAATTATTATATATTTTTTTATTATTTATATTTTATTATATATGTTATAATATATATATATATATAAATTGCAACACTTTAGTTTTGTATATATATTTTTGAAAGCCGTATGTTATGAAGATTTCAGATATCTGTTGTATGTGCAGTCTAAGTGTGTGTGTGTGTGTGTGTGTGTGTGTGTGTGTGTGTGTGTGTGTTGCACACACGCAGCTGCTACCCAACACTCTGTTTGATGTAAATAAACTTTGCAGCATGTCCCCATGGCAACATACCGGTGCTCGGGCGCTGTGACTGCTGATGAAACAGTGCATATTTACACCCCCTCCCCTACACTCGTCTTTCATCCCTCTCTTTCAGATACGCTCTGTTTTCCCTCTGATTCGAACCAGCAGCAGCTGTGCATGTTTACTACTAACACACTGAGCGATGTAACAGCCTGCAGAGTAACATGTTCTACTAAGTTCTCGTAGGTCATGTAGCTCCTGCTGTTACGCTTGAGCAGCCCAGGCTTCGGTCTTCTGGTTGGCTTCCTCTGATGTCTCCATCCATCCTGTTGCTGCTCCAGCCACAACTGTCTGTTCCAGTGACCTGGTTCTTCTCAGTAAGAGAGGATCCATTTGTTACTGTCTGAGGTTCTTCACCAGCAGCGATATCAATAAGGCAGAAACGTTCTTCACATTTAATGCAAAGATATTTTATCTCAAGCAACTTCCGAGCATTTCTATTGGTCCACCCAATAAAAGGGTCCCACCTCAGTGAAGGGTCAGTACCTTTCCCTGCCGGAGAGCGTAGGCGTGCCCACGGCAGATGTAGCGAGGTTTAAAGTTTAAAGGCCACTGAGGCAGATCCTCCTCATGCCTCTTGGTGGACTGTCCTCCCACGGTCGGGGTCAAAGGTCACTCAGGCTGTTATCTGTGCTCGGATCTGGGCGGCCCTTGGGCTCCCGCCACACACAGTAAACAAAAACAAAGGAGTTTACATTCCAGTGAAGGCTCCGCCCCTCGCCGAACTGAAGCAGGCTGAGCGTTAAAGGGGACATTCTGTGTAATTAAATTAAATTAAAAAGCGTGCTGAGAAACGCTCAGAGCCCTTCACAGTGGTGGTGAATGGAACCAGACGTCCACCTTTAAAAGCTCCCTCACAGAAAGTTATTAGATGAAATGGTTATGAAGGAGCTGTGAGACGTTGTTTTACGAAGACTTTAAAATACATTTATGGTGGAGGGATACATGCAGGACAGCGCAAGGCAAAATAGTCCCCCAAGATTTATTTACCATCAATAATTTATATAAACACACTGGAGACACGTGTGGGTTCGCTGGTGGTTTGGATATTAAATCAAATTTCTATACCTGTGTTGTAGACATGGTGACCCCTGGTTTCCATCATCACCACCATCATGTAAATAAATCTGAGCCTCTACAATCAACCATCTCACACCAAACCTACTCTGAGTGACTCAGTTTAGCCTCTGAAACACTGAATTATGGAGAGATTCTTTCATTTGAATTGAAAATGTTTCATGTTGGTTTTTTTGAGGGCCTTTTTCTGTAAATGCATAACTAGAGCATTAGAGATCATTCAGTCAGCCTCTCTCTCTCTCTCTCTCTCTCCCATTCCCTCTCTCCCATTCAGTCTCTCTCTCTCTCTCTCTCTCTCCCATTCCCTCTCTCCCATTCAGTCTCTCTCTCTCTCTCTCTCCCATTCCCTCTCTCCCATTCAGTCTCTCTCTCTCTCTCTCTCTCTCTCTCCCTCCCATTCCCTCTCTCCCATTCAGTCTCTCTCTCTCTCTCCCATTCAGTCTCTCTCTCTCTCTCTCTCTCTCTCTCTCTCTCTCTCTCTCTCCCATTCAGTCTTTCTCTCTCTCTCTCCCATTCCCTCTCTCCCATTCAGTCTCTCTCTCTCTCTCTCTCTCTCTCTCTCTCTCTCTCTCTCTCTCTCTCTCCCATTCCCTCTCTCCCATTCAGTCTCTCTCTCTCTCTCTCTCTCTCTCTCCCATTCCCTCTCTCCCATTCAGTCTCTCTCTCTCTCTCCCTCCTTCTCTTCTCTTTCACTCATTCTCTCTTTCTCTCTTGCTTTTCCTCTTTCTCACTCTTTTTTCTCTCTCTGTCTTTCACACTTTCCCTCACTCTCTCTTTCTCTCTATTTTTCACATTTTCCCTCACTCTCTTTCACTCTTTCTCTCTCTCTTTCTCTTAGTCTCTCTTTTTCTCTCTCATTCTCTCTCTCCCATTCTCTCTCTCTTTCACCACTTCTCTCTTTCTCGCTCTTTCTCTTTCATTCTCTCTTTCTCTCTCTCTCCCTCTCTTCTCTTTCACTTGTTCTCTCTCTCTTTCCCTCTTTCTCCCTCGCTTTCTCTCTTTCTCTCTCTTTTACACTTTCCCTCACTCTCTTTCACTCTTTCACTCTCTCTCTCTCTCTTAGTCTCTCTTTCGCTCTCTCCCGTTCTCTCTGTCTCTTTCACCCTTTCTCTCTTTCTCGCTCTTTCTCTTTCATTCTCTCTCTCTCTCCTTCTCTCTCTCTCTTTCTCTTTCTCTCCCTCTTTCTCTTTCTCTCCTTTACCATTTCTTTCTCTCTGTCTGTCTCTCTCGTTTGCTCTTTCTCTCTGTCTCTCTGTCTCTCTCCCTCCCCCACCCCCTCCCTCCACCACCGTATAGTCCGGCCCAAGCACCCATGTGATTGGCCAGCCCTCTCCCCTGGTCAGTAGCCCCGCCCTCTCCCTTCCCTCTGCCCACCGCGAGCGCCGAGTCTGGGAGTTCTGCGAGAGTGGCGCGCGGGGGGGAGGCTTTCACACGCAGCGCGCGGGACCTGGACTATCTAGCGCTAATTTTCTGGTTGTGTGTGCGCGTGTGTTTTTTTTGCTGTGAGTGGTGTTCGCGTATCTGCCCCGTGCTGACCGGTCGCCCTCATGGCTCGCGCTGCCCCTGCGCGTCTCGCGCTGCTGCTGCCCGTGCTGCTCGCGCTGGCGCTGGCGGCGGGGCGTGCGCGCGCCTTTGGCGTGGAGGAGGACGCGCGCTGCGAGCCCATCCGCATGGCCATGTGTTTGGATTTGGGCTACAACCAAACGCGCATGCCCAACCTGGTGGGGAACGTGCTGCAGGCGGACGCGGAGCTCCAGCTGCAAACTTTTACACCTTTAATACAGTACGGCTGCTCGAGCCAGCTCAAGGTAGGGGTGGCTGCTGCACGCGCACACATGCACACCTCACTAATATGTGTTTATGTAACATGTCAGGACGTGGGATCATAAAATGCATGCATGTGCGTATATATGTACATATGCATATAGTGCATATGATGCATGCATGCATATATATATATATATATATATATATATATATATATATATATATATATATATATATATATATATATATATATGGCCATCTCTCTCTCTCTCTCTCTCTCTCTCTCTCTCTCTCTCTCTCTCTCTATATATATATATATATATATATATATATATATATATATATATATATATTGTCTTTACTTTACTATGAAGACAGTAAAGTTTTTGGCCTCTCCTGTAAAATAAGTGGAGGAAGCTCTGCATTGATTTGCAAACGTTTGTAGATCTGCACCCAAGAATCAGGCAGTGACTGAAAGTTCCCAGTGTGCTGGGGGTGGGTGGGCAATACTTAACAAAACACTCTGGCAGTGTAGTGACGGGGGGACAAAAGTATGCGTGTTTGGGTTATAGTTTCCTTCAGTGGTCAGGAATGACCGCAGCGAAAATCCGACATTTCCTCCGCTCAGTACTCTCCCGTTAAACAGACACACTTGAATGTACTTGATTTAAATGTATTCCATCATTTCCACATGAATAAAACATATCACAGTAACCCAGCTCTGCCAGAGACGTTATATATGGTCTCCATGTGGAACTGATGAAGAGCGTTTGAATCAAGTCATTTTATCGCCTAATGTTTGTCAGCATGTGTTTAACACTGAGAATATAAAGTGGTTGTTGTTGTCTTGGTGTGTGCGGCTCTGCAGCTCCTGAATTGGTTCACACATTTTTCCACCTTTCATCACGCTTTCCACAACTTCCAAACAGCAGATTTTTCGATTCAAATCGATCTTCATTTGAATTATCCGATATCGATTCACATAAACCCGAGATTGATTTTTAAAATTAGCATTCCACGTTTTGGATTCAGAAATCATGACGGTATATAAACATATAAACACTAATGTTTTTAGTAATGGTAGGTTGAGTGTTCCTTGTACGTTTACCACATTAGTTCTCTGAAAATCTCTTTTCATATTCAAACAAAACATATTATTTTAACAGAAATATCCCTAAATGAATCGAATTAGAAATCGAATTGAGACCTTGTGAATCGGGATCGAATCGATCCGGGAAATCAGTGGCGATACCCAGCCCTCCTCAGTATATCATTTGTTGATTAATATAGCGATACTGCTTTTAAACCTTACAGCAGTTACATCAATGTGCTGGAATTAGTTGCAAGGTATGTTGCAATTGCATTGTGTAGCCATATGACTGCAATGCAACTGTAGCATTTAGCAACATAACAACATGTACTAATATAAATGCAGCATGTAGTAATATTATTGGTATATATAGTAAAATATTATTATTATTATTATTATTGTTGTTATAGTAATATTATTGCAAATGAATGCTAAATGAATCCAATATATAGTAATATAACCTGTAGCAATGCCATTGCAAAATATAGCAATATAATTGCAATATGTTATAACAGAATAATATTATGTATAAAATAATAGTATGTAATATGTATCAATAATAATAATATGTATAAAAGTAGTGCTAGAATCACCATGTGATAATATTAATAATGTAATAATGACAGTATTTAGTAATCACGGGGAGTAGTAATACAATCACAACATGTAATCTGATATATATATATATTTATATATATATAACTTTACAGGAGAGAACATACTTTACTTTCAATGTAAGTCAATGGAACCAGAATCTTTTAAAGCTATTTTGGAGCACTTCTATTGGTCGACTCATCATTGGCCTATTCAAATGATGGCAAAACACAAAATCGACAAAAATGAGGATACATGTTTTTTAATGGACAGTGAATAATATATTACATAATATATTGTAACATATATATATATATATATATATATATATATATATATATATATATATATATATATATTTTTTTTTTTTTTTTTTTTTTTTAATGCTTCAGTTAGAACAGACATTATAATGCACCACCTCCCTGCGGTACATATGACAGCATGCTTGATATTGCTGTTATTCTTTGTCCTCACTTGTTTAGTATATACACACCAGCTGCTGGTTCTTTAGTCACTCTGTGCGCAGTGTTTCATCTTTCACTTCAGTTATTGTTTACATGCACACCATTAAATGTAAACATTTTGGGTCCGAGGTTATTGTGTCCGCACTTCACCGTGTGTTTTTGCACTGATGTCTCTCGTGCTCTGTGTATGTGTAAACACGGGTCTATTTATTATGTGTACACTGTGACAGTGTTTTTGCTACTGCACCCACACAGCTTGTATAAGCTCCATAGAGGAGCACTCTGGAGCAGCTGCAGCCTAAGGTCACCATGCCCAATGCCAAGCAAGGGCTAGAGGTGTACGAAGCCCCACCCCCTCCAGCATGGGGCTGAGGAGCAGTAGAACTGCATTCTTAGGATTGATGGAGCTCCGGTACCTTTGAGCTCCAATTATCCGTCATCAGTACTGGACCTCACTAAAGCTCAATCAGAGTCTCGCAGCAATGTTCCAACGTCTGGTGCAAAGCCTTCCCAGAAGAGTGGAGGCTGTTACTCATTTCAGAGGAATGGTGTAGCTGATGTAATGCATGTTAGTGTTAGTGTAAGTATTCTTTCTTCTCAACCTGGTGTTGAAGAGTAAATGTGTGGTAATTGGTGACCAGGAGGTGCTGCTGAGTGACCAGTGCCTTCACTTTCTCCTGGTATTTTCCTGTAAACGGTGACTCATGTGCTTTCCCTTTTTTTCCGTTTCTCCTCAGTTTTTCCTCTGCGCCGTGTATGCCCCCATGTGTACAGAGAAGGTTCCGGTTACCATCGGCCCGTGCGGCAGCATGTGCCTGGCAGTGAAGCGGAAATGTTTGCCCGTGCTGCAGGAGTTCGGCTTTGTGTGGCCGGAGCTGCTTAACTGCAGCCTCTTCCCTCCCACCAATGACCAGAACCACATGTGCATGGAGGGCCCGGCCGAGGACGATGTCCCCTTCCACGCTTTGCGGCCCCTTCACCCGCACGAGGAGGAATGTGTTGCGCTGGGCGGTGGCGGCCCCGAGCAGTACGCCTGGGCCAAGCGGAGCGCCAACTGCGTCCTGCAGTGCGGATACGACGCCGGCCTGTACCGCCGGCAGGCCAAGATGTTCACGGACGTGTGGATGGCCGTGTGGGCCGTGCTGTGCTTCGTCTCCACTTCTTTCACCGTGCTGACCTTCCTCCTGGACTCGGCACGCTTTTCTTACCCGGAGCGGCCCATCATGTTCCTCAGCATGTGCTACAACGTCTACAGCGTGGCCTTCTTGGTGCGACTGACCGCTGGCCGGGAACGGATATCCTGTGATTTAGACGAGGCGGCCGTACCCATCCTTGCGCAAGAGGGTCTAAAGAACACGGGCTGTGCGGTGGTCTTTCTCCTAGCCTATTTTTTCGGCATGGCCAGCTCCATCTGGTGGGTCATCCTCACCCTGACCTGGTTCTTGGCAGCCGGACTCAAGTGGGGTCACGAAGCCATAGAAATGCACAGTTCCTACTTCCACATAGCAGCCTGGGCCATCCCGGCCGTCAAGACCATAGTCATCCTGATCATGCGGCTGGTGGACGCGGACGACCTCACTGGGCTTTGCTATGTCGGGAACCAGAACCTGGATGCCCTAACAGGTTTCGTGGTGGCGCCTCTGTTCACCTACCTGGTGATCGGGACGCTTTTTATCGCGGCAGGGCTGGTGGCGCTCTTCAAGATACGCTCCAACCTGCAGAAGGACGGGACGAAGACAGACAAGTTGGAGCGGCTGATGGTGAAAATCGGCGTCTTCTCCGTGCTCTACACGGTGCCCGCCACCTGCGTCATCGCCTGCTACTTCTACCAAATCTCCAACTGGGGCGACTTCCACCAGACGGCGCGGGACTCCTACATGGCGGCCGAAATGCTGAGGATTTTTATGTCCCTGCTGGTGGGCATCACCTGTGGCATGTGGGTGTGGTCAGCCAAGACCCTGCACACCTGGCAGCGCTGCTCGTTGCGCTTGCTGCACTCTCGCAGGAGTGCCCGCACCCAGCAGGGCAGCGAAGGCTGGGCCAAAGCCGGCAAGGGCAACGAGACTGTGGTTTGAAAGACAGGAGAGGAAGAGGTGGGGGACAGTAAATGAAGGAGGGTGGGAAATCAGGAAAGGGATCCTGAGCACAGACTTATAGTGCCTCAGAGAAAGAGCACGAAACAAGAAAACACAAGTGAAGGAAGAGCAGAGAGAAAGAGATAGAGATTGACGTAAAAAAGACTAATGGCTCCACCTTGTGGACACTTATTGTAACTGCACCCGCAGCAAATTCCCCCCCACCATCCTTTTCTCTCAGGACAGAAACTCATGTAGCAGCATCAGCTCCTCAGTCATTGTTATGCAGAGAAGTTTGACCTTCTGATTTTTACACTGGACAGTGGAGCAGTTGAAACGTCGCAGCGGGCAGCAGCGGGGCGGGTTCTGTTTTAACCAAGCCAACCCCTTTGTTGGTTAACACTGTGGTAATGCAGCAAAGACACCTGGGAAATGTACTTGTTTTCAGTCCTCAGCGAACAGCACTGTTTACCTCGCACTGAGACATGGCCGTCTGTTTTTTGTGTCCTGTTTGTTCTTGTTTAGTGAACCTTTGGACTGGCAGCTAGAAGCCTGATGGGTCAGGATTCTAGCACCTCGCCCAAATCTGCCTGATTTAGTGTTAGAGAACCATGCCTGGTTTAGTATTCTAAAACTCTGCCTCATTGAATAACCTGGAACTGGCCTGTGTAGCATTCCAGAATCCAGAACCCAACTAACTTTGGAATTCCAGAGTCTTGTTTGGTTTAGGATTCTGGAAACCAACCTGGTTTAGGACTGTAGAATCTGACCTTGTAGGTCTCAACCTTGATCCCTGACTGAACCTTTGGGTAATTTGGTATTCTAAAATCCAGCCCAGATTCTAGAATTTAGCTTCATGTAGGATTCTAGAACTTTTAAAGATTTAGATGATTTAGGATTCCAGAATTCGGATTCTCGAACCCACGGTGGTTTTCATGTTCTAGACACCTGACCTATTTAAAATCTGAGAAACCTTCGCATTATTGAATTCTAGAATGCTGCCTAATATGGATTTCTAGTTGTTCAGATGTTTTGAATCCAGAATCTACAATCTGCTTGGTTTGGGAGTCTGGAACCCAGAGTCTTATCTGGATTCAGATTTTAGAACCCAACACCCTTTTGTTGTTCTGCCTGGTTTGAGATGCTAGAAACCTGCCCATTGTTGAATTTCAGAATCCTGCTTGATGTAAGATTGTAAAACCATACCCGGTTCAGGTGTTTAGAATCTAGAATGCACAAACCGCCTGGTTTGGGAGTCTAGAACTTAAAATCCTATCTGGTTTTGGATTATAGAACTCAGCACCCTTTTGGTGTTCTAGCCCTCTGCTTGGTTTGAGATCCTAGAACCCTGTCTGTTATTGAATTCTAGAATCCTGCCTGTTGCCGGTTTTTAGAACCATACCTAGTTCAGGTGTTTAGAATCTAGAATCTGCAATCTAAATCCTATCTGTTTTTGGATTATAGAACCCAACACCTTATTGATGTTCTAGACCCCTGACTGGTTTGAAATCCTAGAAACCTGACCATTATTGAATTCTAGAATCCTGCTGGATGTTGGTGTCTAGAACCGTACCTTGTTCAGGTGTTTAGAATCTAGGGAGTCTAGAACCCAGCTTTTTGGTGAGGAATTAAGCTTGGATCACATTTTCTTTCAATGAAGGATCAAAAATCAGAATATTTTATAGTCCAGGACTAGGTTTAGTCTCTGTCTGGAAAACTGACCCTTAGAGTTCTAGACTGTGTTAAATCCTGACATCATACAAGCTTGGAACAGATCCACTGTTCTCCCTTCACACCTGAATCTTAATTATTTGGTGTCAACTTTTGATATGAAGCTTCGCTATTTTTATTTTTCACCACACATACATTTCACTCATACAACACAACACACACACTCACATGTCTTCACGTACACCTCATACACATGTTAGTCGTTATGTTTCTGTGAGACAATCGTTTGCGGGGGTGAAGTGAATGTATGCAGCGCTGAAGAATTCTATTTTTACACGATTATAAAGTGCCTCACACACACTTCCTAAAGATCTTCTGGATGAATCTGTACAGAAAAAAATGGTGTTTTTAGTTTTTATTGTTGTCATTAATGTATTATAAAATGCTAATTTATCTTTGTAAAAACGTCAACAAAATCTAAAAAAAACATGTTTGTTATTTAAGAATGCTTTTGTATCAGATTAAGAGAAATTAAACTTAGGTTTTCAACACGGCGTGAGTGTGTGTTTATGTAAGTTGTGGGCACATGTGTGAATCAGGTTCATGTCACATTGTAGGGACCAAAGCTTGTTTATATACTCATGTTGTGGGGACCTTTTCTCCTTGTGGGGTCCACAAGCTGGTCCCCATTAGCTCTATCCCAATAAGATGATCCCCATAAGCTTGTCTCCACAATGTGAATCATTAAGGTAAGTGTTATGGTTAAGGCTAGGGTAAAGGTAGGGTTAGGGTAGGGTTACATTTAGAAGTTAGGTTTAGGTAGTACTTTTGGTTAAGGTTTGTTAAAGTCTGTAGGAAAAATAATGGAAGTCTATGTTGTGGGCCTATAATTCACAGAAACAAAATTGTTTGTATGCATATATAGGATCCATCTGAGTTCAGAGTGAACAATCATCTGAACTGATTTATTAACAGCTCAGGTCATACATACACAGCTGAACAAACACTAATGAGTCCAAGTCAAGCCTGAGAACTTACAGGTATTGAGTCCAACTCAATTTCGAGTACAATTAAGATAGTCCAAGTACAAATACTGTCCAGTCCAACACAATTACAAGCAAAAACACTACTGAGTCCAAGACAAGCCAGGCTACAAATACAACTGAGTCCAAGACAAGTCCGAGTTCAAATACTGTCTAGTTCAAGACGTGTCGAAAAACAAACAATATTGAGTCCAGGACAAGTCTAAGTACTCAGAGTAAAAGCATTAAGTACAAGAAAAGTATAAATACAAATACTATCTAGTCCACGACAAGTCCAACTAAATATACTATTGTCTAAGTGTTACTAAGTAATAAATATACTATTGACAGTTCATAGTACAGTACTGTGCAAATGTTTTACGCACTTGGGACATATTTTAAAAGCTATTTTTCCAGACAGAAAACTTTTATTTACTTTGCAAAACACTTTTAGGTAGTGCTTTTCCATACTAGATTTTGTTGACTATAGTAACCGAAACAAGTCCAAATATAAATGCTACAAAGTCCAAGACAAGTCAAAGTACAAATACCATTTAGTCCAAGACAAGTTTTAGTACAAATGCTTTATAGACCAAGACAAGGACGAAAAGAAATAATATCTAGTCTAAGACATGTCAGAGTACAAATACTATAAAGATCAGGACAGGTCTAAGTACAAATGCTATTGAGACTAAGATAAGTCTGAGTATAAAAACTGTTGAGTAAAAATACTATTAATTCCAGGAAAGTCAAAGTAAATAAAACAATCTAGTCCAGGATAAGTCACAAACACTATCATATCCAAAACATTAATACAAAGAGAAACTCCAAAGAGAAAAAAATCATTCTAATTTGAAACAGAAATATCCCAAACATCCGAAAGCGAATGTTTGATCAACTGATCACTGTCTAAAATGGGAACTTCCTATGGCAAAAACATTCATTCAGTTCCTGTCTACCATGAGATCATCCCTCCTCTGACTATTCAAGAAACTTACTGGGTGATCATTTATTTAGACACAGGAAAAACTCCACCAAGGGGGTGCTCTGGTTTTTAGGAGACTTGTGATTTTTCAAGTAAGAACTTACAAGATTTCAGAGCAAAGTAAAATTACAAATGCAACTCTAATGTGACAGGAAACATGAGGGAAAAGCCAAAAGAAGCAAAAGGGAATTCCTTAAACAGAGTAAAATAGAAAAACAAAGTATGACACCAGTGGGCTCTAGTTTCAACCAGATAACCTTGCTAACATTAGCACTCGCTGGCAAAAGCCATACTGGTTCTTAGTAAATGCCCTTGATATAAAACATGAGATTTAAAGGCTGTTTCTTGCTATGAAGTCAAATCTTCATGTTGGTCAAACAAGGGCTGATGAAAATAACTAGCAGAGTTAATGCTAGATAAATAAGGCAGAGATAGCTGGCTAAAGTGGAGATAGCTATCTAAGGTGGAGGTAACTGGCTGAGGCTAGCTAGCTTTTTTTTTTATCTAGGCAGCACATAAAAACAGCTAAACCCTGAAGCACTAAAATGTGGGTTCATAGCAAGAAGTAGCCTTTAAAACCCATAGACTGCATCAAGGAGATTCACTAAAGGCCATATTGGCTTTTGCCAGTGGGTGCTAATGTTAGCTAGCTTGTAGAGTAAACGTTAGCACCCATTGGCAAAAGCCAAACTGGCCTTTACTGGATCTCCTTGATACAGTCTATGGATTTACAGGGTATTTCTCAGTTTATCCCCTTATCAACTGCAGGAAAGAGCTAGAACTTCAGTGGAGCCTCAGACCTGGATGCATTAACAAGGGTACAGGATTTGAAATAACTTTTTTAAAGCTACAGCGGTTCCTGAATAAACAACAAAGTGCTTGTGAAGATCATCTGTGAACATATGTGGCCCCAAAAATGACTATTTACTTCAGACTTAATAGTCAGATATTATGTCTACAGTGGTTATAACTGTATATATACAAGAATCAATACTGACAAGTGATACCAAACATTTAACTTCAGCACTGCAACCGAAGAGTGATCTACCAAAGCTTAGAAGAACAAGAGAAGCTGAAGCTCCATTTTTTATTACACATGTATATCATCATTTACATTATTATAAATATGAAATGACAGATGCAACTACATTCAAATACACAGAATGAAACATTTCCCTAAAAAAGACAAAAAAAAGATACCCAGAAAACCCCAGTAGAGCCCTTAAAGGCGGGCTAAATATGCAAGAAGCTTTCTGTTCTTTGCAGACTCAAGAACGTACAAGGGGGTTACCAACCACTGTAGAGAACGCTGAGTGGCTGCGCTGTGGGTTTTATTCTTATTTACAGGAACTGTTCTCAAGAACTTCAAACCAATGAGCTATTAAACCAATCATGGATTGGTTTAATCATGAATTTGATGACATGTTATCACTATTGTGATATATTTCATTATGTTACTCTTTCAGCACATCCAGAATACTGAGTATGGATCATGAGAAAAGACCAATTATGGAGTATCTGCAAACAACAACAACAACAACCAGTGTAAAGGAACTGCATAAACAGTACAATGACAGCTAGCTGACTGGATTTAAGTCCATTGTTGCATTAATTCAATTACTTAAATTTTTACTTGAATGTTTTGCCAAATTTTTACACTGTTAAAAAAGTGCCACACAGCAGTGTACATGAGCAACGCCACCGAAGAACCACTTTTCCCTGAAGAACCATCTTTTAAATGTTGAGTGCCTACTATATTAGGCATGTGCTGTGATGTTTCAGGTGGTTGCTATGTTGTTTTGCAACGCATGGTCACTGCATAAGTATTTTGTGTAGCAAGTTTAAGGTTATGGCCTTCAGTTTAAATGCTTTAAGAGTTATGGGAGTGTCTATTGTGTAGCGTTACCCAAAGAATCATTAACTTTTTTTTTCTTTGCAAGCAAAGGCTTACGTAATAATAAGGTTCTATAGCAATTTAAAGGTTATTCAGAGGTTCTTCACACGTACACAATCGCAAAAACAGTTCTCCAAAGAACCGTCAGTAACCCAGGTACATAACATTGACGCAAACATGCCATAAACTCCTCGGTTTCAGTTTCTGTTTCCAAATGCTTTAGCACCCAGGTCAGCTGCTGTCATGCTGGCTGTTCTATTCCTCTTAATAAACAGCCGCATGTTCACCACCATCACTGTAACGTTTACCTGCGGTGTTTTAATTGACAATAACACACAGAGGCGATAAGGGAGGGGATGGTGAAGTGGTGGTGGTGGACCTATGTAAAACGTTTTATCTTCATGTTAAAGGAAATTCAGTCAGTGCATTTTGTTTTGATCACAGTTTTTTTCCACTTTAATTAAATAACAAGTAGCAAGATCTCCCATATCTACGATGGCATGTTTGTGGCATAGTCATGTCAACGATACGCTGCAGGGTTTCAAATAAAGGGGCACCAAACTTATTCTTCTATGTCAAGAACCCCTTTTGGCATCCCTCTTTTAAAGAGTATAGAACCAAAAAACAAACATCTTTACAGTACCTCTCTCATTGAGAACTGGTTTCAGGAGACAAATTATCATCAACTCTAAAAAGAAATGGCTAAAGAGGAAAACTGTGACTTGCACCTACTTTATAAAAGAGGTTTTTAAAAAAAGGAATGTAACATTTTAATCAGAGACAGAAAGTGCAGGATCGCTGCAGAGCTCCAAAAACGCTTGTTTTTTAACCTGATGTGTCGAACACTGACAGTTTCCCCTGAGAAAAGCAACGGTCAGTTCTAAAGTGCATTGATCTCCAGTTGGTTCCCACTAATGTGGTCACCTCCATATTACCGGAACAACTGCACACCTGAGACGGCCTGAAACGGTGGGGAACCTTTAAACGTCAAGTGGAACGTTTGAACTGCTAGTCAGTGCTTGCATATACTTTCCCTGTAACTGTATATTAATTATTATAAATTAAATTCGACTATTTATTTCCAATGAATGCCAGTCGATGCTAGGTCAGCTTCCAGAGGACGCAGTTCATATAGCCAGCTAGCAAATTTAAGCTAAAAAGCTGTTGTGTTACCATATTTTTCATATTTTATTGTTTTACAGTAACAGCTCTCAGTTTAAAGCTGTAGCTTATACGTTCTATGGCCTGTCAGCGAGCTAATTTAGCTCATGTAGGCTAACGATCAAGGAGCGCTAAAGGGTTAACCAATAAGCCAAGAGAAACCTTGAGCTGAGCACTAACTATTGAGTAGTTTTTCCACTGTACCACTTGTTTACACTTAGTATTTTTTCTTAATACTTGTACTTGTCTTCACTTTTCCAGTGAATTACCACTGTGGCAGCACTGTGGTCTTACTAAACCTAGAATTTTCACTTTTTCCGTCCCGGGACCACCTTCGTTACCAGACACCTACTTCAATTTGTAGTACTGAAAGTTGAAAAGGTGAAAAACAGCAGAAATGATCAGAATGCTCTTTTTACAGTGTTTACAAGGGAAATCTCGAGTGTCCCAGTCCTTAATGTGGTCCCTCCGGTAGTCAACGCAATACCCACAGTTCCACCACATCGTTCCCGTGAACAGTACTGTACGCTGACAAGTCCTCCGCACGCCCACTCGGTGAGCCATCGCATGGAACTGTAAACCACTCCAAGTTCTGGACTCTTCAGGACCTTCAGGATGCTCACAGTTGGGATTCAGCTTGGGTGGGGTCAACCGGCCTGGTCCAGCAAAGGAGAGGGGCTAGTTAGAAAAAAACACTGCCGGTCAGCATGCTGCTCTGCAAGTGTGTGATTACACCCATAGATATCCATATTAGACCCCTAGATAGCTGATGATGTCACTGTATGCATAGCAAGACGCATCCTGAATGGTTAGCTATGGAACTTTTTCCATGTTTATTAATTTTTCCTTTATTTTAGGTGAATGTTAGGGTGCTAGTAAATGCTTTATAGTATCCCAGGTGGTTGTTAAAGTGTTGCAAGGTGCAATTGCTATGGTATCTTGGGTGTTGGTTAGGGTGCTACTCTGTGGATGCTAAGATATCTCAGGCATTTCTAAGAGGATGCTAAAGCTATTCTACATGCTTGCTAGGTAGTTGCTACAGTATTACATCTTATCCAGAGTAACCTACAGTTTACCTGTACACTGGTAGGTGAAGGTAGTGTTGGGAATCTTACCCAGTAACTCATATTGGTATAGTGTAAAGTGGTCACCCAGATAAGGAACTCAAACCCCAGCCTACAGCATGACAAACAGCAGAGTAACCCATGACACTAAGTAACCCAGGTCCCCAGGCAGTTGCTAGGTATTTGCTATTGTATGACAAGAAGTCACTAGAGGGTGGTTCTTATTGTGTTCCAGGTGGAAGGGGGAAGGGGGCTGAGGTGCTATGGTATTTGAGGTAATTCCTAGAGTGTTTTGCAACACATAGTCACAAGTATTATTAAGTTATTATTAATTTTTCCATTTCTTTTTTTTCTACATTTTTCCTACAACATCTAATTTTAAGGTTGTGGCATTTATTGTGTGTGCATTTATTGTATGTAGAAGACCAGCCAATGCTAGTTTGTGTACAAATGACGGGTCACAGTGTAGTGTGACATATAGAATCATTTTCAAATGGGAAAATTCATTATACCAAGAAGGTTTCATATATATATATATATATATATATATATATATATATATATATATATATATATATATATATATATATATATATATATATATATATATATATATATATGTATATGAACCAATGGCATAGCGCCCTCTGGAGGCCATCTAGGGGTATAATATGATAATATGGATATTGTGGGTATCACAGCAGTCTGTGTAAGTGGACGCAAAGCAGCGATACTCACTTGTACCGAACATCCTCGTTATGCGCCAACTCATCTGAGAGAGAGAGAGAGAGAGAGAGAGAGAGAGAGAGAGAGAGAGAAAAGTTTAAGTTTTTTATAATGTAAAAAATGTATTCATAGTTATGCAGACTGTATTAATGTTCAGGGTGAAGGGATACATGCAGGGCATTCTAAGGAAAAATAGTCACCAAAGTATATGTATAATTTCATATTTTCCACTATTTTACCATCATCCGCAGTCCATATAAACCTTTACGTGTGGGTTCGCTGGTGGTTTAGATAGTAAATGAAATATCTATATCTGTGTTGTAGACATGGTGACCCCTGGTTCCCATCATCACCACCATCATGTAAACAACATCTTTGTCTCTACAATCAACCTTCTCACACCAGATTTACTCTGAATGACACGGAATTACAGGGGGATTCTGAAAAAGAAACTCCCCTTAAGAAGAGGTTTAAGTGTTTGAGCATGTGGATGTGTGTTTGTAAGTGTGTGGTGTGTTTGTGTGTGTACCTGCGGGTAGTGATGCCCGGCACAGCCTCCTCAACAGAAAAACGCTGAGTAAGGTGAAAATGAAAAGAAAGAGCACCACACTAGCTATGATCACCTTCACGGGGTGATTGGGAGTGATTTGAGAGTATGCACCTGCACAAACACACACACACACACACACACACACACACACACACGTTAACTTCCATCCCTTATTACTTCCATCACAAGTCTTAAAAGATAATATAAAAAGTTACTCAGCAGAACAGAAATTTGATGGTAAACAGTATTTACACTTACAAATTAATAATAATAATAATAATAATAATAATAACAACAACAACATAAAAAATACAAGTAATAGTGTAATAGTGAGTAAATGTAGATATTGTTTATAAACTGCGTACAGTTACTCATTAGGTTGAATGTATAACTCTAAATGTAGGTATTGTATATAAACTGAGTCTACAGTTTCTCATTAGGTTGAATGTATAACTCTAAATGTAGAGATTGTATATAAACACAGTCTACAGTTTCTCTTTAGGTTAAATGTATAACTCTAAATGTAGGTATTGTGATATAAACTGAGTCTACAGTTACTCATTAGGTTGAATGTATAACTCTAAATGTAGGTATTGTATGTAAACTGAGTCTACAGTTTCTCATTAGGTTGAATATATAACTGTAAATGTAGGTATTGTGATATAAACTGAGTCTACAGTTTCTCATTAGGTTGAATGTATAACTCTAAATGTAGGTATTGTATATAAACTGAGTCTACAGTTTCTCATTAGGTTGAATGTATAACTGTAAATGTAGGTATTGTGATATAAACTGAGTCTACAGTTTCTCATTAGGTTGAATGTATAACTCTAAATGTAGGTATTGTGATATAAACTGAGTCTACAGTTTCTCATTACGTTGAATGTATAACTGTAAATGTAGGTATTGTGATATAAAGTGAGTCTACAGTTTCTCATTAGGTTGAATGTATAACTCTAAATGTAGGTATTGTATATAAACTGAGTCTACAGTTACTCATTAGGTTGAATGTATAACTCTAAATGTAGGTATTGTATATAAACTGAGTCTACAGTTACTCATTAGGTTGAATGTATAACTCTAAATCTTTTGATGATATTATACAATACAGAGGAAAAACACCTGACGGCAGTTCCAGGCTGAGAAACTTTATTTTTAGTACTGTTAGATTTGTAGCAACCCTTTTATCCCCAGGCATTACTGAAACACCTGGTTATGTGTTTTTTAACAGTTCAAAATGTCCCTAGTGTTCATTTGTTCCTGTCTCAGATTTTCGGGAACAGGTTGGAGGCACTGGTTTCAGAATGAGTGTATATTTACAACAAACACAGAAGTTGTTGTAATTCAATATCCACAGTTGTATGGCTCACCAAATACTCTGCTATCACACTGCATTCATAGCTGATCTGCTTATTTATATGGTGTTAATATTCTTATTAATACTGTTAATATTATTAATACAAAATCTCATGAGGATATGAATGGCAGCTGGACTCAGCTGGAGCCAGGAGATGGCAGCAGTGTTCCCCCCTCAATACAGAGTGGTCAGGTGGTGACACTCACATATGCTGACAGGAGTGGAGACTGCGCCCCCTACAGAGCAGCTGACGTTGGCGGGCCCCGTGCAGTTGAGCCTGATGGTCTGGGAGATGTTCCAGACGCCGGTGTGCTTGTCAGCCGAGCTCACGCTGCGCCCTTGCTTCAGGAGGGTGTCGTTGAGGCCCTCCGACACCGTCCAGCTCAGGTTGGCTTGTGGGTAGCCCCCATGCGTGGAGCAGCTCAGCACACAGCTCAGTGGGCCTTCTCCATGTTCACGACAGTCCCTCACGGTTACCGTGGGAACGCTGTAGTCAGCTGGTTGAGGAAAGGGAAATGGAATGAGAGACTGACGCAGATGACAGAAAATTTCCAGCGAGCTAGAATTGTTTCACTTCCTCAGAGCTGCGCTCACACGCATAGTCTTCTGTTAGGGCTGGTTGGGCTACGGACTGGCCGCATAGAACGACTCAGACATGATGCAGTCAAATCATTCCACGCAATTAAAGCGTCCATGTCATGGAAAACCACAGTGTTCTCATTTGGTGGAGGTTTCTAAACAGTTTGTGGCGTCACAGCAGCATACTAAACAAGTGATCTGTAACGCCTTAACATTGAAACCACCTCCTTGTATCTACACACATCATCCGTTTTAAGTTTTGTTCTGATCGGCTTTAGCGCTTCAGTCTAACACTTATATATATATATATATATATATATATAACTTTTGTGCAGGCCACCTTTTATATTTATATGCTTACACCAATCACCCAGAACATTTAAACCATCTCCTTGTATCTACACTAACTGTCTATTATATCAGCTCCACTGACCATACAGGAGCTACACTTACAGACTGTAGTTCATCTGATTCTCTATATACTTTATTACCCTGTTCTTTAATGATCAGGACCCTCAAAGGACCACCACAGAGCAGATACTATCAGGGAGGTGGATCATTCTCAGCACTGCAGTGACACTGACATGACAGTGGTGTGTTAGAGTGTACTCACACTAGGCCCGGTTTGCTCGTTCCGTGCTGTGGCCCTGTAATCAGAATCCTGAGTCCAAGCTAATTGTGCCCTGGTCCACCTATTCAAGCAGCCCGGGCACGGTTAACTGGGCCGGGCACGGTCTGGAGCGATCACACTAGTCAAACGAACCGTGCTTCTGCAGGGAACCATGCCTGGGCCCGGATCACAGAGCCTAGTGTGAGTACGCCCTTAGTGTGTGTTGCACTGCTGTGGAGTGGATCACTGCTGGACTGAGAATAGTCCACCAACCAGCAACATCCAGCCAGCAGTGTCCTATGGGCAGCGACCTGTGGGCAGCGTCCTGTGACCACTGATGAAGGACTAGAGAATGACCAGTAACAAATGAGCTATCATCTCTGACTTTCAATGTGGACCAATAAGGAAGGAGTCTTTATTTGAGTGGACACAGTGTTTTAACTCCAGCAGCACTGCTGTGTCTGATCCACTCACACCAGCACAACACACATTAACACACCACCACCACGCCAGTGTCACTACAGTGCTGGGAATGACCCAGTACCTTCTCTGTGGTGGTCTTGTGGGGGTCCTGATCATTAAAGAACAGAGTAATAAAGTATATAGAGAATCAGATGAACTACAGTCTGTAAGTGGAGCTCCTTTATGGTCAGTGAAGCTGATACAGTGGACAGTGTGTAGATACAAGGAGGTGGTTTAAATGTTATGGCTGGTCCGTGTAAGCACATAAACATAAAAGGCAGGCTGCGTAAAAGTTAGATTGTATGTTTCACTGCATTTTTAAGTTTCAGACTGAAACACTAAAGCCGATCAGAACAAAACTTAATCTCGCTCTGTATCAGCCGAACACCTGTACCGTTAGAGCGGGGGTTTCAGGTTGATGTTCATAGGGTCCTGCTTCACTCACTGACCTGATTTATAAGTGAGTTATGAGTCAGTGGGTTTTCTGCTCTTTGCTGAACTAAGGGCAACGTATTTAAATGACTCAGGTGCAGCCGATAGAGAGCAGGACGAGAAACACTGAAGTGCACCTTTAAAACTTTGAAAGGGCCCATAACATGCACAACTGAGTTTTCCTCTCTTTCTCATTGAATAAGAGAGGTGCATGCGGTATGTACACACTGGTTAAGTTTTTAAACCTTACCATTGAGAATATAAGGCTGCAAGAGAAGATAGTGTTGTTACATTTTTGTGATGTCACACAAATAGCTCATTTGCATATCGTCGCTGTCCAAATGGCAGCTTTACAGGAGAGGCCGAAAACTGTCTTTGCGTTCAATGCAAGTCAATGGAACCAGAATTCTTTCCAAGCTATTGTGGAGCATTTCCATTGGTCCATTCATCATGAAATTTGCATACACTATATATATATATAGTAGCTGTAGAAACATTCAAATGGATTAGTCTTAAAGGTACAGTAACCAAAGCAGCCTGTTTAATTCCCAGTGATAAGATGGTTATGATGGTTTACTGGTTTATAAACTCCTAGAAATGAAAGAACGAGCTCACTATGTGTAACTGTATGTGTAGGTGGGGGTCGTACCTGTAATTGTGAGATGAAATATGATTTCGCGGCTGAAAATGATTTCTCTGTCCACAATGTAACACTTGTAGTAGCCCTCGTCAGACGCTGTTAGGTCCCAGAAGTCCAAACTGTGCTCTGTTTTGTTAACACTGGTTCTGTTTCTGTACTCCTTCTCTATCCTGTCGTCCACTGGGCGGGTGTAAAAGCCATTGACGAAGATGTTGTAATCTCCGGAGGGGTTTTTCCGCTGGAAGTAAATGCCCATGACCTGCGAGCTGTCGATCTTGCAGGTCAGCCGCACGGCCCCGCCCACTTTGCCTACCACCTCCTGCACTGTGGCGCCATCATCTGGACAAAAACACATATTTTCATTACTATTTCATAGAATGTTGATTGTCATGCTCACTGGAAACACAAACACACTTCAACAGGGGGCGCCACTTCTACAGCCATGCTTACTGGGAACAATAAGTTAAACATCTCAACAAAAAAAAATCATCCAATCAGGTTTGTTTTTCTTTGTGGTATTTAGATAACTGCATGTCTCTTATTGGTTAGGACTTTAGGAGCTGAGGCCTTACACATTAGATTCACTTTAAAAACAATTCCCTTTAACTCCATATTTATAGAGATAAGACATCACTCTATTACTTCTGGAGGTTCTAGATACATCCGTGAACAGACCAATCAGCTTCGGGTTGGGAATGGAAAACAGCCCTGGCAGCTCAAGCTACTGCCTAAATCGAGCAATATATACAGTACATATATATATATATATATATATATATATATATATATATATATATATATATATATATATATATATATATATATATATACTGTGCAAACGTTTTAAGCGTTATGGGAGCATTATTATATTATATATTATATTATTATTTTATAAATATTATTATGCATATTTTTTTAAAGAAACAAGCCACTCAATGCAATGCATTACCAGGCTTTTATCACAATAATGTAGAACATACATTATTGCATTGATCAGATAGCAAAGCAACGAAAAGACTTCAGTTGCAAAGTTAAATAATAAATACTGACTGTTGCCGATAAAATTAATAAATGTAATTTTCAATTCGGATTTTTATCAAAGAATAATATATAATCCAACCCTCTCACACAAAATCATCTTGACAGATCATAAAAATGTGCTTCACAGTTTTTCAAATAAACAAATATTTATATTTTAACGGTTATAATCAAATTCTTTTTTTCAAATTTTTTGTTTGTATGCATTTATATATATATAGCTGCTGAAGAACAGCACAGCTATAATCTGACCAGTAAACACATGTTTACACAGTTATAATCTGACCAGTAAACACAGGTTTACACAGTTATAATCTGACCAGTAAACACGTTTACACAGCTATAATCTGACCAGTAAACACATGTTTACACAGTTATAATCCAACCAGTAAACACATGTTTACACAGTTATAATCTGACCAATAAACACGTTTACACAGTTATAATCCGACCAGTAAACACATGTTTACACAGTTATAATCCAACCAGTAAACACATGTTTACACAGTTATAATCTGACCAGTAAACACATGTTTACACAGTTATAATCCGACCAATAAACACGTTTACACAGTTATAATCCGACCAGTAAACACATGTTTACACAGTTATAATCCAACCAGTAAACACATGTTTACACAGTTATAATCTGACCAGTAAACACATGTTTACACAGTTATAATCCGACCAGTAAACACATGTTTACACAGTTATAATCCAACCAGTAAACACATGTTTACACAGTTATAATCCGACCAGTAAACACATGTTTACACAGTTATAATCCAACCAGTAAACACATGTTTACACAGTTATAATCCAACCAGTAAACACATGTTTACACAGTTATAATCTGACCAGTAAACACGTTTACACAGTTATAATCCGACCAGTAAACACATGTTTACACAGTTATAATCCAACCAGTAAACACATGTTTACACAGTTATAATCCAACCAGTAAACACATGTTTACACAGTTATAATCTGACCAGTAAACACATGTTTACACAGTTATAATCTGACCAATAAACACGTTTACACAGTTATAATCCGACCAGTAAACACATGTTTACACAGTTATAATCCAACCAGTAAACACATGTTTACACAGTTATAATCTGACCAGTAAACAC
The DNA here is from genome assembly GCA_021613375.1 of Megaleporinus macrocephalus. NCBI lineage: Eukaryota > Metazoa > Chordata > Actinopteri > Characiformes > Anostomidae > Megaleporinus > Megaleporinus macrocephalus. Next base: position 6,316,570 of record CM038716.1, read on the forward strand.
ATGTTTACACAGTTATAATCTGACCAGTAAACACATGTTTACACAGTTATAATCCGACCAGTAAACACAGGTTTACACAGTTATAATCCGACCAGTAAACACGTTTACACAGTTATAATCCGACCAGTAAACACATGTTTACACAGTTATAATCTGACCAGTAAACACAGGTTTACACAGTTATAATCCGACCAGTAAACACATGTTTACACAGTTATAATCCGACCAGTAAACACATGTTTACACAGTTATAATCCAACCAGTAAACACATGTTTACACAGTTATAATCCAACCAGTAAACACATGTTTACACAGTTATAATCCGACCAGTAAACACATGTTTACACAGTTATAATCCGACCAGTAAACACATGTTTACACAGTTATAATCCAACCAGTAAACACATGTTTACACAGTTATAATCCAACCAGTAAACACATGTTTACACAGTTATAATCCAACCAGTAAACACATGTTTACACAGTTATAATCCGACCAGTAAACACATGTTTACACAGTTATAATCCAACCAGTAAACACAGGTTTACACAGTTATAATCCGACCAGTAAACACGTTTACACAGTTATAATCTGACCAGTAAACACAGGTTTACACAGTTATAATCCGACCAGTAAACACATGTTTACACAGTCATAATCTGACCAGTAAACACATGTTTACACAGTTATAATCCGACCAGTAAACACATGTTTACACAGTTATAATCCGACCAGTAAACACAGGTTTACACAGTTATAATCTGACCAGTAAACACATGTTTACACAGTCATAATCTGACCAGTAAACACATGTTTACACAGTTATAATCTGACCAGTAAACACATGTTTACACAGTTATAATCCGTTGTTTAACACAGTGACAGCAGGCGCAGGTTAAAAAAAATCATTAACACTTCCTCTCTGTTTCCTCGTGGGTACACGTTGGATTACATGTGCTGGCCTCCGCAGGAGTAGAGAGAGTGAGCAGCGCGCAGAGAGGACAATGAGTGACTGTGTGTTTAGGAATGTGAGGGGCGTTATCGCCGTGCAACACACTCTTTGATGTAATCTAATTTTAAGAAACTTTAAAAGAAGCTATGAGGAAGTAAAAGTGAGAAACATGAACCCACATGTGCTGTATCATCGCTGAAACTGCACTAATCCCTCTGCCTGCGCGGTATGGACGTCCAAACGATTAATTGTTTTAACAATAAAGCATGAGGCCCAACAATAATTGTCCAATAACCTTGATAACCATGTATGATCCGACCAGTAAACACATGTTAATACAGTTATAATCTGAAGAGTAAACACATATTTACACTGTCATAATCAGATCAGTAAACATGTACTTACATAGTTTTATTCTGACCAGTAAAACATGTTTACACTGTTATATGCCAACCAGTAAACACACATTTACACAGTTATAATCCAACCAGTAAACACATGTTTACACAGTTATAATCCAACCAGTAAACACATGTTTACACTGTTATAATCCAACTAGTAAACACACATTTACACAGTTAGAATCCAACCAGTAAAGTCACTGTCCAAAGATAAACACACTTCTTCAAAATGATATTTATAGCAGAAGACAAAAACACTCTTTAACTTTAACGTAGGTTAACATTTTTTTAATGTTCAGACCAGCTGTAGAGTTTGTACTATGTTGAGAACAGCTGTAGAGTTTGTACTATGTTGAGAACAGCCGTAGAGTTTTTTACAATGTTGAGAACAGTTGTAGAGTTTGTACTATGTTGAGAACAGTTGTAGAGTTTGTTACAATGTTGAGAACAGTTGTAGAGTTTGTACTATGTTGAGAACAGCCGTAGAGTTTTTTACAATGTTGAGAACAGTTGTAGAGTTTGTACTATGTTGAGAACAGCCGTAGAGTTTTTTACAATGTTGAGAACAGCTGTAGAGATTTTTACAATGTTGAGAACAGCTGTAGAGTTTTGTTACAATGTTGAGAACAGCTGTAGAGTTTGTACTATGTTGAGAACAGTTGTAGAGTTTGTTACAATGTTGAGAACAGTTGTAGAGTTTGTACTATGTTGAGAACAGCCGTAGAGTTTTTTACAATGTTGAGAACAGCTGTAGAGTTTTGTTACAATGTTGAGAACAGCTGTAGAGTTTTGTTACAATGTTGAGAACAGCTGTAGAAGTTTTTACAATGTTGAGAACAGCTGTAGAGTTTTGTTACAATGTTGAGAACAGCTGTAGAGTTTGTTACAATGTTGAGAACAGTTGTAGAGTTTTGTTACAATGTTGAGAACAGCTGTAGAGTTTTGTTACAACGTTGAGAACAGCTGTAAAGTTTTTTACAATGTTGAGAACAGCTGTAAAGTTTTTTTACAATGTTGAGAACAGCTGTAGAGTTTTGTTACAATGTTGAGAACAGCTGTAGAGTTTGTTACAATGTTGAGAACAGTTGTAGAGTTTTGTTACAATGTTGAGAACAGCTGTAAAGTTTTTTACAATGTTGAGAACAGCTGTAAAGTTTTTTTACAATGTTGAGAACAGCTGTAGAGTTTTGTTACAATGTTGAGAACAGCTGTAGAGTTTGTTACAATGTTGAGAACAGTTGTAGAGTTTTGTTACAATGTTGAGAACAGCTGTAGAGTTTGTTACAATGTTGAGAACAGTTGTAGAGTTTTGTTACAATGTTGAGAACAGCTGTAGAGTTTTTTACAATGTTGAGAACAGCTGTAGAGTTTTTTACAATGTTGAGAACAGCTGTAGAGTTTTGTTACAATGTTGAGAACAGCTGTAAAGTTTTTTACAATGTTGAGAACAGCTGTAGAGTTCACATCATGTTTAAATTTAGTGGAAAACTATCCACTATCCACTGCTGTTATCACAAAGCAAAAGGTCAGATGAAGTCATTCTTACCGCAGGTGACTGGCCACAGCACTGAGACGAGGAGCAGAAGTAACCTGACAATCATGAAAAACAAGGATAAGTTTGCATATGCAAATATCATGTTTTGTACTAATCATCACATGACCAAATATTAAAGCATAGCAATATACAGTCAATATATATATATATATATATATATATATATATATATATATATATATATATATATATATATATATATATATATATATATATATTGTTAATGCTAATATAGTTCAATTTTGTCCAACTTTAAAGCATGAAAATATTAACAGTTACTGTATATGTTTGTTAATAGTTAATTATAGTGTGCCTGCTGATGCATTAGAGCTAATAATACTAATAGTTATAATTCAGTATGTATTATTTGATTAGATTTAATGAATAAAAATGTAGATAAAAGAATAATGCTAAAATGATGTGTGCAAAATGCACTGGTTAGAAAACACTTCCTCTTTCCTGCTTCCAGCATCGTCATTTCACTTTGGCCTCCATCAAAACCAGAGAATGAAGACTCATGTGGATTGTCATAGTTAAACCCTTAAAGGAGCTTCATGCTCATAACAAAACTGTCACACTAGTTAATTAGTATCCACCGAGATAATTCTTCCCATGCTGTGTTTGTGTAGAGGCTAATGTCGCTAACAGGCAATGGAAACTTATCACCAATTAGCATGGTGCTAAGGCATGTCTAAAGCCTCAACCCATGCGTTATTGTTCAATAATCTCTAGAATATTTGATTATGTGGTTTCTGAGTTTCTGTGAGCAACTGATTATATTTAAACATGGACAAGTACATAGTTAAAAAGAGTAGCAACCATCTGGAACACTGAAAACTGGAAATTAGTCAGAACTTCACTTTCCATTTTGTTGTAATGGCATAAAAAATCAGCTCATTTACATACACTTAATCCCCACTGGACCACCACAGAGCAGGTACTATTAGGGAGGTGGATGATTCTCAGCATATATATATATATATGCCTATAGCAGTTTAGCTCTGCCTACTAACGCTGAAGCTATACTAGAGCTGATTTACATGTATCACTCTTAAAGGCACAGTAACAGTGTGTGTAAGTGTGAGGGCTAAGGGGGAGGTTAGGAACCGGTCCTGCAGAGATGAATTATGGTACATAAAAGCACACTCTCGTTATGAGTGGAGTTAAAGCTCCGTGTGTTTCTCAGCTTCAGACAGAAGAAGACGGACGGGGAGAAGAGTTTAAACAGAAACCACATAAACAGGGACACAGTGTACATGCTGCTTCCTAAAAGTCCAGGGATCCCCCCGTGAGTGAGCGAGCGAGCGAGGGAGGGAGCTGTTGTTTAGGAAGTTCAACAGTTCCCATTTGTACATTCGTTCTCTCAAATGTTCTCATTCGTATTCTTTCATTATTCTTCAATAAACTCTATAAACCGAGAGAGAGAGAGAGAGAGAGAGAGAGAGAGAGAGAGAGAGAGAGAGAGAGAGAGAGAGAGACTGGGGGGAACAGGAACAGAGAAATTAGAGGAATTAGAGAAAGATGGAGAGATAGATAGAGACTGTGTGTGAGAGAGAGAAAGAGAAAGAGAGAGAGACTGAAAGAAAAATAGAGACTGAGAGAAAGAGAGACTAGAAGAGAAATAGAGACTGAGAGAAAGAGAGACTAGAAGAGAAATAGAGACTGATAGAGAGAGAAACTGAGAAAGAGAGACAAAGAAAGAGCAAAAGACAGAGATGGACAGAGAAAGAAAGAGAAAGAGACTGAAAGAGAAAGAGAGAGAGACACTGAAAGAGAGAGACTAAAGTAGAAATAGAGAAAGAGAGGGAAAGCGAGAGAGAGAGAGAGAGAAAGAGAGAAAGAGAGAGAGAGACACTGTGTGTTTAGAAGAGAAAGCAGGAAATAAAGGAAACAGCCATAAAGAGATAGACGGACAGAGAGAGAGAGACCGAAAGAGAAAGAGAGAGAGAGACTGAGAGAGAGAGACTAAATTAGAAATAGAGACAGAAAGGGAAAGCGAGAGAGACAGAGAGAGAGAGAGAGAGAGAGACTGTGTGTTTAGAAGAGAAAGCAGGAAATAAAGGAAACAGCCACAAAGAGATAGACGGACAGAGAGAGAGAGACTGAAAGAGAAAGAGAGAGAGAGAGACTGAGAGAGAGAGACTAAAATAGAAATAGAGACAGAAAGGGAAAGCGAGAGAGACAGAGAGAGACAGAGAGAGAGAGAGAGAGAGAGAGAAAGAGAGAGAGAGAGAGACACTGTGTGTTTAGAAGAGAAAGCAGGAAATAAAGGAAACAGCCATAAAGAGATAGATGGAAAGAGAGAGAGAGACTGAAAGAGCATGAAAGAGGAGAGGAATAAAAGAAGAGAGAGAAAGCGTGTAAGAGAAAGAGAAAGTACGTTAACGATTAGACTCCACATTCTTGTCTCACCCCGTAATGGTATACAGGAATGTGCAACACATACACACACACACATAGACACACACACACACACACACACACAGGCTGTACGAGCTCCTACCTGGTCATGGGTCTCAGAGTGATCTGTGTGTGTAATGTGTTTAGTGAGTCCTCTGAGTGTTTTACTCACAAGCAGCAGCGAAGCTCCATCTGAACTGAACGCAACATCATCTTCACGAAACTCTCTGACATCATACGGTTTCTCTCTGCAAGGGCGGCGCCAAAGTGACCTCACAGGGAATCCCCCGCATGCTGTTCACTCTGTCAACTAACACACACACACACATTAATGAGACTGTTTGACTGAGAGTGTGTGAATCAGAGAATTCTTCACACAGCACAGTGATTCAACACACACAGTTTCACTGTGAACAATTTCACAATAACTTATTCACAATAACCTTACAGTTAAATCAACATATACCCACCGTACACTCCTGTCTAGGCAGAAACCATTAACTCATTAATATATAAATCTTAAACATTAACCTAACATTAACTTTAACATTAATCTAAAAAACAATGTGTAATCCCAATAAGTGATTCGTAATCTCTTAACCCTCTTAGACCTCTTAACTTTATGGCTTATCTCTAATTTGGAACCCTAATCTCTAACTCTGTACCTGTAACACTGCAATCCAAACTCTCTACTGTTACCATACAAACCCTAAACTCTAATCTGTAGTCCCTAAACCTTAATCTTAAACCCCAACCCAATACTCCCTTCATTTGATCTCAGTGTGTAATAGAGCATCCTACCAGTGACTAGGCTTGCTTAGTGTCCTTGAGCTGGCTGCCGGAGAAATGAGAACTTGGAGAGGTTAACAGTAATATTAGGAGGAACAGAGAGTGAGAGCGAGAGAGCGAGAGAGAGCGAGAGAGCGAGAGAGAGAGCGAGAGAGCGAGAGAGAGAGACTAATGAGGAAATGGCTTGAGTTGTTGTTCAAAGTAAGTGTGCTTTAGGATTTGACGTTTGAGTGATCTAACACAATAAACCAATCACAAATCCTAAAAATCATTATAGAAATGAATAATTATGAATGAAATAGAATTAAAAACAAGAACTATTTTTATAGCGCCTCTCATACATGAAATGTAACTCAAACGTTACAAGTGGAGGAAGTAAACTAATAAAACTGAAGCCAAAATACGAGAACATTTACAAGCCAGAGAGATGAAGTAAGCTATGAGATGAATAACAGTAGAGGAAGAGGCGTTGACGATACGTGGGATCACACAATCCAAGCCTACCTGAACTTTATTTTTATGTTTTTTTAACCTTTATTTCTACTTAGATTCATGTCTGTATGGTGTTTCCATCCATCCAACCATTATCTTCTGCTTTATCCTGCTGGTCGGGGTCACGTTGAGGCTGGAGCCAATCCCAGTGGCATTGGGCGAATGCAGGGTAGACCATGGACTGGTCGCCAGTACATTACACACTCACACCTAAGGCCAGTTTAGAGTGAGTGATCAATCTAACATGCATGTGTTTGGACTGTGGGAGGAAAAACATGCCCACTCCACATAACAAAGGCCTGGACTGGGAATCCAACCCGGATCATCTTGCTGTGAGGTGACGGTGCTAACCACTACACCACCAACGTTCCATTAATATGCTTGGATACAGCACTCTGTGAACCTTCTGTGACCCCACAAAAGCCTGTATGTTGTTTGTATATTCCAAATATTTGATCTTTACAGATTCCATCTACAGAACCGGTGATCAGGCCCTGGTCGTACACCTCCTCAGAGGTTCTGGACTTCCAACAAACAAACAAGCAAACCTTCCTTTTAGCCTCACTCGGTACGGATGGTCTTCTGAGGGAAGATGATCAGGTGATTAAAGCTTCTGTTTGTTCTGATTGTTAGCAATCAGATACCGAGGGGGATTTTTACAGTAACAGGCTACACTGGAAGTCTAGGCACAGCTTCCGTTTATTTCTGAGAGGAGATGGGAAAGAGAAATAAAACCTGCAACTCTCCGTTGGTAACCCAGGTCAACAGCATCAAAAGGTCATGTCTATTTACTAGCAGTCTAAGAACTGCTGGTGAAGTGTGGGTGAGACAGGCACGGGTGAAAAAACTCTTTATTAATATTTTTTCATTTTTAGAATTTAGAACTATTAGCCACATTGACCTCCGTGCTTAACCCTAGGCAACTTCGGTTGTGTCCTGTTGGTCCAGGGGGATTGAACCAGCAACCTTCCGTTTACAAGACTAGGTCCCTAACCTTCAGGCTTATGTGTTTGTTTGATAAGAACCCTAATGATGAACCCTGTTCAGCTCATATGCAAAACCAAATGCATCTGAGGGAGTGATGAGCAGAAAGTGGGCGAAGCTATTCAAAGTGAGGCTAATTAGATTCCATTAAATTTATAAGGATAAATCTATATTCTATATGTTTATGAAAATAATTTCATGGCAGCAGTATATTACTGCAATTCAATATTTGGTTGTCGCTTAATTTGTTATTCCTATTATTGATGTAAGAAATTAAATGGATACTAATTTTGGTTGGTTTACTGAATATCAAGCATTTTCAGGTTGTGATATGTTTACATGTTTTACAAATTTTTATTTGCTCAGAAAAACAAACTATTTTTTCAATATTCAAATAGTTTATAGTAGTTATTAATACAGTAAGTAGTACTTTTACATACATCCGTGTGTTTCTTTAACCCTTTCCAAGCTTCTCTTTCTATAAACAACCCAGTATTATTTACAGTTCTCATCTAATACCTGCTCAGTACTTCATTAAGCTAAATCAAGATTGCTGCTGAAGGAACTGAATACATTTATACAATGTCTGGGGCGTCCAGGAGAAATCTGGAACTACACTTTGTTCTTTAAACTGGAGCTCAAGATCTGATCTACTTCTCTCACAATAACATATTCATGTTACTTTGTATTGTATGTATGATTATTTATACATGATTATATATACATCTGTTCTAATGATATCTGGTAAAAATACAAATTAAAACAATCAATATATGCCAGTATATCAAGACTTTTGCACAGTAGTGTCTAGATCTCGATCTTACCATCATTCCGGCCAAAAAAAATATAATAAAAGCTCTGTGTTGCTGGGTTGGGCTTCACCATAGCGTAAATTCCTCATGAATGAATCACCCACTTGTTAAGTTCTAGTGTAATTGATTTTCCTGATAATCCACTTTTCTGCATGAACAAAGACCTTTACTTTTACACAGTTATGAAATCACTCAACTCTGTATTTCCAGCTAAGGTTCCGGCATGTAAATGTTTGACAAAGCAATAATGTTCAATGTGTGTTTTATGGTTAACCATCAGAAAGTAGTTCAAATATATTAGTCTCCATAAACCATCTATAGTTATTTACACTGCCGACCTGTCCATGGTGTACCCCGCCTTCGCCCGATGACGTTGGGATTGGCTCCAGCCACACACACCCCCCCGCGATCCCAACTGGCGGGATAAAGCAGAAGATAATGAATGTATGGATGGATAAAGATTTAGTATACTTAAGTTCTTCATCGCTTACAGATTATGTATTATTTTTTATGTACATTGAGAAAAATCGACAGTCAACATATTCAGGCAATCAGCATGTCAAACACTCTAAATTAGTCATTTTCCATTTACATGTTCTTTACAGTAACTAATCCCAGCAGAAAAAGTTTCATGCTCCAAAAGTATATTGATCCCTGAGAATAAAAGGCCCTTAAAGGTGCAATGCCCTGATACCACAGGACACAGGAATATTGATCCCTGGCCACCTCAAAAAATGGGAATACAGAGCTGTGAGAAGGTTGAACCATGCTGGCATATATCCCTAATACTAACTCCTGAGAATATAAATCACTGAGAAGATCAGGACTTGGGAACTTTGATTTCTGGTAATGTAGGGCTCTAGGAACCTGGGTAAATTGGAATACAGGCCCTGCAGACCCTTATCCCTGGGGTAACAGACCAGAGGGGAATATAGGAATATGAGAATATTGATCATTGGGAACATAGATCCTTGGGAATATGTGGGATTGGGAATGAAGATCTTTTAGGGAAATAGACCATTAAAGAGAAACCATATATCTCTGAGAACATATGGCCTTGGGAACATACTACCCAAGAAACATGTGAGCCTGGGAATATAGGGCAAAATCATATAAAACAAATATTTTTATAGTTTTTATAGTTTTATAGTTTTTAGTATATTTTTAAACTTTAAAATGGGTCGATTTGACCTGCAACATTATGGATGGGATTAAAGTTTTGACCCTTTAAGTCTGAGAAACATACAGTATATGATCCTAAATCTTTTTTTAAAAACACTGGTACTGTGGCTGTGAATGCCCTTGCCAATATTAGTATCTGCCTGAATATTGCCTGCATACTCTAAAGCTCACTACATTTGGAGGAAACTCTTGCATTTATAACTGTTCAAAGATAGTCTGGAATTTCTTGAAATCAGTTATTTGTTATAATTTACCCCAGTAGAGTGAAATGTTCAATCATTAATCTGATGAATTATACTGACACAATACAGACTGAACATTTCTAGATGTACTTGAGGTGTGAATGTTTTTATTATGTTAGGGGAACATTTTTGAAGCAACTTGGGGCTGAAATAGTGAGAAAGAGTAAAACATAGGGCCACAGAATGTAGACAAATGGGAATACAGATGCCTGAGAATACAGGGACATAGAAACGTATATAACCCTGGTAATATAAAATTTCCTAGAGCCAGGAACGTGGGTCCATGGGAGTATACGGCCCTGGGAACATAGATCCCTGGAAAGTATCCTTGGGGAAACTGGGGCCAGGTAATATAGGAATACGGGTATAGGAATATGGGTAATTGGGAATGCAGATCTTTGGGAAAACATACAGACATAGAGGCCTCGTAACACAGGAATGTGGAAACATTGATCTCTGGGAACATATGGCCCTGGAAACATACTACTCTAGAACCATTAACCCAGGGAATATAGGACACTGGGAGCAAACAGCCCAAGGAACTACAACCTTTGGAAAACCCAAATACATTAAGCCTTGGGAATACAGAACCTTGGGGACACTAGGAATACAGAGACATTTGAACATAGGGCGTTGGGAACATGTGACCCTAAGAAGTAAGGTCCTAGGAACATATATCCATAGCAACATAGAAAAAATGAAACCGGGGAACATGCAACCCTGGGAACCTAGAAATATTGATTCTTGAGAACATAAACAGTAGAAATACAAGGCTATGAAAACATAGGGCCCCGGGAACATCAGACCCCAAGAACATAAGACCATAAACCCATGGACACATGTGGTTGTTTTCAGGGGAACAAAATATGAACTTCGAGACAGGGCCGCTCCGACCATGTCATGTTTGCTGTCAACAGTTATTTATATAATTAGGAATTTTAAATATTATCCCAATCAGTCAGGGATTCAGAGAAGAGAACAAATGAAGGACCTGCAGACAGAGGTTTGGTTTTTCAGAGTAAAGCAGAAGTCGCACTGGCCGAGCTCTCAGTGTTTCCCCCTCCTACATTAACACAGTCACTCCAGAATCATATCACGAAGCCAGGGTTCAGTCATTAACCCCATGCTTGAGTGGCGCTAACTTACTGACTCACTTGCGATCTTGCTGTCCATTTCATTTTTCTACATCAGTTGAACAGGACAGCTGTTGTCTAAACTGTGTGAACATTTCATTATGAATGGACCAATAGAAATTTTCCAAAATAACTTGGAAACAATTCTGGTTCCATTGACATACTTCAATCAGTAAAGTACATTTGGAGTGAAGAACGTTTTTGGCCCCTCCTGTAATTTTGGAGATACTTGATATTCTTTGGAGAGAGATGATAAGCTGGTCTGCCACAACATTAAAACATCCTCATTGTATCTACACTTATTGTATCAGTTCCATTTCCCATATAGAAGCTCTTGGTAGCTCTACAATTACAGACTGTAATCCATCTGTTCCTCTGTATGCTTTATTTGCCCTCTTTCCCCTTGTTCTTCAATGATCAGGGCCACCACAGGACCACCACAGAGCAGATATTATTTGGGTAGTGGGTCATTCTCAGCATTGATACAAACTTTTAGATGATAGCTTGTCTGTTGCTGCAAAGTTTGTGTTGGTCAATAGGTCTGGTTGGTGGACTATTCTCAGTCCAGCAGTGACGCTGAGGTGTTTATAACTCCAGCAACACACCACCACCATTACGTCAGTGTCGCTGCAGTGCTGAGAATGATCCACCTCATAGTACCTGCTCTAGGGTGGTCTTGTGGGGGCCCTGATCATTGAAGAACAAGGCGAAAGAGGGCTACTATAGCATACAGAGAAACAGATGGACTAGAGTCTACCATGGGAGATGAAGCTGATACAACAAGTGTAGATACAATGAGATGGTTTTAATGTTGTGGCTGATCGGTGTATATAAAAAGCAGTCCAGCTTATCATCTCTCTCCAAAGAATATCAAGTATCTCCAAAATTACAGGAGAGGCCAAAAACGTTCTTCACTCTAAATGTAGTTTACTCATTGACGTTTGTCAATGGATCTAGCTAGACCATTATTCTCTTCCGTTTCCTCGAGCGTGATACGATTGTGGGATCACACCTCTTTACTCATGCACTAAAGAGAGATAGTGAAAGATATCAAATCTATAACTGGTGTCTTCACTATAAAGAGCAGAGCTTCCTTTTTCGTTAATCATTATAAGGATATCATCACCTCCGTTCTGAGCAGTGCTTCATCCTACCCAAAAATATCACAGGATCGTCAGAATTACAAGCTTCTTAAGTAGATGAAACGCTAGTAATGCTAAAGTACGCTGCATGCTGAATTGATGCTGTATGAAAGTAAGTCCACTATTAAACTTCAGCACTGTTATAGACTACGACACTCAGTCACTGGCCAAACACTAAACTTGACAAAGCCTGCTGGGCGATGATCACCAGTCACTGATGTTAGCTTACTTGTACTACAACATATTTCAATATTCGCATTTGGACTGTTTATTTTCTCCATATACAGAAACAACTTTGGCCTTAATTTCCATATTTGGCTATGATGCCAATTATAGCATGATGTCACCACTTCACAGGTAGAACTGCAGAAGTACAGGGCGAGCCAAAAGTTTCAGGATACCCTTTTATTTCAGAAACGAAAGGGAAAATGATGTATCTGAATACCGCAGCAAGTAATGGGTGGTGGTGGTGGGGTGGGCTATCTTTAAGTTCGATGTTTCGAACGTGGCCGCCGCCTTGAAAGCCGTCATATTGGAACATGGACAAGTTTTTCCAATGGAAAGGTGGTTATGTAACAGATCAAAGAAGACCAGAACTGTCTCAGATATCGATTTGACGATATCAAAATACCTACATTTAGAGTTATACATTCAACCTAATGAGAAACTGTAGAATTTAGTTTATATACAATACCTACATTTAGAGCTATACACTCAACCTAATGAGAAACTGTAAACTTACTTTATATACAATACCTACGTTTAGAGTTATACATTCAACCTAATGAGAAACTGTAGACTCAGTTTATATACAATACCTACATTTAGAGTTATACATTCAACCTAATGAGTAACTGTAGACACAGTTTATATACAATACCTACATTTAGAGTTATACACTCAACCTAATGAGAAACTGTAGAACTTACTTTATATACAATACCTACGTTTAGAGTTATACATTCAACCTAATGAGAAACTGTAGACTCAGTTTATATACAATACCTACGTTTAGAGTTATACATTCAACCTAATGAGAAATTGTAGACTCAGTTTATATACAATACCTACATTGAGAGTTATACATTCAAACTAATGAGAAACTGTAGACTCAGTTTATATTACAATACCTACATTTAGAGTTATACATGCAACCTAATGAGAAACTGTAGACTCAGTTCATACCACATTTAAGATGATTGTAAAGAATGTAAATTAAAAAATAAAAAGCGGCTGAAATTTCCACAAAGAATACAGAAATTAAAAACTGGAAAAAAAGAGGTAACGTTTTTATGAAGACATGCATTAATCAGCCTCAGTCTAATATCACTGCTGTGTTCTTTCTCTTTCTATTTTGGGGGAATTTTATCCAATTTTTTAATCCTAATTTAGTCCCGTCCAGTTCCAGCTGCTAGTTAGGACTCTCCCAGACACTATTCTCTCTGCACCATTCCAGAGCAGCTTTTTACTTTCATAAGTTTAAAAGTACATTGTTTTGTTGTTGTCTCAAACAGAAACCTTAAACACTTGGTCAGTCATATGGCTTCATTTTATTCAGTCCATTTAGATGAGAAACAGTAACTCTTTTCCATCTGAAGTCAGTGTTAACCCTTAGAAGCCCACAGTTACTTCTGGTTTGCTAAATTACGTAAATATAAGATAATATTAATATTATAAAATAGCTACAGTGATGGTATTAAACAGATTACCAGTTTTCTTTAACATGCTGACCTTAGCAACAGCTGGGATAACATACCAATAGTCAAAAGCAACACATTAGCAACCACCTGGGACTTACTAGCAATGACCTAGCAATTACATGTGATAACATGGCAAACTAAGCAACCACCTGTGATAACATGGTAACCTTAACAACATCCTGGAAGTCAATAGCAATGACCTAGCAACACTATAGCCACAACCTGGGATTCAATAACAATGACCTAGCAACACCATAGCAACCACCTGGGACTCCATTGCAACAATTTAGCAACACCTCATCAACCAATACCGAATTCCATAGCAATGATCTAGCAACACCTTAGCAACCACCTCAGATACCTAGACACTAATACTACCTTAGCAACAGCTGGGATAACATCTGTAGTTATCTGTACAACCACCTTAGATAATATTGCAACCTTAGCAAGAACCCAGGATTTGATTGCCATGACCTAGCAACACCTTAGCAACCACCTGGGATTCAATAGCCATGACCGAGCAACACCATAACAATCACCTGAAATTTTATAGCAGTGACCTAGCAACATCTTAGACAACAGTCCAAACAAAGACATTGCATGCTACTGCATCACTTCTACCTGCCTGTGTGACACACATTCACACGAAGTGGAGACGGATTCTGTCGGGGAATCGGAATTCCGACACTGATTCCCAGCATAGACAACATCAGGAGAGAGTGAGAACCGTGTGGACTTTACAAGGAAGAGTAAGATTACAGGATTTTATTACAGGAGCTTTAGACTTTCAAGGCTGAGTTTGAGAAAGGCTGACCGAGCATTTCTGCTGTGAGATGAAGTTCATGCTAGCCTGAAACGGGACTGAGGTTAGACGTTTAGCATCCAGATAAACTAAGAAAGGTTTTTATGGTTATTTATTATTGCTTTCATCTATCTATATATCTATACATATACATATATAGACTACTGGACAAAGGTCTTTTACCTTAGCAATAAGTAGATTTTCACTAGTAAGAACCCCAGGTATCAATAGAACAGATGTAAATAAGCATGAAAGCACTACTTATTGTATTAATACTATTTAAATATTCAAAATAATTAGTGTTTTGCTGAGAAAAAAACTTGCTCTATGATATGCTATAGATATAATAACGCCCCAAGTACCATAGATAAGATAATCCTTTATTAGTCCCACCGTGGGGAAATTCACAATGTTACAGCAGCAAAGGGATAGCAAGGCACTCAAAAAATAGATAAATAAACAGTACAGTATATACAATAGAAATAATAACAAGTCAAGAACTCTTGGGATTGTATTTACAAATAATTGCTTCTTAATTGCACAGGGCTAATGAAATATTAAACATTATGATACACAATTATATTTTCTGTAAGTGTGTAGTGTTTAAGTGTGTGTGTGTGTGTGTGTGTAGTCCATTGTGTATGTGTGGTCTACTGGGAGCAGTGTGTAGAGTGTGTGTGTGTGTGTGTGTGTGTGTAGAGCAGTGTGTAGAGTTTAAGTGTGTGTGTATGTGGTCTGCTGGGATCAGTGTGTAGAGTGTGTGTGTATGTGTGGTCTGCTGGGAACAGTGTGTAGAGTTTAAGTGTGTGTGTACGTGGTCTGCTGGGAGCAGTGTGTAGAGTTTAAAGGTGTGTGTATGTGGTCTGCTGGGAGCAGTGTGTAGAGTGTGTGTGTGTGTGTGTGTGTGTGTGGTCTGCTGGGAGCAGTGTGTAGAGTTTAAGTGTGTGTGTATGTGGTCTGCTGGGAACAGTGTGTAGAGTTTAAGTGTGTGTGTATGTGGTCTGCTGGGAGCAGTGTGTAGAGTTTAAGTGTGTGTGTATGTGGTCTGCTGGGAGCAGTGTGTAGAGTTTAAGTGTGTGTGTGTGTGGTCTGCTGGGAGCAGTGTGTAGAGTTTAAGTGTGTGTGTATGTGGTCTGCTGGGAGCAGTGTGTAGATTTTAAAGGTGTGTGTGTGTGGTCTGCTGGGAGCAGTGTGTAGAGTTTAAGTGTGTGTGTATGTGGTCTGCTGGGAGCAGTGTGTAGAGTTTAAGTGTGTGTGTATGTGGTCTGCTGGGAGCAGTGTGTAGATTTTAAAGGTGTGTGTGTGTGGTCTGCTGGGAGCAGTGTGTAGAGTTTAAGTGTGTGTGTATGTGGTCTGCTGGGAGCAGTGTGTAGAGTTTAAGTGTGTGTGTATGTGGTCTGCTGGGAGCAGTGTGTAGATTTTAAAGGTGTGTGTGTGTGGTCTGCTGGGAGCAGTGTGTAGAGTTTAAGTGTGTGTGTATGTGGTCTGCTGGGAGCAGTGTGTAGAGTTTAAGTGTGTGTGTATGTGGTCTGCTGGGAGCAGTGTGTAGAGTTTAAGTGTGTGTGTATGTGGTCTGCTGGGAGCAGTGTGTAGAGTTTAAGTGTGTGTGTATGTGGTCTGCTGGGAGCAGTGTGTAGAGTTTAAGTGTGTGTGTATGTGGTCTGCTGGGAGCAGTGCTGGTTGTAGAGTCTAACACCTGCGATGCCGCTCCTTCACACTCTTGGGGTGAAGCAGTCTGTCGCTGAAGTGCTGCCAGAGTCTCATGCATTGGGTGGAAGTCATTCTCCAGCATGGATGCCAGCTTGGCTAACATCTTCCTGTCTTCTACCACCTGCCCGGGGTCTAGGGGGCTGAAACAGTAAAACAGTACTGATTGTATATATTTAATTCATTTTAATTTAGATTTAATTTAGACACTCAAATTAGCCACATATGTTTGTACACAGCAGAATTTGACCTCCGCATTGAACCCATCCATGCAGTGAAACACCCACATATACACACACTAGTGAACACACACTAGGGGGCAGTGAGCACACGTGCCTGGAGCGGTGGGCAGCCCTATCCACGACGCCCGGGGAGCAGTTGGGGTTAGGTGCCTTGTTCAAGGGCACCTCAGTCGTGGCCTGGGGGATACCGGGGACTGCCCTCATATATCACTGTCACTGTCACAGTCACAAAAAACCCTCCAAGACTAACGTTACAGCATATATATATATATATATATATATATATATATATATATATATATATATATATATATATATATATATATATATATATATATATATATATATATATATATATATATATATATATATATATATATCAGCACCCAAGCTGACTCCAATTTGAAGAACAAAGTTTAGTTCTACATTTGTTGGTGTGCGACGTAGTGCTATTAAGGGTTTCACACTTCTCATGAGAAGTCTCGTACACGCTTCTCCGAAGATACGTCCTGTGACGTACCACTGAAATAATTTTGAAGCTGTTACTTTAAGGTCAAATTGTTCCATTATGTTGCTTAACCCTCCTATTAAATTAACAAAAAATTATATTCATAAAGTTATGGGTAAAATTGACCCACACAGTTTAAAAACACTCAAAAACACACAAAGGCTCAAGTCAAAACTATAAAACCTAATTATAAATAGATTCACAAAGATGAAATGTAAGAACATGTGCTGTATTTATTTAATTTTAACAGCTTTTAAATAAACATGTTCCTCAGTGGGGGTGACCAGTATTTCAGACAACTCAAATTTGAAACGGGTCAAACTGACCCATGACATAATAGGAGGGTTAAGGGTTAATACAACAGTGAAGCATGTTTTTCTTATGTGTCATGAAATTACATATAAACTGTTAACACGCTTCGCACACAGGAGACAGCTATTAAGCCGAAAAAGTCCCCGATGAGTCTCTTTAAAATTTTCAAACTATTTCAGAAGAACTAAAAGCTGTGGATTTTTGGAGGTGCTTTTGAACGCTGCCCTGCTAAACTCAGACTCCTCCGGTAAAAAAAGAAAAGTGAGAAATGACTCTCTTGGCTATTTAATTCATCAGACGAAAACACTTCCAGAGTCTGGACGGCACTCTCTCTTCCCCAAACAGCAGACGTCCGCTTCCAGTCAGAGCCCCAGGCCGCGACTCCGGTGGAGGAGGACCGAGCGCTCATTGTGAAACCGCAGTGGCCTTTTTCTTACTGCACACAGTAAAAGGTCAAAGGTGTGTGGGTGTGGGTGTGTATGTGCATGTGTGTGCATGTTCATGTGTGTGTGTGTGTGTGTGTGTCAGAGGGGTTTTCTAAACACACTCAGAGAGTGATAGTGATTCCCTTAATTACCTGTTTTTCTCAAATGTCTTCTTCCTCCTCCACTTACCAGCAGCAAGCCCAAGCTTGGGACTACATTTCCCATGATGCCACATTACTGAAGGAAAATTCCATGCATGCCAATCATAGGACCTAACTCAGAGGCACACAGCCAGCACACACACACACACACCCACACACATACACACCACACACACACACATAAATACACAGAAACACTCTGGTTTAAAGGAACTGAAGGGAATGTCAGGGCTTTTCCAATAGGTCTGTCCTTCCCTTTCCCTAAATGCCTTTCCATCAGTGACTGTTTGCTAGACAGTGCCATATCTGTCAAATTATGGCTACACCACCAATCAAATGCCACTTAAATAGTGTCTGGCATGCCAATGAAACAGTGGCTAAAATACTAAGCAAACAATGACTAAAATGCTAACCAGACAGTGGCTAAAATGCTACACCACCAATTAAATGTAATTTAAATAGTATTTAAAGTGTCAATGACACAGTGGCTAAACTGTGAATCAAACAGTGGTTAGATTATGAATAAAACAGTGGCTAAACTGTGAATTAAACTGGCTAAACTGAATAAAACAGTGGATAAACTGTGAATCAAACAGTGGCTAAACCGTAAAACATACAGTGGCTAAACTGTGAATCAAATAGTGGCTAAACTGTGGAACATACAGTGACTAAATTGTGAACAAAACAGTGGAGAAAATGCTAACCAGGCAGTGGCAAATATGGTAACCAGACAGTGGCTAAAATCTGAATCAAACAGTGGCTAAAATGCTAACTAACTAGTAGCTAAAATAAAAAATAGTTGCTAACATTCCAGATAAAATAGGCTGCGTGGCTAAAATCAGGGCGTGAATTATACACGCGCAGGCGTGTGCTTGAGTGAACTTACAATCCTTACAGTGCTTGGTTACTGTAATGTCTGGCCCATACCACAGAACAACCTCTGTAGTCAATATTTTATAGAGCAAAACTACCGGCTAGTCAATTCCACAAACACACACAGAAAAAATACTCCCTAAATTGACATTTAGTCAAATAGTGACTACATTTTAAGCACATTGGGCTAACATGTCAACCAAACAGCAGCTAATATTAAAACTGTATCTTAAATGCTAATCAGAGAGCGGCTAAAAAGCCTGAAGTCAGTGTGGATTTTGTTTTATGGAAAGTATAATTATATTATTTGTGTACATCTGTTATATATATGTACACACATTGTCCATTTTATCAGCTCGTCTTACAATACAGATGGTAGTTCATCTGTTTCTCTGTATACTTTATTACTCTGTTCTTCAATGATCAGGACCCCCCAGGACCACCACAGCGCAGGTACTATTTGGGTGTTGGGTCATTTTCAACACTGTGGTGGTGGTATGTTAGTGTGTCTTGTGCTGGGGTGAGTGAATTAGACACAGCAGTGCTGCTACTGGAGAGTTTAAACACTGTGTCCACTCACTGTCCACTCTATTAGACACTCCTACTACTAGCTGGTCCACCTTTTACTTTCTAAGGAAGCTGGGATCCTTTAACATCTGTAGGAAGCTCCTGCGGATGTTCTATCAGACTGTGGTGTCCAGCTGTCTTTTCTGTGCTGTGGTGTGCTGAGGAGGCAGCATGAAAAAGAGAGACGAGATGCGTCTGGACAAGCTGGTCAGACGTGCGGGGTCCGTGGTTGGTGTGGAGCTAGGCTCTGTGACTACGGTAGCAGAGAGGAGGACACTGCACAAACTGCTCTCCATCATGGATGATGATGGTCACCCACTGCACACCATCATCATGGAACAAAGGAGCAAGTTCAGTGGCAGGTTCCTGTCACAGAGCTGCTCTACAGACAGACTCAGGAGATCCTTTGTCCCGAGAGCCATCAGACTCTTCAACTCCTCCCAGTGGAGCCGGAAGAGGAAGGAGGACAGATGAGGAACAAGTCCCTTATGTTTAAATTACAGTTTAATTTTTGTACTGTAATCACATTACTGTAGATCTGCACTCCCGGACACTCTCGACACTTTACTGGACATCTTATCTCAGCACTCATAGACACTATTTGACACTTTGCTGTACATCCTGTACTTTTGCACACCTGGACACTATTTAACATTTACTTAATACAATCTTTGCACATTTATTTATTTTGTAATAAATATCCCAGTACAGTCATGTATCTACTGATACCCGTTTTTTCTCTTAGTCATTACCTAATTTGTTACTGCACTACCTTTCAGGTGGTATAGTTTTGTTTCATATGCTCTTGTATATATTCTTTTTGACTATTGGAATTCTTTATTCTTCTTTATACTTCTTTGTACTGGGATTTGTACTTTGTTTTGTTCTGTGAAACTGCTACTGGCTGCTTAATTTCCTTCGGGATCAATAAAGTATCTATCTATCTATCTATCTATCTATCTATCTATCTATCTATCTATCTATCTATCTATCTATCTATCTATCTATCTATCTATCTATCTATCTATCTATCTATCTATCTATCTATCTATCTATCTATGTAGTCAGAGACAGTAGCCCATCTGCTGCTGCACAGTTTGTGTTCCTCTAGTCCTTCATCAGTGGCCACAGGACACTGCCCACAGGACACTGTTGGCTGGGCGTTGCTGGTTGGTGGACTATTCTTAGTCAGCAGCACTGCTGTGTCTGATCCACTCACACCAGCACAACACACACTAACACACCATCACCTTGTCAGTGTCACTGCAGTGCTGAAAATAACCCACCTCCCTAATAGTTCCTGCTCTGTAGTGGTCCTGACCACAAAGTATACAGAGAATCAGGTGCACTACAGTCTGTAAGTGTAGCTCCTGTATGGTCAGTGGAGGTGATAGAATGGACAGTGTGTGTAGATACCAGGAGGTGGTTTTAATGTTTTGGCTGATCCGTGTTAATATGTAGTAGGAGTGGGATGATGACAGTATACAGCTGTCAGCTGCGGGAATTCCCAACACAAACACAATGAGGGTGTGACCCAGTGAAGCTACAGGCTCGCTCGCTCTCTCCTCTTACTCACTGACTCAGCTCTATTGCTCCTTCCTTTAGGTTTCTGAGGGGAGTTTTTGGGAGTTTTCAGACTCTCCTTCAAGGATCCTCTTATAAGTCACCGCTGCATTACCTGCACAGATTTAGAGAAGGCTTCACAGGGAAGTCACCTGACAGATCCATTATTCATCGTTAGGATCAGTTCTATTTCATACTGCACTGCTCTTCTCAGTCGCATATGAAAACAGATACTGCAAAAAAAAAGATCTGGCAACAAATGTGTTTTTGCCAGTAATGTATCACTATAATAAGAGTAAATGAATAACTAAAAATTCTGAAAGTAGTCGAGATCTTGTGAGCTTGTTCCACTGAGCCAAACAAGGTATTAGGCAATTATCCTAATTTCCAAATATAAACATTTACGATTACAAACATTAATGATAACAAACAATCAAGTCAGACACAGCATGAAGGAGGAGTATCAGAAACCACTTTTCTCAGCTGCCTGAAACAACTTTTCCAACCCATTTTATTGGACTTTTAAATGGACTTTTCCAGCCCATTTCCCTGTTACACGATGACGTCATCGCGTAACACGATCCTTATTGCCCGTCAACTTGCCAAGTCAGAACTGTTCACAGTGGTGGTGAATGAAACCGGACGTCCTACTCTAAAAGTCCCCTTACAGGAAGTTTTGATGAAACGGTTAAGAATGTGCTGCTTGATGATTTTGCTGATAGGTTTGAGAAGATCGTTGCCTGATTATTTATATATGGTGGAAGGATACATGAAGGACATTGTGAGGCAAAATAGTCCATATAAACAATCCATATAAACATATGAATAAATAAATAAATAAATAAAAATACATGAATAAATAAATTGCCTATGTTTGTGGTTTAGACACCACCACCACCACCACCACTGTACAGAACGTCTGAGCCTCTACCAAGGGCGTAGAATTGTCATGGACTGGAAGTGACGTGTCCCCACCAATATCCAGTGGTTATTGAATTGTCCCCACCAATAATCTGAGCCCCTCCAGAAAAAACCCAGATCTGTCAACGTCTCATTAACCTAGAGGTGCAGAAAGGGTTAAATCACGTTCTCTACTGAAGTCCTATGGCCAATGTGATTGGCTGTGCTTTCCCTTGCTGTCATGTAGGACTCTACTCGTTTGGTTGTTAGCAGCACCAAAACTGGTGCTGCTAAAAAAAGCTTTCCAGTCATATGAGACTCACTGTGCAAACGTACGGGTGTGAAAAGAAACGTATAAGTCACTTAAAGTCTAGTTCTCTAAAGAAATAAGTCCACCATAATAACGTTAATGGCAATGCTAGGCTTTGGCGCTCAGCATACATCAGGCTAATATCGTCTGTAGCTATGAACAACAAGCAGTGTTCTACTTTTATTAATGCTAATGTATTAGAGATGTCAGTTGCGTGATGGCTGAAGTAGTGTTGATCAGTCTTTAGATATAAACTCACTATTTACTGGTTTAAACTAGTCAAACAAGCCTATATTGTGTAGTTTAATTGAGACATTAAGAAAGATTGAATTGTTTTCTGGGATTGTTACTTTGGTTTTGTCTGCAACAGCACCAGGTTGTGCAGTGCTCCATGTATTATTAACCCTGATGAATGAGACCGGTTTTATTTGCACTATGGCTGAAGTAAAGTTAATAAGTCTGTAAACTCACTGCTTATGGGTTTAAAGTTGCGACACTATCTGGATAAAGGTATGTCTTGTAGGTTCAATGACACATTGAGAGAGTTTGTTTTCTGTGATTGTTACGTTGTTGGGTTTGTGGAGATTATGCAGCTCCATCTACTTTTACTATTGCTGATGAATAAGACCTGTTTCATTTACACTATGGCTGAACTACTACTTGTCAGTCATTAGCTTAACCTTAATTTAACATTATATAATTATGTATTATCATGAATTAAACTGTAACTTGTTATTCTAAGTAGTTTAAAAGCACAAAAGTACAAAGTGGGTGTTTCTAATAAAGTGGCCAGTTAGTGGAAGTAGAAAGTGTGTGTTTCTAATAAAGTGGCCAGTAAGTAAAAGTAGAAAGTGTGTGTTTCTAATAAAGTGGCCAGTAAGTGGAAGTAGAAGGTGGCTGTTTCTAATAAAGTGGCCAGTTAGTGGAAGTAGAAGGCGAGTGTTTCTAATAAAGTGGCCAGTTTGTGGAAGTAGAAGGTGGGTGTTTCTAATAAAGTGGCCAGTTAGTAGACGTAGTATGTAGGTGTTTTCAATAAAGTGGCCAGTAAGAGAAAGTAGAAAGTGGGTGTTTTTAATAAAGTGTCCAGTTAGTGGAAGTAGAAGGTGGCTGTTTCTAATAAAGTGGTCTGTTAGTAGACGTAGTAAGTAGGTGTTTCCAATAAAGTGGCCAGTAAGTGAAAGTAGAAAGTGTGTGTTTCTAATAAAGTGGCCAGTAAGTGGAAGTAGAAGGTGGCTGTTTCTAATAAAGTGGCCAGTTAGTGGAAGTAGAAGGTGAGTGTTTCTAATAAAGTGGCCAGTTTGTGGAAGTAGAAGGTGGGTGTTTCTAATAAAGTGGCCAGTTAGTAGACGTAGTATGTAGGTGTTTCCAATAAAGTGGCCAGTAAGAGAAAGTAGAAAGTGGGTGTTTTTAATAAAGTGGCCAGTAAGTGAAAGTAGAATGTGGGTGTTTCTAATAAAGTGGCCAGATAGATTATGCAGCTCCATCTACTTTTACTATTGCTGATGTATAAGACCTGTTTTATTTGCAATATGGCTGAACTACTTATTTGTCATTCATTAGCTTAACCTTAATTTAACATTATATATTATATGTATTATCATGAATTATATTATAACTTGTTATTCTGAATAGTAGTAAATCAGTCCAGAGAAACGAGAAAACAACAACAAAAACAAACAGGTAATGGTATTATTTGGGTGGTGGATCATTCATTCATCAGTTTAAATGTCTTATATAGTTCAAATAAACAGCTAAATAATAAGCCCAGTAAGTGAAGAAGCTCATTAGCCTGGATTCATAACACAGAACAAGTTCAGACTACATATCAGGCTAAACAACTTGTGCTACATATTTTTGAGGGCTTTCCTTCAAGGAGTATCTCAGCACTTCTCAGAAAGTAGGTCACATAGTAATTAACTGATATAAACAGAGGTTTAATGAATAACTCGCTGTGATATACACATGCTGTAACCCAGATTTCCTTATAGGTGCCTTGATGCCAATTACAGAAAATCACCTGACCTGAGAAGTTTATGGACTAATTGCTCAGCAAATAAAAACAAGTTAACTATAGAAGAATATAGATGATGTTGCGTTTCAGTTATATTGGTGACCATTGTCTTTTTCTTTGCTTGGTGAGAGTACAGGTCATCTACAGGTATCCTCAAGACACTTTCAATGTAATTTAAGACTAAATATGATGTGCAACTCATACATATTCATTTCTCACTCTGTTATAAACCTGTTATACACCAGACAGAAACCAGGAATTTCACAACTCTCATACGAAAAAAAATCTAAACTACAAGTTCCAGCTTGCATTTTTAAGGAACTCATATTTCACCAGAGCAAGACAGCATTGCAGAAAGTGCTGTGGTTTTATAAGATCTACCTGGACAACACAGAACTGAGATGTTTCTAGATGTTTCTACTGCCGGTGTTTCCTCACTGGGTCCTGAATCCAAAAACTTGGCTTAGTTCCTCTTCTTTGTCCATGAACGTCAATGCTGGTCTTCGTAGGATACAGCGGCTGGTGTTCTCCAAACACATTCATCCGCTCTGTGGTGCTGCATCGGGTTCAAAGGAAGCAAAGTTTGGCTATCAGATTCTAAACTGGTCCCACTGGTGAGGGAATCAGCGACTGGCGCTGAGAAAAATTGTTCTTTTATGTTGGCTTTGTAAAACACGTGAGGTATTTCCCAGAAAACATGAACAACTAACACTTCTCCTGCAGAACAAACAACAAATAAACAGCCTTACATTTTACAGCCTGCTAATAAACTGGCCAGTTAGTGGAAGTAGAAGGTGGATGTTTCTAATAAAGTGGCCAGTTAGTAAAAATAGAAGGTGGGTGTTTCTAATAAACTGGCCAGTTAGTGGAAGTAGAAGGTGGATGTTTCTAATAAAGTGGCCAGTTAGTAAAAATAGAAGGTGGGTGTTTCTAATAAAGTGGTCAGTTAGTGGAAGTTGAAGGTAGGTGTTTCTAATAAAGTGGCCAGTTAGTAGAAGTAGAAGGTGGGTGTTTCTAATAAAGTGGCCAGTTGGTGAAAGCAGAAGGTGGATGTTTATAATAAAGGGACCAGTTAGTGGACGTAGTAGGTAGGTGTTTCTAATAAGGTCGGTGTTTATAATAAAGTGGCCTGTTAGTGGACATAGAAGGTGGGTGTTTCTAATAAAGTGGCCAGTTAGTGGACATAGAAGGTGGGTGTTTCTAATAAAGTGGCCAGTTAGTGGAAGTAGAAGGTAGTTGTTTCCAAAAAAGTGGTGGTTATTGGATATAGTAGGTAGGTGTTTCTAATAAAGTGGCCAGTTAATGAAAGTAGAAGGTGGGTGTTTCCAATAAAGTGTCCAGTTAGTAAAAGTAGAAAATGATTGTTTCTAATAAAGTGGGCACTTAGTGGACAGAGTATGTAGGTCTTTCTAATAAAGTGGCCAGTTAGTGGAAGTAGGAGGTGGGTGTTTCTAATAAAGTGGCCAGTTAGTAGAAGCAGAAGGTAGGTGTTTCTAATAAACTGTCCCGTTAGTAGAAACAGAAGGTAGGGGTTTCTAATTAAGTGGCCAGTTAGTAAAAGTAGAAAATGGGTGTTTCTAATAAAGTGGTAAGTAAATGAAAGTAGAAGGAGGGTGTTTCTAATAAAATGGCCAGATAGTGAACATAGAAGGTAGGTGTTTCTAATAAAGTGGCCAATTAGTGGACGTAGAAGGCGGGCGTTTCTAATAAAGTGGAACTAGACGGCGTGTGTTTTTAATAATATTTTTAGGGGGAGGTCAGGGAGAGAGAGTTCTGAAAAACATGTCTTTCCAGTTATGATGTGTTGGTATGACTATTTGGTTGTTGGTCTGATGATGACAGTAATATATGAGTCAATATTGCTCAAGGTTTGGTTCATTTATAGTCAACGTACTTCATGTTTGTTACATAGTGAGTTGTTCTTTTTATTATCATTAACTGTAATGAATTTAAGCCCGTTGTTGTTCTTTGTTAAAGAAATGAAATAAAACAAAACCAAACAGAGAAGAAGCTGTTGTTCTCAGAACAGTGAACTGACCACCCCAGAGTCCAGACCCTCAACATCAGAGTGAGAGTGAGAATAGAAGCTGTAATGAAGGTAAAGAGAAACCGTAAACACTGAGGGTGGTGGTGGAGGTGTTGGGCTTGCACAGTGCTGGAGATTCCTGGTGCCCTTTTGAGGTGGGTATGTGTGCGGTGTTGTTTGGTGTGCATGTTTGCGTTGATGGAAAAGTATTGCTCAATATTTTAATGCCGAATGTTTTAATGCTGAGTTTTACTTCCCGTTGAAACAGCATCACGGAGACGTTCCTGAGAAATGCAGAAAAATGCCACAGTGCTTGCTCTGTTCCGCTCCGAGAGCCTGCACCAAATGACCAGTAATACGTATTTGGGCTTTAATCACATGTGTTTGTGGATATAAGTGTGAATTGATGACTCCCGGGAGATTGTCCACACACACCCACACAACTGACTGCCCTTAACACTACTGTCCCACACGTAGACTCATAGGCAATACAGCAGTCAGAACAGAAACTAACACACACCACAAACCCTAACCACCACCTCCCACACACACATACACTCAGCACACACACATCCATACAAAGAAAGAAAAGGAATTTCAATACATGCTAAACTGACAGAGAAACACTGCCATCTAGTGGCAGAGTTAATGCAGCCATTCATGTTTTTATAA
Source organism: Megaleporinus macrocephalus (assembly GCA_021613375.1). Lineage (NCBI taxonomy): Eukaryota > Metazoa > Chordata > Actinopteri > Characiformes > Anostomidae > Megaleporinus > Megaleporinus macrocephalus. Next base: position 6,343,435 of record CM038716.1, read on the forward strand.
AACATATTATTATTATAGCCATTAATATCAGCTTGGGGCCCAGTTGGCCATTAACATACATTCAGTAGCTGTATACAAATGTTTTGGAACCTCCTGCCCCAATGACATACAGTGGCTTGCAAAAGTATTCATACCCCTTGAACTTGCAACCACAAACTTAAATGTATTTTATTGAGATTTTAATTGATAGACCAACACAAAGTAGCACACAATTCTGAGCTGGGATGAAAATGATATATGGTTTTCAAAATTTTAATCAAATATCTGAAAAGTGTGATGTGCAGAACGTTTTCAGCCCCCTTTACTCTGATACCACCCCTTAATAAAATCCAGTGCAGTCAGTTGCCTTCAGGAGTCACTTAATTAGTTAATAGAGTCCAGCTGTGTGTAATTTAGTCTCAGTATAAAGACACCTGTTCCGTGAAGGCCTCAGTGGTTTGTTAGATCATCATGAAGACCATGGAACTCACCAGATAGGTCGGAGATAAAGTTGTGGAGAAGATTAAAGCAGGGTTAGGTTGTAAAAACATATCCCAAGCTTTGAGCATCCCAAGGAGCACTGTTCAATCTATCATCCAAAGGGTATTCTACAACTGCAAACCTACCAATATGCTGTGATCACCACAAGGTGGAGGTTTAAATCCCACCTAGGGTGACTAGTACACAAGCACCATTGTAACTTTTCCACTCACAAAATAAACAGAAAAAGTTTATATTTTCTTCAATCACCTGTGAAGTACCTTGAGTTTCAATCTTATTTTTCTGAAAGGTGCTATATAAATAAAGTTTTGATTTGATTTATGCGTTGCTGAGAATTGCTTGCTCGTTTGAGGTTCTAATAAGCTCCGGTTTACGTTACTGAAGATCTTCTCAGCATTCTGGATTAAAGGTCCCGATTCGCCACCACTAAATAGCAACATACCAAAGTATGTCCAAGGTGGACTTGATTTGTTAGTCAGACCCCAGATCTACTACTTCTTGTTGTCCAACATCATGCAAATGCAATAGATAAGTATGTTCTTAACATGGTCAACCAGTTGCTTTTCCCCACTCACTCGAACGCATTTGACAACACAATAGTACAGTCATATAATAACCCAGAAGCTGTTTGTGGGGAGGGGATCTGGTGGCTGGAGGGCCCTAAACAGCTATTCATGGCATTTATTAAGTAAAGCCAGCACTGAAAGTCATATGTAAAGACATTCATACTTCAGTCAGATGAATTAAGTTCTTTACAGGCTTTTAAAAACAATGATTTTTAATGTATTTCAAGTCCAATGTTCTACCAAAACTGCAGGAGCTGCCATGACAATGTAGCTCTGATTGGTCAGCCTGGAAATAAAGGTATCCTGTATATATATATATATATATATATATATATATATATATATATATATATATATATATATATATATATATATATATTTAACATTGACTAACATTTATTTTCTGTCAGCAAACTCGTCTGTGACCTGAAATGGACTGTGACCCGTGGTTTAAGAAACTGTAGAGGCCGGACATTCCAGATTTCTTCCTGTTTATTTTCTGTACTTACACAATATCCCATAATAAGCCTTGACATAAATGACTTTGTACACTTTTACACACAACATTCATATGTAGAACAGTCGGTAGTCTCTGTATTTGTATACAGTTCAGTTATTGGGTTATGTGCCACAGTGGCTCCGCCCTCAGTGCACATCCACACCCCCTCCCCTCACAGCCCCACCCCGTTCATTAACCCTGTTTCTTCATACTGAAAGAATAGCCTGAAAGAAGTTCCACAGAATCACCCCAGTCTGTCCCTCACAGTACTGACATTTTTCAGCTTTTGCAACCCCCCTGCCCATATCATACAGTTCACCCCTTAATCACGCACTCCTGCCCCCTCCTGTCACAATCTTCATTCCAACCCAATCATAGAGCATAGCTCCACTCTCTCTTCTCATAGCCCCGCCCTCTTCTCAAAGCCCTGCATTTTCCCCATCCTCACTTCTTAAAGCCCCACCCTCTCTTTTCATAGCCCTGTCTTCTCTTTTCATAGCCCCAGCCTCTCTTTTCAAAGCTCTACCCTCTTTTCTCATAGCCCCACCCACAAATCTAAAACATTTAAACTCCCTACTCATTTCAAGGACTCACACTTTCTTATCAAAGCCATGTTCTCTCTTCTCAAGCCTTTTTTCTCTTCTCATAGCCTCACCTTCTTCTCAAAGCCCCACCTTTCCTTTTCATAGCTCCACCCACTCTTCTCAAAACCCTGCCCTCTCTTCTCACAGCCTCACCCTCTCCTCCCAAAGCCCGTCACGGCCTCACCTCTTTTCTTAAAACCCGGTCTAATCTTCTCATAGCCCCACCCTCTTTTCTCATAGTCTAAACCCTCTATTCTCATAGACCCACCCCTCTTTGCATAGTCCCACCCTCTCTTCTCAAAGCCCTGCCTTTTCTTCTCGTAGCCCCACCCTCTCTTCTAAAACATCTACCTCCTCATTTCAAAGACTCACTCGTTCTTGTCAAAGCCCCGCCTCCTCTTTTTAGCTACACCCCCTCTTCACAAAGCCTTGTCTTCTCTTCCTTAAGCCCTGCCTTCTCTTCTCATAGCCCCACCCCCTCTTCTCATAGTCCCACTCTTAGCTACACCCTCTCTTCACAAAGCTTTGTCTTCTTTTCCTTGAGCCCTGCCTTTTCTTTCCATATACCTCTCTTCTCATAGCCTTACCTTCTCTTCTCAAAGCCCTGCCCTCTCTTCTCATAGCTCCACCCTGTCTTCTAAAATATCTACATCCTTATTTCAAAGACTTACCCTTTCAAAGCCCTGCCTCCTCCTCTTAGATACCTTTTAGATATGCCTTTTCTTCTCATATCCTTCTCTTCTCAAAGCCCTGCCCTCTCTTCTCATAGCACCACCCTTTCTTCTCAAAGCCCTGCCTTCTCATAGCTCCACCCTGTCTTCTAAAATATCTACATCCTTATTCAAAGACTTACCCTTTCAAAGCCCTGCCTCCTCCTCTTAGATACCTTTTAGATATGCCTTTTCTTCTCATATCCTTCTCTTCTCATAGCCCTGCCTTCTCTTCTCAAAGCCTTGCCTTCTCATAGCCTCACCCTCTCTTCTCAAGATCCTGCCCCCTCATCTTATAGCCCTACTCTCTTTTCTTGGCGCCCTGCCCCCATGTCTCATAGCCTGACGCTCTTTTCTCAAAGACCTATATTCTCTTCTCATAGCCCATAGCCACACCCTTTTTTATCAAAGCTCCACCTCCTCACAGCCATGCCCACTTCTCTCTTTAAACTGCTCCTCCCCCAATCTGCCTTTTAAAGCTCTGTCCACTCTCAAACTGACCTCAGCAACCTCTCAGCCTCCCATTTGACCTTGCATATGCTTCAACAATGTGTTGTTTGTATCTCGCTGCTCTGTCTGTGGTTGTCGTTGTTGTTGGTGTGGTCACATGACCACTGTGATGCTCTAGTTTCGGCCTCCTGGTGGTCTCCGGGGTCAGATGTCACAGTTAGTGCCATCTGCGTGGCATGTGTGGTGTGTGTGAGAGTCCCATTGGCCATGGTGTTCTGCTGCAGGTGTGTGTTCCACTGTGGCACGGCGGCTCCGCCCCAAATGCGCCGGCTCTCCTGAAAGTTTACACACACGGCGCAGCCACGCCCCCTCTTCTCACAGCCCCGCCCCCTCTGCCCCTGACCTCGGTGACCTTTTACCTGCGGCACTGGGCCTTGAAGCCCCAGCTGTGCGTGTGTGAGCACGTGTGAGTGCCTGAGAGCGGCGGACGCCAGGTCCGAGTGCGAGGACGTGCTGTCGATGAGGCGTCTGCCCAGTGCCAGCGGCCGGACTGGCAGTGCCAGCCTTAAGAGCTTCCAGAAGCGTGAGCCCGGCTGCTCTGAGCGTGCGCCGTGCCAGCGGATACAGGTGGAGCTCCGGCGCAGTTCCGTCAGCTCGCCGCAGGGAGCGCCGAGGGTACACCGCCGCACTGTGATCAGAGGCGTGCGGAGTGTGTGGTGCAGGTAGACACACAGCCGGCACTCCAGCAGGCTCACACTCTTCTCACACACACACTCGCTGCTCAGGACCACCAGCAGCCGACGACTTGCCTGCATACACCTCAGCACACACTCCAGCAGGTCTGACACAAAGACAAACAAAAACAAGTTATAATGCAGTTACATGCATAGACATGCCTGAACATGAACTTCTGCAGGACTCACAAACAAGGATATCTTTAAATACCCAGCAAAATTCTGGTGGATCAATCAGCACCAACCTTCTTGATAAACTTTGCCTGAACTTCTAACCAGCCAGGTCTAGCTCTCTGGTGGACCAACCAAGGCTACCCAATCTTACCCATCAGAGCCAGCATTCTGAACAATCAGGTCCAGTCTTCTGTTGATTTACTTAAGACCAACCCTCTGACCCAATCAACACCAATCTTCTGGCCAAACGATCAGTGGCAACCTTTTGGTAGATCAACCAGGACCAACCTTCTGACCAATTAGCACCAACTTTCTGATGGACCAATCAGGGTCATCCTTCTTTCTGGTGGACCAATCAAGGTCAACCGGTTCATCAATTAAAGCCAGCATTCTGAGCAATCAGTGTCAACCTTCTGACTGATCATTATCAATATTCTGATGGATCAATCAGGGTCAACCTTCTGACCATTCAGAACCAACTTTCTGGCTAATTAATCAGGGTCATTTCCCTGGTAGACCAATCAAGGTAAACTTTCTCACCAATTACATCCAAAAGTCTGATCATTCAGGGTCAACCTTCTGACTGATCATATTAATATTCTGATGGATCAATCAGGACAAACCTGCTGACCACTCAGCACCAATCTTCTGGGGGGTCAATCAGGGACAACGTTCTAGTAGATTGATTAGGAACAAATTCAGACAAATCAGGACCAACTTCCTGGTGGATCGATCAGGGTCATCCTTTTGGTGGGCCAAGCAAGGTCAATCTCTTCACCAATAAGAGCCAGAATTCTGACCAATCAGTGTCAACCTTTTTACTAGTTAGTATCAATTTCTGACCACTCAGCACCCACCTTCTGGTTGATCAATATGGACCAACCTTCTGAAGATTCATCACCAATCTTCTCATGGATCAATCGGGGCCAACTTTCTGGCAGAATAATAAGGACCAATCTTCTGACCAATGAGGGCCATCCTTCTGGTGTATTATTTAGGGCCAAAGAGCATACCAAAGATCACAGTCAAACTTCTGACCAATTAGGGCCAACCTGCTGACCGTTAGCTATCTGATGTATGACTCAGGGTCAGCCTTCTGGCCAAAACTTTCTGGTGAATCAGTCAAGAGAGATCTTCTTATTCAATTATGGCCAAACTTGTGACTAATCAGGTCCAACTTGCTGGACCAGCTTGTCCAGACGTCTGGTGGATCAGTAAGGGCCAACTTTGTGACCAATGAGAGAACTGTGTAAATGATTGATTTGCAACATAAACATTTTAGGACAATTTAAACAGGGCGCGCAATCTAGAACCATGCCAGTAGAGAAGAATAGTCTAGAACAGTGTCAGCGTGGTCAGTGTGATTAGGCCTTTATGCCAAGGGCTGGATTGGATTATCTTCACACAGTAACGAATAGTTTGAACCAGTAAACCAAATAAGCTATTGTGGATGAGGGGAGAACATTCTAGAACAGTGTGAATAAAGAAAAAGGAGCATACAGTAGAACGGTGGCAGTGATATGATGATGAATGTTGATGAATGATGAATGCAGGTATGACACTGATTAGTTGGAAACTAAGACTTTCAGCTTAATTTAATAATCAGTAAATATCTATTCTGAGTTGAATGGTAATAGGTTAATTAAACAGGAACAGAGGTTTATTTACATATTTAATATATATTATAATTAGCTATATTTTATTTACAGTGTTTGTGGAGTGCCTCGGGTTGGCACTGTCATTAAAACATGCTATATAAGTATCTTTATTTATACATTTGTATAAAGGTACAGTTATTTATCATTACCCAAATACCCAGCAAAATATTGTGGACTCATTCTTATTCCCATTCACAAATAGACATATTATACTATTTTCACATTTCATTTTGTCCAGCTGGCCATTTTAGGTTTAGCTCTGCCCCCAGACTTCACCCACAGTGAAGAAAAGTGGACAGATCGCCCCCTGCTGATTGCTTTCAAAACGTGTGTTGATTTTACGGTAACACAAAGGGCTGAAGGTCAGAGATCTGGACTTGTGACCATAAGGTTGCTGGTTTGATCCCCAACAGCACAGGTCTGACGTGCCCTTGAGCAAGACACCTAACCCCCAACAGCTCCCCAAGTGCTGTGAATAGGGCTGCCAATCACTCTGGGCGAGTGTGCCCCCTAGTGTGTATGTTCGTGAGTGTATGTTTGTATTTCATTGCACACATGGGTTCCGCTGTGAGCAAATAATTCTAATTCAAATTTTTTTGTTTGTTTTATTTTACCTTTACCTTAACCTATAACCTTCTACCTATAACACGTTAAAGGGGGCCTATTATATCTTATTCCAATATTCATAACGTTACGTTCAGTCTACTAGAACAGATTCACATGCTTTTGATTTTCCCAACACAATATTCATCTTTATTCCCTCTCTTTCTGAAACCCCACCTCCCAGTGTGCTCTGATTGGTCAGCTTGCTCAGTCTATTATGAACGTTCATCCTCCCTTACATTGCTGAGGCTATTTTTAAAATTTGTTATTTTTTATCAGTTTGAGCTCGAGTCTGATCCTGAAATTCAGGTACAACAAGCTGATAGATCCAACTGTGATAGCTAGACTAGAGTAGGACATGGTGAGTTTTTACTGTTTCTGCTTTCTATGTGTTTTATGAGGGTGTGCTGATGACGAGATGATGTCATCGTGTGACAGAGAAATTGGGCTGAAATTCCAATAAAGTGTTTCAGGCAGCTGGGAAAAGTGGTTTCTGTTATGGAGAGTTCCTTCCTTTGAAATATACTTTGGAGACTTCTACCTTTGTAGATTGTTTACAGGAACAACAAACTCCATCACACACTAAAATAATGTTACTGGTCCAACAATCAGTAGATCAACCAGGACCACCCTTCTGAGCAATCAAGCTGGATAAATCAGGGCCATCCTTCAGTTAGACCAATCAAGGTCAGCCTGCTCACAAACCAGAGCTAGCATTCTAACCAATTAGGGTCAATCTTCTGACTAATCAGTCTCAGTGTTCTGATGGATTACTAAGGGCATGCCGAACATGCCAGGAGGCGGGCAATAAGGACTGTGTAACAAGATGATGTCATCTTGTGAGAGAGAAATGGGCTGGAATTCCAATAAGGGGTTTCAGGCAGCTGAGAAAAGTGGTTTCTGTGATAGTTTCTCCCTTAGGCATATACATTGGAGATATATATCTTTACAGAACAACAAACTCCATCACATCTTAAAATGAAGGGAAAAACCAGAAAAGCATAATAGGTCCCCTTCAAACAGCCACTATGACCTTTAAGACTCGTATATGTAATTGAGTTCTGATTGGCTGCAGCATGAATGGGTCCGACCAAACTGCCGAAGGCTGAAAAGGCTGATGCGTGCAAATGTGCAGGATTACCCAGAGGACCCTCCACATGTGAAAATACCATGTTCTGCTCTGTTTTCCACGATTTGGACTCCTAAATGAAGTTGGTGCTCCATGAACCTCCTCACTGCACACTGCTGGAGACCCTATGAGCTGTATATTATTGTATCCTATCTGCTATAACACACCTCGGCAGCTAATTAACCATCATTAATGATGTGAATCAGGTGAAGGAGATTAGAGAATTCATATACAAGCGCAGCACCAGCTCAGCAGGACTGATATACTCCCTCATCAGCATACTGATTCTAATTTATTATCCATTCTGCTGCCTCTAAATGAATATACACTGAATGAAAAGCTTCCAATTATACCAACCTGCACAGTCAGCTGTATGAGGTATACAGTAATCTGAACGTTAATGAATCCCAGACATACACATGCACACACACCTCAGCCTCCCAGCATGAATGAAATGAGTGAAAATGTTAAAATGAATATAAAAATATTTATTTATTTCAACAAACAATCAATGGCAACACCAAACATTAAAAAATATATGGCATCATTTCTGGAAATCAACACAGAATGAATTCAATTGAATAGGAATGGAAAAAATAACAATAAAATTCATAATAAAACTCCACCAAATGAAATGTTTTATAAAAGAAATGATGTATGACTGCAATATATAAATATAATATATTGTCTCTGTCCAGCGAAAAACATGCATCTGCATTTTTGTCAATTTTAAGTTTTTTCAACACCATTTGAACACACCAATGAATATTTACATTGTGTGAAAATTTAATGATGAACAGACCAATGGAAATGCTCCAAAATAGCATGAAAAACATTTTGGTTCCATTGACTTCCATTGAAAGAAAAGAATGTTTTTAGTCTCTCCTGTAGGGCCGCTATTTTGTAGATACTTGCTTTTCATTGGACAGCAACGATATATATATATATATATATATATATGGCATCATGGAGCTCTGTTTCTCTGTATACTTTGTTACCCCATTCTTCAATGGTCATATTGCCCAAAGGACCACCACAGAGCCGGTACTATTAGGGAGTGTCCTGTGGGCAGCGTCCTGTGTCCACTGATGAAGGACTAGAGGACACAGACTGTGCAGCAGCAGATGATCTACTGTGACTGACTTTACATCTACACAGAGGTAGTAGGAGTGTCTAATAGAGTGGACAGTGAGTGGACACAATGTTTAAACACTCCAGCAGCAGCACTGCTGTGTCTGATCTGCTCACATCATCACAATACACACTAACAGACCACCACTATGTTGGTGTCACTGCAGTGCGGAGAATGACCCACCACCCATATAGCACCTGCCTGTGGTGGTCCTGTGGGGGTCCTGATTATTGAAGAACAGGGTAATAAAGTATACAGAGAATCAGATAAACTACAGTCTGTAAGTGTAGCTCCTGTATGGTCAGTGGAGCTTGTATCTACAATGAGTGTAGATACAAGGAGGTGTATCCTATGAAGTTTCTCTAAGTATATATATATATATATATATATACACACAGACTGAGGTGTTGATGGTTCAGTTTAAACCGCAGCGCTGCTGTACTGTGCTATCTGTTTCTGATGTGTCTGCGTGTCAGGTTTCTGTAAAGTGTTCAGTATGAGCGCTGCGCTCTCCTCTGTTTGTTTGTGCTCGGTGTGCTCGGTGTGGTCCTGCGTGTGCTTAGTGAGAGGGTTGCCCGTGTCTGTGGTGTGTTTGCGGACGGGCAGCTCCAGCTGCAGCTGCTTCCAGAAGCGAGACGAAAGAGGGAGCGACTTCTCTCCCTGCCAGCGGACGAGAGTGAGAGCGATGCGAGCCCTGCGCAGCTCCTTCGCCCAGCACTGCTTGCTTACTGGCTTATATTGGATCAGGACCACCTTTAGGCGGCCCCCTCGCAGCATGTCCAGCCCAGCCTGGAGCTCCAACAGGGCCTGGGTACCCCGTACTGCACTGAGCGCACTCACCACAACCAACAGCCGGCGGCTGCGGCCAACAAACCGCAGCGTCTCGTCCGTTATAGCTACACACACATACATCACAGTTACACACACATACATCACAGTTACACACACATACATCACAGTTATACACACATACATCACAGTTATACACACATACATCACAGTTACACACACATACATCACAGTTACACACACATACATCACAGTTATACACACATACATCACAGTTACACACACATACATCACAGTTACACACACATACATCACAGTTACACACACATACATCACAGTTATACACACATACATCACAGTTATACACACATACATCACAGTTACACACATACATTACAGTTATACACACATACATCACAGTTACACACACATACATCACAGTTACACACACATACATCACAGTTACACACACATACATCACAGTTACACACACATACATCACAGTTATACACACATACATCACAGTTACACACACATACATTACAGTTATACACATACATCACAGTTACACACATACATCACAGTTATACACACATACATCACAGTTACACACACATACATCACAGTTACACACACATACATCACAGTTATACACACATACATCACAGTTATACACACATACATCACAGTTACACACACATACATCACAGTTATACACACATACATCACAGTTACACACACATACATCACAGTTACACACACATACATCACAGTTATACACACATCACAGTAACACACACATACATCACAGTTATACACACATACATCACAGTTACACACACATACATCACAGTTACACACACATACATCACAGTTACACACACATACATCACAGTTGCACACATACATCACAGTTACACACACATACATCACAGTTATACACACATACATCACAGTTACACACACATACATCACAGTTACACACATACATCACAGTTACACACACATACATCACAGTTACACACACATACATCACAGTTACACACACATACATCACAGTTACACACACATACATCACAGTTATACACACATACATCACAGTTACACACACATACATCACAGTTATACACACATACATCACAGTTACACACACATACATCACAGTTATACACACATACATCACAGTTACACACACATACATCACAGTTATACACACATACATCACAGTTACACACACATACATCACAGTTACACACACATACATCACAGTTACACACACATACATCACAGTTATACACACATACATCACAGTTACACACACATACATCACAGTTACACACACATACATCACAGTTATACACACATACATCACAGTTACACACACATACATCACAGTTACACACACATACATCACAGTTATACACACACATCACAGTTATACACACATACATCACAGTTACACACACATACATCACAGTTACACACACATACATCACAGTTACACACACATACATCACAGTTATACACACATACATCACAGTTATACACACATACATCACAGTTACACACATACATCACAGTTACACACACATACATCACAGTTACACACACATACATCACAGTTATACACACATACATCACAGTTATACACACATACATCACAGTTACACACACATACATCACAGTTACACACACATACATCACAGTTATACACACATACATCACAGTTACACACACATACATCACAGTTATACACACATACATCACAGTTACACACACATACATCACAGTTATACACACATACATCACAGTTACACACACATACATCACAGTAATACACACATACATCACAGTTATACACACATACATCACAGTTACACACACATACATCACAGTTATACACACATACATCACAGTTACACACACATACATCACAGTTACACACACATACATCACAGTTACACACACATACATCACAGTTATACACACACATCACAGTTATACACACATACATCACAGTTACACACACATACATTACAGTTATACACACATACATCACAGTTACACACACATACATCACAGTTACACACACATACATCACAGTTACACACACATACATCACAGTTGCACACATACATCACAGTTACACACACATACATCACAGTTACACACACATACATCACAGTTACACACATACATCCCAGTTACACACACGCACACACAGAGAACTGAACATGCTGACAATTAAAGGACCATGTCACAGAAAACTGAGCTCATATATGTAAATAGCCTCGGTACTTATTTGCTGTCTCAAAATGCAGTCCAAGCTGTCCATGTAACTTTGGAAAAAATAAGCTAAACGGAATGGGAGGGGCTGAACTGCTGTAGACTGAATGGGTGGAGCTAAACTGCTGTAGACTGAATGGGTGGAGCAAAACTGCTGTAGACTGAATGGGTGGAGCAAAACTGCTGTAGACTGAATGGGTGGAGCAAAACTGCTGTAGGCTGAATGGGTGGAGCAAAACTGCTGTAGGCTGAATAGGTGGAACTGAACTGTTGTAGGCAGAATGTGTGGGGCTAAACTGCTCTAGGCTACATGGTCGGGGCTAAACTGCTGTAGGCTGAATGGGTGGAGCTAAACTGCTGTAGGCTGAATGGGTGGAGCTAAACTGATGTAGACTGAATTGGCGGGGCTAAACTGCTGTAGACTGAATGGGTGGGGCTAAACTGCTGTAGACTGAATGGGTGGGACTAAACTGCTGTAGACTGAATTGGTGAGAGTAAACTGTTGTAGACTGAATGTGTGGAGCTAAACTGCTGTAGGCTGAATGGGCGGAGCTAAACTGCTGTAGGCTGAATGGGCGGAGTTAAACTGCTGTAGACTGTGTGGAGCTAAACTGCTGTAGGCTGAATGGGCGGAGGTAAACTGCTGTAGGCTGAATGGGTGGAGCTAAACTGCTGTAGGCTGAATGGGCGGAGCTAAACTGCTGTAGGCTGAATGGGCGGAGTTAAACTGCTGTAGACTGTGTGGAGCTAAACTGCTGTAGGCTGAATGGGCGGAGGTAAACTGCTGTAGGCTGAATGGGTGGAGCTAAACTGCTGTAGGCTGAATGGGCGGAGGTAAACTGCTGTAGGCTGAATGGGTGGAGCTAAACTGCTGTAGACTGAATTGGTGAGACTAAACTGCTGTAGACTTTCACTTCAAAAATGTATTTGGTTTTCCAAGACATGGGCCCCTAAAGCGCCTTAAAATTAAATCCAAATAACAAACTGATAAACCAGATTACCTTCATGCCTTCAGGGAATTAACATCCAGAACAAAACGTTAAGACTTTCATCTTTTCTGAGATATGGCGGTTTAAAAAAACATGATGCATTATTAAGATTTTTATATATCTATTATTATTTTTATATATGATTCTTTGATTTAAGTTTTTACTGTTATAAAATGTCATTTAATGAACTGTACTGACATATTTAATTCATACAGAGATTAAAGACTTCACAAGTAGTACTTCACAACATTATTGTATAATTATAATAAGTACTGGTAACTTTTTCATTTTCATAAATCTATCGATAGAGCATGGAAATCTCTGTATGAAGACAATGTCAATACAGTAAAACCGTAAGAGTAAACTGTAAAAGTTATATTAATTTATTAAATTAAATTAAATAACTCTTTCGAATAACCTCTTTTTGGCACCTGTTTTATTCATTTTGCCTTAGTATACATCTCATAAGCCTAAAATCAGGTTCCTGTAAATGCTTAAAACATCTTTTTAGAAAACTCCAAAAAAATAGAATCTAATATAAACAGAATAACACAGATATGGCTGAGCTTCACTGAGGGAATGGTAACAGGTGCAGTATTAAAGGACTAAGTTTGAGGACAGTGACCATATTCCCTGAAAACATGAGGAAACCCAGTAAATCTGAGATGGTCAGTACGGAGGTCTTCGATGGTTTAACATGTACTGATCCAGACTCTGTATGTAGTGTGAGATACTCACTCCCTCCGGGCAGACTGTCTCGGTCGAAGATGCAGACGGAATAACCAAGGTCTGTCTCCAGCACCCTCCGCAGCGTCGTCATGACAAACTCCTCTTCCTCTCCGTTCCGCGCGTACGAGATGTACACGTCATACTCCTTATCATCTGCACACGAGTCACATGATATCGTTAGTGATTTGACGTCCATAAGCTCTCACAAACGTTCCACCCACATCAAGAGCGTAGATTTGCTCTATGAATTTTAGATTTTGCTAAAATGAATTCTAGAATTCTATGAATTCTAGATTTTGCTCTATGAATTGCTCTATGGGACCTATGAATCTATGTGATCCCCCCCCCCCACCACTGTTGGCACGTAACAATCCCAGAAAACAATTCAATCTTTTTTTTATGTCTCAATTAAACTCTAAATTAAAAACTAAATTAAACTAAGACTTGTTTCACTTGTACTTGTACATCACTTCAGCCATAGAGCAATTAATACATTAGCATTAATAAAAGTATTTGAGAACTAGACTTTAAGTGACTTACACGTTTCTTTGAAAAATAGCTTTTCTGCTGCCAACCTCACATACTTTTCACACCCATGTGTCTCCCACAATGCACCTGAGTCTTGCACAGTGAGTCTCATATGACTGGATTTTGGTGCTGCTAACAACCAAATGTAGCTATAGAGTCTCATGTCACAGCAGGGCAAGGCACAGCCAATCACACTGGCCTTCTGACTCCAGTAGAGAACGTGATTTAACCCTTTCTGCACCTCTAGGTTAGTGAGACGTTGACTGATCAGGATTTTTTTTTTTTTGGAGGACTGTTGGACAGGATATTGGTGGGGACACGTCACCTCATGCTAATTGACCCACATTCTTAGAATACTCTGTTACAGGCGTGCGCAGAAGCTGAAACGTCCCCATCAAACCACATGCTTTCTAAGTATAATTAACTTAACACATCGTTTACTGCACAGGTCACTAATAGGCGGACCGCGGACCCAGACGTTCGGACCCAGACGTTGCCCAATGCGGACCCAAACCGATAAACTATTGAGATGGATTTAATTTTGATAGTGTTTATTTTAAGGGGCGCAGCTTTTCTAGTCTTTACGGTAGACGCGGTACAGTAAACTTACAGACCAATCGCGTGCGCTGTAAGATCAGCAAAGGCACTCCTCAGCCAATCAGACCTGAGCAGATTTGGGAGTGCGGTACGCAGACAGGCGAGATACAAAGCGAGAATTCGCAGTCGGAGAGTAAAGCGAGTCAGAGAGAAAGGCTCGTTCAGACGGAGTTCTCTGAAATTAGAAAAGTCGACACCGAAAAACGACTTAATTTAAAGCAGCCACGTATATCTCACGTGTGTGTATATATATATATAGCGTATGTCTCACGTGTGTATAGATATATATATATAGCGTATATCTCACGTATATATATATATATATATATAGCGTATATCTCACGTATATATATATATATATATATATATATATATATATATATATATATATATATATATATATATATATATAGCGTATATCTCACGTATATCTCACAGATATATAACGTATATATATATATATAGCGTATAGTTTGACAAACAATATAACGTCATAGACATGTTCAATTCAGAGAATAAACAAGATCTTCTCCACATAAACTAAAATTACTATCTGCTTTTTAAATCATGTGAACCTCTTGTTATATTCTATTAGATACATCTACACTTAATACTCTATATAAACAACATATGCAACAACAGTGTTGCTGCATATGATCTAGCTAGTGTTACAGACGGATGACAGCAGTACAGCTTATGTAATTACACATGTTAATCAATGTCTTGCCTCATGTAATTACATAAAGCCTACTTTGTCGCAAAGTCACATTACGTAATGGTTTAAAACCGAACCTGGTTACAACGTCACAGCACTTTGCAAAGTACATGTCAGCTAAATGCTAGCAAAACTGGAATTTTCAGTCTAAATACTGTCTTAAAGTAAGTTATTACGCAATAAGCTGTACTGCTATAACCGATCTGTAGCATTAGCTACGTTGCTAGTACTTATATTGTTGTTGCATGTGTATTCACGTTATTCAAGTTATTAAAAAAACAAAAAAGAGTTCAAACGTGGGCGTGAGTTACCTGAGTATCTCTCGTCCGTTCCAAACCAGGAGCGATACAGCAGGTGAACCTCGAGTTTATACACTCGATACAGCACGAACAGCAGCACGGCCAAAGCCAGCGTTACTCCCAGCCCACAGCCCAGCTCCACCGAGGGAACATACACTACACATACACACATAAGTGTACATAAATATAGAGATACATACATAAACATATACACTACCGCTCAAAAGTTTAGGATCACTTTAGAATTTCATTTTATGCAATTTTTATGCAATTCACAAGCAATAGTGTCCATTTCACAATTAATGTAAGTGTATCAGATGGTGTTTAAAGAATAAAAATGTTTGTATTAAAGTCTATTTTTGTATAGAGGCTTATTTTACATATAGTCCTATTATCAGTAATTCTCAGTCCTCTGTCTAAATCTCCTGGTACGACCACCAATCCAAGTTAAGGATGTTATTGGACTAATTGGTTGTTAGGACACTCTTACTCAATTGTGATGCACAGCTGAAAAACATTCTACTAATAAGTGAGTATAAAAAGGAGAACAACATTCTAGGTTAGTTTAGTATCTGAAGATCAGCAGTTGATGACTTGCTGACCGACTCAAAATGACCAGAAAGAAACAACTTTCTTTAGAGACCCATCAGTCCATTGTTGTGTTAAGGAAGAAGATACTCCATTGAAAACAAGAACATTTCACTGTGATCTCAAACCTTTGAGTGGTAGTGTATATATATATATACATACATGCAAATAAAAAAATACTTGGACGCAGCTCTTAATCACTGAATTGAGGTGTTTCATTCAGTCTCATTGCCACAGGTGTATATAATCAAGCACCTGTCTTTACAGACACTTGTAAAAGAATGGAGGTCGTTCTAAAGAACTCACTGAATTCTAGTGTGGTGTTGTAATAGGATGGTGCCATTGCAACAAGTAAGTTATATTAGTAAAAAGTGGAACCCCAGCAACTCAGAAAGCCTCCAAACCTTCCAAACCTCCTCTGCCTTCAACATCAGCCCCAACACAGTGGAGCTTCATGGCATGACATGGGTGTCTGTGGAGCTTCAAGCCTTACATTGAAGCTCCACCTCTGGAGCAGTGGACCCACATTCTGTGGAGTGACCAGTCACACTTCTCTATCTGGTGGTTTAATGGAAGAGTCTGTGTTTGGAGGATGCCAGGAGAACTTTACCTGCCTGGCTGCACTGTGGTAACTGGAAAGTTTGGTGGAGGAGGGATGATGCTATGGGGTGATGTTCAGGGGCCTCTTAGTTCCAGTTATACAACAGTTATATGCTTCCGACTTGGTGGGAACAGTTTGAGGAACTCTGTTCCAGCATGACTGCCTGTGCCCCAGTGAAAAAGTTTGCTTTGGTGTGGAAGAACTTGACTGACCTACACAGAGTCCTGACCTCGATCGCAGCCTATATCTAAACTATATCTAAATGTATTATTCAGTTTATTATCCAACATTCCTCTATTTGCTTAAGTCTCTTCTCTGAAGGTGTAGGTGTGATTACCTTCTTCCCGAAGTATAGCGATGCTGGTGTTGAATCCTTTGCTGTTTCGGGCAGAGCAGCGAAATTCCTTCTGAAGATCTGCTGCCGAAAACTCGGACACGTGCAGCACTTTCACCACAGTCTCATCACCGTAATCGTATATCTCCGTTCTAAACACATACACAGTGAAAGAATTCTTCAGGTTCAGGTTTCTTTTTCCAACATGCCCTCTGAAAAACTCACTTATTTATTTTTAATTGAATTACAATACGAAAAATTGTCATAGCTGGCGGCAGGTGAGAGGTGTACAAGTGGGTTAGGGCTTTAGTGTACCTGTCTGCAGGTGAGAGGTGTACAGATGGGGTAGAGCTTTTGCGTACCTGGCTGCAGGTGAGAGGTGTTTAGCAAGGGTAGGATTTCAGTATACTTCTATAAAGGTGAGAGGTGTATAGAAGGGGCGGGGCTATAGTGTCCCTGACTCCAGGTGAGAGGTGTACGTGTAGGATGGAGCTTCAGTATACCTGACTCCAGGTGAGAGGTGTATACGAAGGGCGGGGCTATAGTGTCCCTGACTCCAGGTGAGAGGTGTACGTGTAGGGTGGAGCTTCAGTATACCTGACTACAGGTGAGAGGTGCATAGAGGAGGTGGGGCTTCAGTGTACCTCCTTGCAGGAGAACTGTAGCGGGGGTCTGATAGTTCCTCCACTGTTTTGTTGTCAATGCTCCACCACACCTGATGCTCCTCATTCTCCAGGTACGGCAGAAACACCCGACAAGTCAGGTTGACATCCTCACCTGCAGGATCACCATAGAAAAGTGTTACCAAGCAACAAGCATCGCTCAGCATCACCACAGCAGCTAATGTTTTATATATTTGAAAATCATTTATTGCCATGTGTCAGATTTCCTTATGGAGTATTAAACAGGGCCTGGAGCTGCTCCAAAATAAAAGAATTGATTCCAGACACTCTTTTTCTATCATCTTAACAGGACTTTTAGTTGAGGCCATAGGCGGGTTAACATCATTATTATGTCTTCTCTTTGAAGCTGCTTAACGGCTGATTGTTTGGCTCAGTTAGTGCCATTATGCTGTACATATGGCTCGTAAAACGGTGAGAAATAACTGCAAGTATTTGCTACAGCATGCCCAGCCGCCTCTCCTGATTGTCAGTTATAAAGATAATTAACTTTGTACTGAGGTGGAAGTTTTTTATGGTATATGAATGTATTTATTATTGCAGTTGTTTTGGGTTTTTTTAATTGTATATTTATTGTGTGTGGTTTTATATGAATTTTCGGTGGTTTTGAACTGTGATCTAAATAGATAGATGGATATCTTATTGATCCCAGAGGGAAATTCCAGAATTGTAGCGTTGATACAGCCCCGTGCTCTGCAGATGAGACCATCTGGCATATACAGTTTAGCTCTGCAGGGGTCCCAGAGATCATCTGCAAGCTGCAAGCTGAGTGCATGGTCAAAATATTGTTCCGATAAAGCAGGGCACGGATTGCACAGATTTTGGTCTCATTAAGTGAGCTAATATGTGTCCATAGCTCTGAGAAGCTGTACAGATTAAAATGACCTTCTTCATTCCTAAAGCATTTGGTTTGGTGATGTATTCAATATTAAAATTAAAATATTAAAAATGCTTTATACATAAACAGTACTGTTTATGCTCTTCATACTATTTATTTTCTTTCTATGTTGTGGTTTTTGGAAGTGAGATTAGTGTGCGGGATGAACTCTTGGAATTCACTCCACTAATTCCTATGAACTGGAGTCTGAAACTTCACAATGCTTGGAATCAAGCAGCTTTAATGTAACGAAACTTACCTACGGTAACCGTGTAGGTCTGACCAAATGATGGGTTAAAAATCCTTGGATGTTTAGTCTTGCTGTTGGCTGCTTAACCACACATGCACACATACAGAAATATCAAAAATAACACAGAAAAAAGGGTATTAGAGTAATGTAAAGAATGTTGAGTTATGTAATGTATTGCAATATAAAATATAGTGAAATTACAGCACGGTCCACTACAGAATGTACAGCAATGTAATGTAATTTAGCATAGAGTAATGTAGACTAAAGCAGAGTAATGTAGAGTTATGCAAAGCAACACAGAGTACAACAGTAATGTAATGTAGAGTAAAACAGAGTAATGTAGAGTAGAATAATGTAGAGTTGTGTAGAATAGAAATGTGCAGAGCAATAGAGAGTAGAAAAGAGTAATGTAATGTACAGTAGAATAGAGAAATGTAGAAAAATGTATAGTAGAAAATAGTACTGTAGAGTAATTTAGACCAAATATAGTAATGTAAGGAAGAATAATGTTGAGTAAAGCAATACAAAGTGGAATAGAGCAATATACAGTAGAAAAGTGCAGAGCAATACAGAGTAGAACAGAGTAATGTAATGTAGAGTAGAATAGAATAGAGCAATGTAGAATAATGTATAGTAAAAAAGAGTAATGTAGATCATTAAGACCAGAACATAGTATATATGTAAAAAAGAATAACGTTGAGTAAAGTAATATAAAGTGAAATGTATTAATGTACAGTAGTATAGCCATGTTAAGTGAAACATTGTATGGTAATGTAGAGAGGAAAAGATGATATAGTAAAATGATGTAAAGTAGAAAAGTGCAGAGCAATACAGAGTAGAACAGAGTAATGAGGTGTAGAGTAGAATAGAGCAATGTAGAATAATGTAGAGTGGAAAAGAGTAATGTAGAGTAATATAGTAATGTAGAGTAATATAGTAATGTGTAGTAGAATAAGGTCAAATAAAGTAATATAGAGTAGATTATAGTAATGTGTAGTAGAATAATGTCAAATAAAGTAATATAGAGTAGAATATAGTAATGTAGAGTAGAATAATGTCAAATAAAGTAATTTAGAGTAGATTGTAGTAATGTAGAGTATAATAATGTCAAATAAAGTAATATAGAGTAGAATATAGTAATGTAGAGTAGAATAATATCAAATAAAGTAATATAGAGTAGATTATAGTAATGTAGAGTAGAATAATGTCAAATAAAGTAATATAGAGTAGATTATAGTAATGTATAGTAGAATAATGTCAAATAAAGTAATATAGAGTAGATTATAGTAATGTATAGTAGAATAATGTCAAATAAAGTAATTTAGAGTAGATTATAGTAATGTAGAGTAGATTATAGTAATGTAGAGTAGAATAATGTCAAATAAAGTAATATAGAGTAGATTATAGTAATGTATAGTAGAATAATGTCAAATAAAGTAATATAGAGTAGAATATAGTAATGTAGAGTAGATTATAGTAATGTAGAGTAGAATAATATCAAATAAAGTAATATAGAGTAGATTATAGTAATGTAGAGTAGAATAATGTCAAATAAAGTAATATAGAGTAGATTATAGTAATGTATAGTAGAATAATGTCAAATAAAGTAATATAGAGTAGATTATAGTAATGTATAGTAGAATAATGTCAAATAAAGTAATTTAGAGTAGATTATAGTAATGTAGAGTAGATTATAGTAATGTAGAGTAGAATAATGTCAAATAAAGTAATATAGAGTAGATTATAGTAATGTATAGTAGAATAATGTCAAATAAAGTAATATAGAGTAGAATATAGTAATGTAGAGTAGATTATAGTAATGTAGAGTAGAATAATGTCAAATAAAGTAATATAGAGTAGAATATAGTAATGTAGAGTAGAATAATGTCAAATAAAGTAATTTAGAGTAGATTATAGTAATGTAGAGTAGAATAATGTCAAATAAAGTAATATAGAGTAGAATATAGTAATGTAGAGT